>CAMRHE010000224.1:3020000-3405353 GCA_947044405.1 Leptodactylus fallax
AGGGGTCCTGAAAGGGCATATTGACAGGGGTTGTCTGTAAGGGGTCTGTCATCTGGAACCCCTCATAATTCCAGAATGAAAGGGGCACAGTCCAAATCACAGCTCTTAAAAAGTCGCAGACAAGTTGTACAACTGTTTTATCCTGTAAGTTTTTGTTGCGTGACCCATGTTTGCCGGGTAGCTATAGCCTTAGGCGACTAAACCTTACTGTCGTGTGATTTTTTTAGAGCTGTGATTTGGCTATAAAAACGCAGACATGTCACATGTGAGCAGAGGCTGCAAAATCCGTAACGGGGCCCCTGTCTACCTTCTGCCATTTCGGAATAATATTTTATGTGGCAGAGGGGCCTTTGGAGCCCCTTCAAGGTCCAGGGCCTGGTAGTGACTGCTACTGCTGCACCCCCTATAGCTACATCCTAGGAGTTGCAGTCACATGCCAGTTCCATTGAAACCTATGCCAAAAAAACTCGCAAGTGACCTGCAACCAAAATCCAACAGGTTTGGATTTTCTGTGCTGGTCCTGTTGCATCTGCATGGTGTTGCACGCAAAACCATTTTTGATGCGCAACTTAAATGTGATTTAAGGTCACGCAACAAATTTTTCTCTTTAGTCCTAGCCTAAGATTGCAACTTTCCTTTCACCTGGCCCCAGGACTCTCTCCCTATTCGTGAATCTTCCACTTAGCAGTGTCCTTCTATAGGAAAGTGTCCCACTTAGTGAGCGGCCGTCTTGTTTCACTCGCAGCATTGTTCTGCATATTGTGTTACCAGGTAATAAATCCGCTGTGCGTATGTAAGGACTGAATAGAGCGAAACGTAATAGCCGCTAATACAGTCCATTACCTGCACGTGCAATATGATGATCCCGTACTCCGCACAACAGGAGCACATAGCTACCTTTGTCAGAAATGTATATTAGGGGCCTGAGTGTCATTCAGTAGCAACTAATGCTATTAAATAAAAAAAATATAAAAAATCTAGCTCTCACCTCTTTAAGGTGGACCTGTTACCAAGTCTGAAAAGCCCAATGACATACGTCATCCGATCGGCGCTGTCACTCTGAGCATTTTGGTGTTTTGTTTATCCAAATCTGTTCCGCTATTCCGAAGATATAAGTCCTGTAAGTGATGAAGCAGAATAGGGTCTATTAGCCAAATGGGTGGTAACGCTGCTCTTTCCCTGGGGTGCGGGGTCTCTGTGTGCTGTATGTTATGCAGTCTTACCACCCACTTGGCTAGTAAACCCTAATCATCAACACTAACAGGGCTTATATCTTTGGAATTGCTGAACAGATTTGGATAAACAAAACACCAAATGCTTAGGTATGCCAATAGACATTTCAGACTTGCTGACTGGTCCTCTTTAAAGGGGTTTCTGGCCCCAAATACTTTTTTTTATACTAATGAACTTTGTTTAGTCCTCTGCCACTCCGGAAGTGATGCCCGGTGGTGCCAATGCTCCAGTGGTTTACATGTATTGATGTGCCATGATGGTAAGTGACTGCTGCAGCCAATCACTGGCCTCTGGGGGGTGCTAGTGAGTACTGTACATGACCACACACATACACACAACAGTGCCAGTATTTGCAGTGATCTTCCAACACAGGACTGTGGCATAAGTCAGTGTGGACATCGCTGGCCTGTGCAGATCTCGTATTCTTGCACTTGTTCCCTTTTATATTTAATAAACTCCTCTTTAATGTGTTTCTTGCAGATGTTTGTGCCATATGGAGTTCTGTCTCTGAGTTTGTGGAGCACCAGATGTCCCAGCAGAAGGTATGTGAGTGATATTATTATTATACATCATTACAGTGCACCATAGCTAGCCCAGTCAGCACCACCAGTGCGGGACCCCAGGTACTAATTAACACTTTCAGTCCTGTAGACCAGCAGGAATGCTGACATCAATCCTTTCACCTTCCTAGACCACCAATGACACTTACCTAGGCCAGTAGGGATGCTGCCATTAACCTCTTTACTAGCCTAGACCACCAGTGATGCTGACATGATTCAGTCACTTACCTAGGCCAGCAGGGATGCTGCCATTAACCCCTTTACTAGCCTAGACCACCAATGATGCTGACATAAACCATTCACTTACCTGGACCAGCAGGGATGCTGCCATTAACCCCTTTTATTAACCTAGACCACCCAGGATGCTGGCATTACATCTCCACTAACCTAGATCGCCAATGGCGGTGGTATGACTCTTTCAGTTACCTAGACCACCAGGGATGCTGCCATTAACCCCTTCACTAATAAAGCCTACTGATGCTGGCACTAACCCCTTCCCGAACATAAACCACCAATGATGATGGCATTTCAGCATTCACTATTTTAGACCACCCATGGTGCTAGTGTGACCCTTTCAGTTACCTAGATAACATGGATGCTGGGATAAACCTCTTCACTTTGCTAGGCCATTGTGGATGCTTCATTACCCACTTCACTTACCTAAACCACCAGGAATACGCCTTAACCCCTTCACTAATGCAGAGTACCACTGATAATGGAATGAGCCACTTTACTAACATAGACCACCAGTGTTGCTGACATTAACCCTTTTACTAACCTAGACCAGCAGGGACTCTGGAATTAACCTCTTCATTTACCTAGACCACCAGTGATGCTGGCATTAACTCCTTCTCCCATGTAAACCACCCATGATGCAGGCATTAACCCCTCCATAGACCTAGACCTCCAATGATGCTTATAGTACCCCATTCACTTTCCTATCTTAAGGATAGGAGGATAGGCCATCAGTGTAACAGTCCTGAAGAACCCCTTTAAGGTTAAGCACAAAATATGACCATAATCTAATCGTAGGGCGTCTGACACGGGTTACAAATATGCCTTTCTTATTTCTGATTGCCTATGAGGTCCTCCCCCCACAGGATGAAAGACGGCCTTCCTTACTTCTCCGTGTCTTTGGGTTCGGCAAGCTCACTGCAGAATCAGAATCCATGGGAATCTCTGTATGCATTATCTTGCTGTGGGTTTGCTAAGGATTTTACCCTATATTGCTAAATAAGGACATATCCACAATGGAATGGGTTGCAGGATTTTGGAAACCCTTTCCCTGTGTATTGTATTGTAAATTATCACAGGTTTTCAGAAATCCACAACAAAGCTGCTAGATCTGATCTGTCTCTAAGTTTCTAACTCAAGGCTCAATTTCAAGGGGACAGACGGTGCAGGATGGTGTAGCAGGACGTCTTCTCTTACTGCTATACTGAAACCTTTGTCCATTTCATAACCTCTTAAATTTTACCCCAAATTCTCCTACCGGCAGCTACAGCTTCTGTGCCGACCATTGTATCTCCATGGTAACAGACTACAAACAAACTCGGCTGCAGTCATGTCTCCTTCAACCAATCCCCTGCTTGCTAACTTACCAAATGTGAGCAACTGTACAGCGCTATGGGATACGTTTGCGCTATATAAGTAACAGGAAATAAATGTGTATTCAAGAAGTAGTTGGCAGATAGAAGGATGACTGCAGGACCTGACTACTTAAGGTTTGTTTGTAGTCTGTAACCGTGGAAACATATAGATCTGCATAGAAGCTGTAGAAATAAAACAGTGATATGTTTAATTTTTGTTAAATTTTTGATTTAGCATGCAGAACTATTTGTCTGAACATGGACATAGCTGTAAAAATGCAAAATAGTTTCCTGCAGCAGAAGAAAGCAGGGGGCAGTGTAGAGTCTGAATGATGTGTCCTGATAATCAGTAGTTCTGATCTTGTATATAGCCAGTGGACGCTACATAAAGTTCATTTACCTTCCTGTTGTAGGGAGTGCAGATTCCAGGACTGGGAACATTTACTCTCTCAAGACAGAAACTAGATGTCGGCAACAACAAGTTCATCATCATACAACGTCCAGTCTTCCTTCTGTCAGAAAAACTGGCTCAAATTCACGCGCTCAAGTTCAATAAAGTATTCACAACAGGTATAGTTATTTAGTGGTGCACCAGCAGAATAGTGAGCGCAGCTCTGGAGTATAATACAGGATGTAACTCAGGATCAGTACAGGATAAGTAATGTAATGTATGTACACAGTGACTGCACCAGCAGAATAGTGAGCGCAGCTCTGGAGTATAATACAGGATGTAACTCAGGATCAGTACAGGATAAGTAATGTAATGTATGTACACAGTGACTGAACCAGCAGAATAGTGAGTGCAGCTCTGGAGTATAATACAGGATATAACTCAGGATCAGTACAGGATAAGTAATGTAATGTATGTACACAGTGACTGTACCAGCAGAATAGTGAGCGCAGCTCTGGAGTATAATACAGGATGTAACTCAGGATCAGTACAGGATAAGTAATGCAATGTATGTACACAGTGACTGCACCAGCAGAATAGTGAGCGCAGCTCTGGAGTATAATACAGGATGTAACTCAGGATCAGTACAGGATAAGTAATGTAATGTATGTACACAGTGACTGCACCAGCAGAATAGTGAGCGCAGCTCTGGAGTATAATACAGGATGTAACTCAGGATCAGTACAGGATAAGTAATGTAATGTATGTACACAGTGACTGCACCAGCAGAATAGTGAGCGCAGCTCTGGAGTATAATACAGGATGTAACTCAGGATCAGTACAGGATAAGTAATGTAATGTATGTACACAGTGACTGCACCAGCAGAATAGTGAGTGCAGCTCTGGAGTATAATACAGGATATAACTCAGGATCAGTACAGGATAAGTAATGTAATGTATGTACACAGTGACTGTACCAGCAGAATAGTGAGCGCAGCTCTGGAGTGTAATACAGGATGTAACTCAGTACAGGATAAGTAATGTAATGTATGTACACAGTGACTGCACCAGCAGAATAGTGAGCGCAGCTCTGGAGTATAATACAGGATGTAACTCAGGACCAGTACAGGATAAGTAATGTAATGTATGTACACAGTGACTGCACCAGCAGAATAGTGAGTGCAGCTCTGGAGTATAATACAGGATGTAACTCAGGATCAGTACAGGATAAGTAATGTAATGTATGTACACAGTGACTGAACCAGCAGAATAGTGAGTGCAGCTCTGGAGTATAATACAGGATATAACTCAGGATCAGTACAGGATAAGTAATGTAATGTATGTACACAGTGACTGTACCAGCAGAATAGTGAGCGCAGCTCTGGAGTATAATACAGGATGTAACTCAGGATCAGTACAGGATAAGTAATGCAATGTATGTACACAGTGACTGCACCAGCAGAATAGTGAGCGCAGCTCTGGAGTATAATACAGGATGTAACTCAGGATCAGTACAGGATAAGTAATGTAATGTATGTACACAGTGACTGCACCAGCAGAATAGTGAGCGCAGCTCTGGAGTATAATACAGGATGTAACTCAGGATCAGTACAGGATAAGTAATGTAATGTATGTACACAGTGACTGCACCAGCAGAATAGTGAGCGCAGCTCTGGAGTATAATACAGGATGTAACTCAGGATCAGTACAGGATAAGTAATGTAATGTATGTACACAGTGACTGCACCAGCAGAATAGTGAGTGCAGCTCTGGAGTATAATACAGGATATAACTCAGGATCAGTACAGGATAAGTAATGTAATGTATGTACACAGTGACTGTACCAGCAGAATAGTGAGCGCAGCTCTGGAGTGTAATACAGGATGTAACTCAGTACAGGATAAGTAATGTAATGTATGTACACAGTGACTGCACCAGCAGAATAGTGAGCGCAGCTCTGGAGTATAATACAGGATGTAACTCAGGACCAGTACAGGATAAGTAATGTAATGTATGTACACAGTGACTGCACCAGCAGAATAGTGAGTGCAGCTCTGGAGTATAATACAGGATGTAACTCAGGATCAGTACAGGATAAGTAATGTAATGTATGTACACAGTGACTGCACCAGCAGAATAGTGAGCGCAGCTCTGGAGTATAATACAGGATGTAACTCAGGATCAGTACAGGATAAGTAATGTAATGTATGTACACAGTGACTGTACCAGCAGAATAGTGAGCGCAGCTCTGGAGTATAATACAGGATGTAACTCAGGATCAGTACAGGATAAGTAATGTAATGTATGTACACAGTGACTGTACCAGCAGAATAGTGAGCGCAGCTCTGGAGTATAATACAGGATGTAACTCAGGATCAGTACAGGATAAGTAATGTAATGTATGTACACAGTGACTGTACCAGCAGAATAGTGAGCGCAGCTCTGGGGTATAATACAGGATGTAACTCAGGATCAGTACAGGATAAGTAATTTAATGTATGTACACAGTGACTGTACCAGCAGAATAGTGAGTGCAGCTCTGGAGTATAATACAGGATGTAACTCAGGATCAGTACAGGATAAGTAATGTAATGTATGTACACAGTGACTGTACCAGCAGAATAGTGAGCGCAGCTCTGGGGTATAATACAGGATGTAACTCAGGATCAGTACAGGATAAGTAATGTAATGTATGTACACAGTGACTGCACCAGCAGAATAGTGAGTGCAGCTCTGGAGTATAATACAGGATGTAACTCAGGATCAGTACAGGATAAGTAATGTAATGTATATACACAGTGACTGCACCAGCAGAATAGTGAGTGCAGCTCTGGAGTATAATACAGGATGTAACTCAGGATCAGTACAGGATAAGTAATGTAATGTATGTACACAGTGACTGTACCAGCAGAATAGTGAGCGCAGCTCTGGAGTATAATACAGGATGTAACTCAGGATCAGTACAGGATAAGTAATGTAATGTATGTACACAGTGACTGTACCAGCAGAATAGTGAGCGCAGCTCTGGAGTATAATACAGGATATAACTCAGGATCAGTACAGGATAAGTAATGTAATGTATGTACACAGTGACTGTACCAGCAGAATAGTGAGCGCAGCTCTGGAGTATAATACAGGATGTAACTCAGGATCAGTACAGGATAAGTAATGTATGTACACAGTGACTGTACCAGCAGAATAGTGAGTGCAGCTCTGGAGTATAATACAGGATGTAATTGAGGATCAGTACAGGATCAGTAATATGATGTATGTATATCTTCAGTGTCTCCTAGCTTTATGTATGGCTGCTGCTTCATTGGTAATGGAATTTATTATGTCACTGTCCTGAACAATCATTAGACACAGGCAGTCACAGATGAATGTGCTGACGTATTATAGATATGTTTTCTACAGCTTAATCATTTTCAGAAATGTATACCCCCCATGGACTAACATCACTGTGAGCAGTCGCCTTTTCTCTATATGTATTAGCTCAAATTTAAAGGAGTTGTCAGAGAGATTTAGAAATTAAAGTAATTGCAGGAAATTTTAGAAAATTAAAGGCAAGGATTACTCCTGTTGCATCTTAAGACGCTCCAACGCTGATGCTCAGGTGATCTCTGATGGTCTTTTTATTGAGTTTCCAAGAACAATGATGTGCCGTACAATCACATGACTGCCGCAGCCAATCACTGGCCTCAGCTGTGATGTCTGCATATACGACACAAGACCGCTGAGGCCACTGATTGGTTGCATCGGTCACCTGATGTACTAAACATCATCACTACAGAAGAATTAACCGTCTGTCTGTTTTTGGGTGTTTTTAAGTGTCCTTTTATACTATATATAAGACTTGCTAATAATGTATCTCCCCCTCCTCTGATCTCAGGCGACATCCCCATCGTCCCTCTTAATTTCGTCGCCCTGTCCTTTGCCTGCCCCTACAGCAGAGACACCGTCGAGGCCTGTGTCAGGGAGACCCTCAGCGCTTTCTCACGATCAGTCGCTACTAAACAAAATGTGGAGTTCACCTTTAAAAACATCGGGACCCTTCTCATCAGGGAGCTGAAGGTCAAGATGAAGTTTTATAAGGAGTTTGTGAACAGTATGGACGGAACAGGAACCCTAGTAAAATCCCTCTGTAATGTAAGTGAAGAGCGTTTTATAGTTAGGGTAAAGTCACATTTTTTGAAACTTTTTGAAACATGAAAGAAAAAAAAAACAAGCCTAAAAAAACACAATATTGCATTTTCATAAAATGTTTCTTTGCAAAACATTATTGCCTGTTTTTCCCATGTTTTGCCATAATTTTTGTACTCTATAGTGCATATAAAAAATGAAAGAGGGCGGGGCTCAGCCAAGAGGGCAGGGCTTAATTTTTTTTGTCCTACTGCATACAGTAGGGGGAGGCTCCTGCTGCAGCCAGGTGTCTCACAGCCAGACACAGGATAGTGAGGAGGACATGGCTGATCTTGGGCAGAAAGGGTGAGGTGTGCGCCCCGTCATAAATGAGCTGCATCCTCCGGCTGAGCCATACACCTGCCCTGAAATAAATAGCATAAATCTGAAGGTCCAGTGTTGCTCACAAAACCCACTAAAGGAAAGTGGTGAGGTCGGCATAAAAGAGAAAAAAAATTGCAAATTTTTGGGTGAAAACCTGACTTGTATGCCAGTTTTCTGGCTCGAAGGGTGCAATAAATTTGACGTTGCATTCATGGGCTATGTCTAGTACTCAGTAAATAGATGGTGTTGAGTAATCTAGCTCAGTCCTATGAAGAAGAGTGACACTGGGCAGATTTATTAAGACTGGTGTTTCGTACTGTTTGGGGGCCATGTAATGTGTACTGTATGGGGGCCGTGTAATGTGTACTGTATGGGGGCCATGTAATGTGTACTGTATGGGGGCCATGTAATGTGTACTGTATGGGGGGCCATGTAATGTGTACTGTATGGGGGCCATGTAATGTGTACTGTATGGGGGCCATGTAATGTGTACTGTATGGGGGCCATGTAATGTGTACTGTATGGGGGCCATGTAATGTGTACTGTATGGGGGCCATGTAATGTGTACTGTATGGGGGCCATGTAATGTGTACTGTATGGGGGCCATGTAATGTGTACTGTATGGGGGCCATGTAATGTGTACTGTATGGGGGCCATGTAATGTGTACTGTATGGGGGCCATGTAATGTGTACTGTATGGGGGCCATGTAATGGCGGGGGGCCTGTAATGTGTACTGTATGGGGGCCATGTAATGTGTACTGTATGGGGGCCATGTAATGTGTACTGTATGGGGGGCCATGTAATGTGTACTGTATGGGGGCCATGTAATGTGTACTGTATGGGGGCCATGTAATGTGTACTGTATGGGGGCCATGTAATGTGTACTGTATGGGGGCCATGTAATGTGTACTGTATGGGGGCCATGTAATGTGTACTGTATGGGGGCCATGTAATGTGTACTGTATGGGGGCCATGTAATGTGTACTGTATGGGGGCCATGTAATGTAATGTGTACTGTACTGTATGGGGGCCATGTAATGTGTACTGTATGGGGGCCATGTAATGTGTACTGTATGGGGGCCATGTAATGTGTACTGTATGGGGGCCATGTAATGTGTACTGTATGGGGGCCATGTAATGTGTACTGTATGGGGGCCATGTAATGTGTACTGTATGGGGGCCATGTAATGTGTACTGTATGGGGGCCATGTAATGTGTACTGTATGGGGGCCATGTAATGTGTACTGTATGGGGGCCATGTAATGTGTACTGTATGGGGGCCATGTAATGTGTACTGTATGGGGGCCATGTAATGTGTACTGTATGGGGGCCATGTAATGTGTACTGTATGGGGGCCATGTAATGTGTACTGTATGGGGGCCATGTAATGTGTACTGTATGGGGGCCATGTAATGTGTACTGTATGGGGGGCCATGTAATGTGTACTGTATGGGGGCCATGTAATGTGTACTGTATGGGGGCCATGTAATGTGTACTGTATGGGGGCCATGTAATGTGTACTGTATGGGGGCCATGTAATGTGTACTGTATGGGGGCCATGTAATGTGTACTGTATGGGGGCCATGTAATGTGTACTGTATGGGGGCCATGTAATGTGTACTGTATGGGGGCCATGTAATGTGTACTGTATGGGGGCCATGTAATGTGTACTGTATGGGGGCCATGTAATGTGTACTGTATGGGGGCCATGTAATGTGTACTGTATGGGGGCCATGTAATGTGTACTGTATGGGGGCCACGTAATGTGTACTGTATGGGGGCCATGTAATGTGTACTGTATGGGGGCCATGTAATGTGTACTGTATGGGGGCCATGTAATGTGTACTGTATGGGGGCCATGTAATGTGTACTGTATGGGGGCCATGTAATGTGTACTGTATGGGGGCCATGTAATGTGTACTGTATGGGGGCCATGTAATGTGTACTGTATGGGGGCCATGTAATGTGTACTGTATGGGGGCCATGTAATGTGTACTGTATGGGGGCCATGTAATGTGTACTGTATGGGGGCCATGTAATGTGTACTGTATGGGGGCCATGTAATGTGTACTGTATGGGGGCCATGTAATGTGTACTGTATGGGGGCCATGTAATGTGTACTGTATGGGGGCCATGTAATGTGTACTGTATGGGGGCCATGTAATGTGTACTGTATGGGGGCCATGTAATGTGTACTGTATGGGGGCCATGTAATGTGTACTGTATGGGGGCCATGTAATGTGTACTGTATGGGGGCCATGTAATGTGTACTGTATGGGGGCCATGTAATGTGTACTGTATGGGGGCCATGTAATGTGTACTGTATGGGGGGCCATGTAATGTGTACTGTATGGGGGCCATGTAATGTGTACTGTATGGGGGCCATGTAATGTGTACTGTATGGGGGCCATGTAATGTGTACTGTATGGGGGCCATGTAATGTGTACTGTATGGGGGCCATGTAATGTGTACTGTATGGGGGCCATGTAATGTGTACTGTATGGGGGCCATGTAATGTGTACTGTATGTTGGGGGCCATGTAATGTGTACTGTATGGGGACGCAGGGGCCATGTAATGTGTACTGTATGGGGGCCATGTAATGTGTACTGTATGGGGGCCATGTAATGTGTACTGTATGGGGGCCATGTAATGTGTACTGTATGGGGGCCATGTAATGTGTACTGTATGGGGGCCATGTAATGTGTACTGTATGGGGGCCATGTAATGTGTACTGTATGGGGGGCCATGTAATGTGTACTGTATGGGGGCCATGTAATGTGTACTGTATGGGGGCCATGTAATGTGTACTGTATGGGGGCCATGTAATGTGTACTGTATGGGGGCCATGTAATGTGTACTGTATGGGGGCCATGTAATGTGTACTGTATGGGGGCCATGTAATGTGTACTGTATGGGGGCCATGTAATGTGTACTGTATGGGGGCCATGTAATGTGTACTGTATGGGGGCCATGTAATGTGTACTGTATGGGGGCCATGTAATGTGTACTGTATGGGGGCCATGTAATGTGTACTGTATGGGGGCCATGTAATGTGTACTGTATGGGGGCCATGTAATGTGTACTGTATGGGGGCCATGTAATGTGTACTGTATGGGGGCCATGTAATGTGTACTGTATGGGGGCCATGTAATGTGTACTGTATGGGGGCCATGTAATGTGTACTGTATGGGGGCCATGTAATGTGTACTGTATGGGGGCCATGTAATGTGTACTGTATGGGGGCCATGTAATGTGTACTGTATGGGGGCCATGTAATGTGTACTGTATGGGGGCCATGTAATGTGTACTGTATGGGGGCCATGTAATGTGTACTGTATGGGGGCCATGTAATGTGTACTGTATGGGGGCCATGTAAGTGTGTACTGTATGGGGGCCATGTAATGTGTACTGTATGGGGGCCATGTAATGTGTACTGTATGGGGGCCATGTAATGTGTACTGTATGGGGGCCATGTAATGTGTACTGTATGGGGGCCATGTAATGTGTACTGTATGGGGGCCATGTAATGTGTACTGTATGGGGGCCATGTAATGTGTACTGTATGGGGGCCATGTAATGTGTACTGTATGGGGGCCATGTAATGTGTACTGTATGGGGGCCATGTAATGTGTACTGTATGGGGGCCATGTAATGTGTACTGTATGGGGGCCATGTAATGTGTACTGTATGGGGGCCATGTAATGTGTACTGTATGGGGGCCATGTAATGTGTACTGTATGGGGGCCATGTAATGTGTACTGTATGGGGGCCATGTAATGTGTACTGTATGGGGGCCATGTAATGTGTACTGTATGGGGGCCATGTAATGTGTACTGTATGGGGGCCATGTAATGTGTACTGTATGGGGGGGCCATGTAATGTGTACTGTATGGGGGCCATGTAATGTGTACTGTATGGGGGCCATGTAATGTGTACTGTATGGGGGCCATGTAATGTGTACTGTATGGGGGCCATGTAATGTGTACTGTATGGGGGCCATGTAATGTGTACTGTATGGGGGCCATGTAATGTGTACTGTATGGGGGCCATGTAATGTGTACTGTATGGGGGCCATGTAATGTGTACTGTATGGGGGCCATGTAATGTGTACTGTATGGGGGCCATGTAATGTGTACTGTATGGGGGCCATGTAATGTGTACTGTATGGGGGCCATGTAATGTGTACTGTATGGGGGCCATGTAATGTGTACTGTATGGGGGCCATGTAATGTGTACTGTATGGGGGCCATGTAATGTGTACTGTATGGGGGCCATGTAATGTGTACTGTATGGGGGCCATGTAATGTGTACTGTATGGGGGCCATGTAATGTGTACTGTATGGGGGCCATGTAATGTGTACTGTATGGGGGCCATGTAATGTGTACTGTATGGGGGCCATGTAATGTGTACTGTATGGGGGCCGTGTAATGTGTACTGTATGGGGGCCATGTAATGTGTACTGTATGGGGGCCATGTAATGTGTACTGTATGGGGGCCATGTAATGTGTACTGTATGGGGGCCATGTAATGTGTACTGTATGGGGGCCATGTAATGTGTACTGTATGGGGGCCATGTAATGTGTACTGTATGGGGGCCATGTAATGTGTACTGTATGGGGGCCATGTAATGTGTACTGTATGGGGGCCATGTAATGTGTACTGTATGGGGGCCATGTAATGTGTACTGTATGGGGGCCATGTAATGTGTACTGTATGGGGGCCATGTAATGTGTACTGTATGGGGGGGCCATGTAATGTGTACTGTATGGGGGCCAGTAATGTGTACTGATGGGAGGTGTATGGGGGCCATGTAATGTGTACTGTATGGGGGCCGTGTAATGTGTACTGTATGGGGGCCATGTAATGTGTACTGTATGGGGGCCATGTAATGTGTACTGTATGGGGGCCATGTAATGTGTACTGTATGGGGGGCCATGTAATGTGTACTGTATGGGGGCCATGTAATGTGACTGTAGGGGGCGGTGTAATGTGTACTGTATGGGGGCCATGTAATGTGTACTGTATGGGGGCCATGTAATGTGTACTGTATGGGGGGCCATGTAATGTGTACTGTATGGGGGCCATGTAATGTGTACTGTATGGGGGCCATGTAATGTGTACTGTATGGGGGCCATGTAATGTGTACTGTATGGGGGCCATGTAATGTGTACTGTATGGGGGCCATGTAATGTGTACTGTATGGGGGCCATGTAATGTGTAGTGTATGGGGGCCATGTAATGTGTACTGTATGGGGGCCATGTAATGTGTACTGTATGGGGGCCATGTAATGTGTACTGTATGGGGGCCATGTAATGTGTACTGTATGGGGGCCATGTAATGTGTACTGTATGGGGGCCATGTAATGTGTACTGTATGGGGGCCATGTAATGTGTACTGTATGGGGGCCATGTAATGTGTACTGTATGGGGGCCATGTAATGTGTACTGTATGGGGGCCATGTAATGTGTACTGTATGGGGGCCATGTAATGTGTACTGTATGGGGGCCATGTAATGTGTACTGTATGGGGGCCATGTAATGTGTACTGTATGGGGGCCATGTAATGTGTACTGTATGGGGGCCATGTAATGTGTACTGTATGGGGGCCATGTAATGTACTGTGTACTGTATGTATGGGGGCCATGTAATGTGTACTGTATGGGGGCCATGTAATGTGTACTGTATGGGGGCCATGTAATGTGTACTGTATGGGGGCCATGTAATGTGTACTGTATGGGGGCCATGTAATGTGTACTGTCATGGGGGGGGGCCATGTAATGTGTACTGTATGGGGGCCATGTAATGTGTACTGTATGGGGGCCATGTAATGTGTACTGTATGGGGGCCATGTAATGTGTACTGTATGGGGGCCATGTAATGTGTACTGTATGGGGGCCATGTAATGTGTACTGTATGGGGGCCATGTAATGTGTACTGTATGGGGGCCATGTAATGTGTACTGTATGGGGGCCATGTAATGTGTACTGTATGGGGGCCATGTAATGTGTACTGTATGGGGGCCATGTAATGTGTACTGTATGGGGGCCATGTAATGTGTACTGTATGGGGGCCATGTAATGTGTACTGTATGGGGGCCATGTAATGTGTACTGTATGGGGGCCATGTAATGTGTACTGTATGGGGGCCATGTAATGTGTACTGTATGGGGGCCATGTAATGTGTACTGTATGGGGGCCATGTAATGTGTACTGTATGGGGGCCATGTAATGTGTACTGTATGGGGGCCATGTAATGTGTACTGTATGGGGGCCATGTAATGTGTACTGTATGGGGGCCATGTAATGTGTACTGTATGGGGGCCATGTAATGTGTACTGTATGGGGGCCATGTAATGTGTACTGTATGGGGGCCATGTAATGTGTACTGTATGGGGGCCATGTAATGTGTACTGTATGGGGGCCATGTAATGTGTACTGTATGGGGGCCATGTAATGTGTACTGTATGGGGGCCATGTAATGTGTACTGTCATGTGTACTGTATGGGGGCCGTGTAATGTGTACTGTATGGGGGCCATGTAAGTGTACTGTATGGGGGCCATGTAATGTGTACTGTATGGGGGCCATGTAATGCGTATGGGGGCCATGTAATGTGTACTGTATGGGGGCCATGTAATGTGTACTGTATGGGGGCCATGTAATGTGTACTGTATGGGGGCCATGTAATGTGTACTGTATGGGGGCCATGTAATGTGTACTGTATGGGGGCCATGTAATGTGTACTGTATGGGGGCCATGTAATGTGTACTGTATGGGGGCCATGTAATGTGTACTGTATGGGGGCCATGTAATGTGTACTGTATGGGGGCCATGTAATGTGTACTGTATGGGGGCCATGTAATGTGTACTGTATGGGGGCCATGTAATGTGTACTGTATGGGGGGCCATGTAATGTGTACTGTATGGGGGCCATGTAATGTGTACTGTATGGGGGGCCATGTAATGTGTACTGTATGGGGGCCATGTAATGTGTACTGTATGGGGGCCATGTAATGTGTACTGTATGGGGGCCATGTAATGTGTACTGTATGGGGGCCATGTAATGTGTACTGTATGGGGGCCATGTAATGTGTACTGTATGGGGGCCATGTAATGTGTACTGTATGGGGGCCATGTAATGTGTACTGTATGGGGGCCATGTAATGTGTACTGTATGGGGGCCATGTAAGTGGTGTAATGTGTACTGTATGGGGGCCATGTAATGTGTACTGTATGGGGGCCATGTAATGTGTACTGTATGGGGGCCATGTAATGTGTACTGTATGGGGGCCATGTAATGTGTACTGTATGGGGGCCATGTAATGTGTACTGTATGGGGGCCATGTAATGTGTACTGTATGGGGGCCATGTAATGTGTACTGTATGGGGGGGCCATGTAATGTGTACTGTATGGGGGCCATGTAATGTGTACTGTATGGGGGCCATGTAATGTGTACTGTATGGGGGCCATGTAATGTGTACTGTATGGGGGCCATGTAATGTGTACTGTATGGGGGCCATGTAATGTGTACTGTATGGGGGCCATGTAATGTGTACTGTATGGGGGCCATGTAATGTGTACTGTATGGGGGCCATGTAATGTGTACTGTATGGGGGCCATGTAATGTGTACTGTATGGGGGGCCATGTAATGTGTACTGTATGGGGGCCATGTAATGTGTACTGTATGGGGGCCATGTAATGTGTACTGTATGGGGGCCATGTAATGTGTACTGTATGGGGGCCATGTAATGTGTACTGTATGGGGGCCATGTAATGTGTACTGTATGGGGGCCATGTAATGTGTACTGTATGGGGGCCATGTAATGTGTACTGTAGGGGGCCAATGTGTACTGTATGGGGGCCATGTAATGTGTACTGTATGGGGGCCATGTAATGTGTACTGTATGGGGGCCATGTAATGTGTACTGTATGGGGGCCATGTAATGTGTACTGTATGGGGGCCATGTAATGTGTACTGTATGGGGGGCCATGTAATGTGTACTGTATGGGGGCCGGGTAATGTGTACTGTATGGGGGCCATGTGTACTGTATGGGGGCCATGTAATGTGTACTGTATGGGGGCCATGTAATGTGTACTGTATGGGGGCCATGTAATGTGTACTGTATGGGGGCCATGTAATGTGTACTGTATGGGGGCCATGTAATGTGTACTGTATGGGGGCCATGTAATGTGTACTGTATGGGGGCCATGTAATGTGTACTGTATGGGGGCCATGTAATGTGTACTGTATGGGGGCCATGTAATGTGTACTGTATGGGGGCCATGTAATGTGTACTGTATGGGGGCCATGTAATGTGTACTGTATGGGGGCCATGTAATGTGTACTGTATGGGGGCCATGTAATGTGTACTGTATGGGGGCCATGTAATGTGTACTGTATGGGGGCCATGTAATGTGTACTGTATGGGGGCCATGTAATGTGTACTGTATGGGGGCCATGTAATGTGTACTGTATGGGGGCCATGTAATGTGTACTGTATGGGGGCCATGTAATGTGTACTGTATGGGGGCCATGTAATGTGTACTGTATGGGGGCCATGTAATGTGTACTGTATGGGGGCCATGTAATGTGTACTGTATGGGGGCCATGTAATGTGTACTGTATGGGGGGGCCATGTAATGTGTACTGTATGGGGGCCATGTAATGTGTACTGTATGGGGGCCATGTAATGTGTACTGTATGGGGGCCATGTAATGTGTACTGTATGGGGGGGCCATGTAATGTGTACTGTATGGGGGCCATGTAATGTGTACTGTATGGGGGCCATGTAATGTGTACTGTATGGGGGCCATGTAATGTGTACTGTATGGGTATGGGGGCCATGTAATGTGTACTGTATGGGGGGCCATGTAATGTGTACTGTATGGGGGCCATGTAATGTGTACTGTATGGGGGCCATGTAATGTGTACTGTATGGGGGGCCATGTAATGTGTACTGTATGGGGGCCATGTAATGTGTACTGTATGGGGGCCATGTAATGTGTACTGTATGGGGGCCATGTAATGTGTACTGTATGGGGGCCATGTAATGTGTACTGTATGGGGGCCATGTAATGTGTACTGTATGGGGGCCATGTAATGTGTACTGTATGGGGGCCATGTAATGTGTACTGTATGGGGGCCATGTAATGTGTACTGTATGGGGGCCATGTAATGTGTACTGTATGGGGGCCATGTAATGTGTACTGTATGGGGGGCCATGTAATGTGTACTGTATGGGGGCCATGTAATGTGTACTGTATGGGGGCCATGTAATGTGTACTGTATGGGGGCCATGTAATGTGTACTGTATGGGGGCCATGTAATGTGTACTGTATGGGGGCCATGTAATGTGTACTGTATGGGGGCCATGTAATGTGTACTGTATGGGGGCCATGTAATGTGTACTGTATGGGGGCCATGTAATGTGTACTGTATGGGGGGGCCATGTAAGTGCTGAGGGGGCCATGAGTGTACTGTATGGGGCCATGTAATGTGTACTGTATGGGGGCCATGTAATGTGTACTGTATGGGGGCCATGTAATGTGTACTGTATGGGGGCCATGTAATGTGTACTGTATGGGGGCCATGTAATGTGTACTGTATGGGGGCCATGTAATGTGTACTGTATGGGGGCCATGTAATGTGTACTGTTGGGGGCCATGTAATGTGTACTGTATGGGGGGCCATGTAATGTGTACTGTATGGGGGCCATGTAATGTGTACTGTATGGGGGCCATGTAATGTGTACTGTATGGGGGCCATGTAATGTGTACTGTATGGGGGCCATGTAATGTGTACTGTATGGGGGCCATGTAATGTGTACTGTATGGGGCATGTAATGTGTACTGTATGGGGGCCATGTAATGTGTACTGTATGGGGGCCATGTAATGTGTACTGTATGGGGGCCATGTAATGTGTACTGTATGGGGGCCATGTAATGTGTACTGTATGGGGGCCATGTAATGTGTACTGTATGGGGGCCATGTAATGTGTACTGTATGGGGGCCATGTAATGTGTACTGTATGGGGGCCATGTAATGTGTACTGTATGGGGGGCCATGTAATGTGTACTGTATGGGGGCCATGTAATGTGTACTGTATGGGGGCCATGTAATGTGTACTGTATGGGGGCCATGTAATGTGACGTGGGGGCCATGTAATGTGTACTGTATGGGGGCCATGTAATGTGTACTGTATGGGGGCCATGTAATGTGTACTGTATGGGGGCCATGTAATGTGTACTGTATGGGGGCCATGTAATGTGTACTGTATGGGGGCCATGTAATGTGTACTGTATGGGGGCCATGTAATGTGTACTGTATGGGGGCCATGTAATGTGTACTGTATGGGGGCCATGTAATGTGACTGTATGGGGGCCATGTAATGTGTACTGTATGGGGGCCATGTAATGTGTACTGTATGGGGGCCATGTAATGTGTACTGTATGGGGGCCATGTAATGTGTACTGTATGGGGGCCATGTAATGTGTACGATGGGGGCCATGTAATGTGTACTGTATGGGGGCCATGTAATGTGTACTGTATGGGGGCCATGTAATGTGTACTGTATGGGGGCCATGTAATGTGTACTGTATGGGGGCCATGTAATGTGTACTGTATGGGGGCCATGTAATGTGTACTGTATGGGGGGCCATGTAATGTGTACTGTATGGGGGCCATGTAATGTGTACTGTATGGGGGCCATGTAATGTGTACTGTATGGGGGCATGTAATGTGTACTGTATGGGGGCCATGTAATGTGTACTGTATGGGGGGCCATGTAATGTGTACTGTATGGGGGCCATGTAATGTGTACTGTATGGGGGCCATGTAATGTGTACTGTATGGGGGCCATGTAATGTGTACTGTATGGGGGGCCGTGTAATGTGTACTGTATGGGGGCCATGTAATGTGTACTGTATGGGGGCCATGTAATGTGTACTGTATGGGGGGGGCCATGTAATGTGTACTGTATGGGGGGGCCATGTAATGTGTACTGTATGGGGGCGGTGTAATGTGTACTGTATGGGGGCCATGTAATGTGTACTGTATGGGGGCCATGTAATGTGTACTGTATGGGGGCCATGTAATGTGTACTGTATGGGGGCCATGTAATGTGTACTGTATGGGGGGCCATGTAATGTGTACTGTATGGGGGGCCATGTAATGTGTACTGTATGGGGGCCATGTAATGTGTACTGTATGGGGGCCATGTAATGTGTACTGTATGGGGGCCATGTAATGTGTACTGTATGGGGGCCATGTAATGTGTACTGTATGGGGGCCATGTAATGTGTACTGTATGGGGGCCATGTAATGTGTACTGTATGGGGGCCATGTAATGTGTACTGTATGGGGGCCATGTAATGTGTACTGTATGGGGGCCATGTAATGTGTACTGTATGGGGGCCATGTAATGTGTACTGTATGGGGGCCATGTAATGTGTACTGTATGGGGGCCATGTAATGTGTACTGTATGGGGGCCATGTAATGTGTACTGTATGGGGGCCATGTAATGTGTACTGTATGGGGGCTGTATGGGGGCCATGTAATGTGTACTGTATGGGGGCCATGTAATGTGTA
The DNA here is from genome assembly GCA_947044405.1 of Leptodactylus fallax. NCBI lineage: Eukaryota > Metazoa > Chordata > Amphibia > Anura > Leptodactylidae > Leptodactylus > Leptodactylus fallax. The sequence goes on from CAMRHE010000224.1 coordinate 3,039,868, forward strand.
CTGTATGGGGGCCATGTAATGTGTACTGTATGGGGGCCATGTAATGTGTACTGTATGGGGGGCCATGTAATGTGTACTGTATGGGGGCCATGTAATGTGTACTGTATGGGGGCCATGTAATGTGTACTGTATGGGGGCCATGTAATGTGTACTGTATGGGGGGCCATGTAATGTGTACTGTATGGGGGCCATGTAATGTGTACTGTATGGGGGCCATGTAATGTGTACTGTATGGGGGCCATGTAATGTGACTGTATGGGGGCCATGTAATGTGTACTGTATGGGGGCCATGTAATGTGTACTGTATGGGGGCCATGTAATGTGTACTGTATGGGGGCCATGTAATGTGTACTGTATGGGGGCCATGTAATGTGTACTGTATGGGGGCCATGTAATGTGTACTGTATGGGGGCCATGTAATGTGTACTGTATGGGGGCCATGTAATGTGTACTGTATGGGGGCCATGTAATGTGTACTGTATGGGGGCCATGTAATGTGTACTGTATGGGGGCCATGTAATGTGTACTGTATGGGGGCCATGTAATGTGTACTGTATGGGGGCCATGTAATGTGTACTGTATGGGGGCCATGTAATGTGTACTGTATGGGGGCCATGTAATGTGTACTGTATGGGGGCCATGTAATGTGTACTGTATGGGGGCCATGTAATGTGTACTGTATGGGGGCCATGTAATGTGTACTGTATGGGGGCCATGTAATGTGTACTGTATGGGGGCCATGTAATGTGTACTGTATGGGGGCCATGTAATGTGTACTGTATGGGGGGCCATGTAATGTGTACTGTATGGGGGCCATGTAATGTGTACTGTATGGGGGCCATGTAATGTGTACTGTATGGGGGCCATGTAATGTGTACTGTATGGGGGCCATGTAATGTGTACTGTATGGGGGGCCATGTAATGTGTACTGTGGGGGGGGCCATGTAATGTGTACTGTATGGGGGCCATGTAATGTGTACTGTATGGGGGCCATGTAATGTGTACTGTATGGGGGCCATGTAATGTGTACTGTATGGGGGCCATGTAATGTGTACTGTATGGGGGCCATGTAATGTGTACTGTATGGGGGCCATGTAATGTGTACTGTATGGGGGCCATGTAATGTGTACTGTATGGGGGGCCATGTAATGTGTACTGTATGGGGGCCATGTAATGTGTACTGTATGGGGGCCATGTAATGTGTACTGTATGGGGGCCATGTAATGTGTACTGTATGGGGGCCATGTAATGTGTACTGTATGGGGCGCCATGTAATGTGTACTGGGGGCCATGTAATGTGTACTGTATGGGGGCCATGTAATGTGTACTGTATGGGGGCCATGTAATGTGTACTGTATGGGGGCCATGTAATGTGTACTGTATGGGGGCCATGTAATGTGTACTGTATGGGGGCCATGTAATGTGTACTGTATGGGGGCCATGTAATGTGTACTGTATGGGGGCCATGTAATGTGTACTGTATGGGGGCCATGTAATGTGTACTGTATGGGGGCCATGTAATGTGTACTGTATGGGGGCCATGTAATGTGTACTGTATGGGGGCCATGTAATGTGTACTGTATGGGGGGCCATGTAATGTGTACTGTATGGGGGGCCATGTAATGTGTACTGTATGGGGGCCATGTAATGTGTACTGTATGGGGGCCATGTAATGTGTACTGTATGGGGGGCCATGTAATGTGTACTGTATGGGGGGCCATGTAATGTGTACTGTATGGGGGCCATGTAATGTGTACTGTAGGGGGGGGCCATGTAATGTGTACTGTATGGGGGCCATGTAATGTGTACTGTATGGGGGCCATGTAATGTGTACTGTATGGGGGCCATGTAATGTGTACTGTATGGGGGCCATGTAATGTGTACTGTATGGGGGCCATGTAATGTGTACTGTATGGGGGCCATGTAATGTGTACTGTATGGGGGCCATGTAATGTGTACTGTATGGGGGGCCATGTAATGTGTACTGTATGGGGGCCATGTAATGTGTACTGTATGGGGGCCATGTAATGTGTACTGTATGGGGGCCATGTAATGTGTACTGTATGGGGGCCATGTAATGTGTACTGTATGGGGGCCATGTAATGTGTACTGTATGGGGGGCCATGTAATGTGTACTGTATGGGGGCCATGTAATGTGTACTGTATGGGGGCCATGTAATGTGTACTGTATGGGGGCCATGTAATGTGTACTGTATGGGGGCCATGTAATGTGTACTGTATGGGGGCCATGTAATGTGTACTGTATGGGGGCCATGTAATGTGTACTGTATGGGGGCCATGTAATGTGTACTGTATGGGGGCCATGTAATGTGTACTGTATGGGGGCCATGTAATGTGTACTGTATGGGGGCCATGTAATGTGTACTGTATGGGGGCCATGTAATGTGTACTGTATGGGGGCCATGTAATGTGTACTGTATGGGGGCCATGTAATGTGTACTGTATGGGGGCCATGTAATGTGTACTGTATGGGGGCCATGTAATGTGTACTGTATGGGGGCCATGTAATGTGTACTGTATGGGGGCCATGTAATGTGTACTGTATGGGGGCCATGTAATGTGTACTGTATGGGGGCCATGTAATGTGTACTGTATGGGGGCCATGTAATGTGTACTGTATGGGGGCCATGTAATGTGTACTGTATGGGGGCCGAAGCTGCATGTAATGTGTACTGTATGGGGGCCATGTAATGTGTACTGTATGGGGGGCCATGTAATGTGTACTGTATGGGGGCCATGTAATGTGTACTGTATGGGGGCCATGTAATGTGTACTGTATGGGGGCCATGTAATGTGTACTGTATGGGGGCCATGTAATGTGTACTGTATGGGGGGCCATGTAATGTGTACTGTATGGGGGCCATGTAATGTGTACTGTATGGGGGCCATGTAATGTGTACTGTATGGGGGGCCATGTAATGTGTACTGTATGGGGGCCATGTAATGTGTACTGTATGGGGGCCATGTAATGTGTACTGTATGGGGGCCATGTAATGTGTACTGTATGGGGGCCATGTAATGTGTACTGTATGGGGGCCATGTAATGTGTACTGTATGGGGGCCATGTAATGTGTACTGTATGGGGGCCATGTAATGTGTACTGTATGGGGGCCATGTAATGTGTACTGTATGGGGGCCATGTAATGTGTACTGTATGGGGGCCATGTAATGTGTACTGTATGGGGGGCCATGTAATGTGTACTGTATGGGGGCCATGTAATGTGTACTGTATGGGGGCCATGTAATGTGTACTGTATGGGGGCCATGTAATGTGTACTGTATGGGGGCCATGTAATGGTGTACTGTATGGGGGCCATGTAATGTGTACTGTATGGGGGCCATGTAATGTGTACTGTATGGGGGCCATGTAATGTGTACTGTATGGGGGCCATGTAATGTGTACTGTATGGGGGCCATGTAATGTGTACTGTATGGGGGCCATGTAATGTGTACTGTATGGGGGCCATGTAATGTGTACTGTATGGGGGCCATGTAATGTGTACTGTATGGGGGCCATGTAATGTGTACTGTATGGGGGGCCATGTAATGTGTACTGTATGGGGGCCATGTAATGTGTACTGTATGGGGGGCCATGTAATGTGTACTGTATGGGGGCCATGTAATGTGTACTGTATGGGGGGCCATGTAATGTGTACTGTATGGGGGCCATGTAATGTGTACTGTATGGGGGCCGTGTAATGTGTACTGTATGGGGGCCATGTAATGTGTACTGTATGGGGGCCATGTAATGTGTACTGTATGTATGGGGGCCATGTAATGTGTACTGTATGGGGGCCATGTAATGTGTACTGTATGGGGGCGGTGTAATGTGTACTGTATGGGGGCCGTGTACTGTATGGGGGCGGTGTAATGTGTACTGTATAGGGGCCGTGTACTGTATGGGGGCCATGTAATGTGTACTGTATGGGGGCCATGTAATGTGTACTGTATGGGGGTCATGTAATGTGTACTGTATGGGGGCCATGTAATGTGTACTGTATGGGGGCCATGTAATGTGTACTGTATGGGGGCCATGTAATGTGTACTGTATGGGGGCCATGTAATGTGTACTGTATGGGGGCCATGTAATGTGTACTGTATGGGGGCCATGTAATGTGTACTGTATGGGGGCCATGTAATGTGTACTGTATGGGGGCCATGTAATGTGTACTGTATGGGGGGCCAGAAGTGTACTGTATGGGGGCGGTGTAATGTGTACTGTATGGGGGCGGTGTACTGTATGGGGGCGGTGTAATGTGTACTGTATGGGGTGTACTGTATGGGGGCCATGTAATGTGTACTGTATGGGGGCCATGTAATGTGTACTGTATGGGGGCCATGTAATGTGTACTGTATGGGGGCCATGTAATGTGTACTGTATGGGGGCCATGTAATGTGTACTGTATGGGGGCCGTGTAATGTGTACTGTATGGGGGCCATGTAATGTGTACTGTATGGGGGCCATGTAATGTGTACTGTATGGGGGCCATGTAATGTGTACTGTATGGGGGCCATGTAATGTGTACTGTATGGGGGCCATGTAATGTGTACTGTATGGGGGCCATGTAATGTGTACTGTATGGGGGGCCATGTAATGTGTACTGTATGGGGGCCATGTAATGTGTACTGTATGGGGGCCATGTAATGTGTACTGTATGGGGGCCATGTAATGTGTACTGTATGGGGGCCATGTAATGTGTACTGTATGGGGGCCATGTAATGTGTACTGTATGGGGGCCATGTAATGTGTACTGTATGGGGGCCATGTAATGTGTACTGTATGGGGGCCATGTAATGTGTACTGTATGGGGGCCATGTAATGTGTACTGTATGGGGGGGCCATGTAATGTGTACTGTATGGGGGCCGTGTAATGTGTACTGTATGGGGGCCATGTAATGTGTACTGTATGGGGGGGGTCATGTAATGTGTACTGTATGGGGGCCATGTAATGTGTACTGTATGGGGGGCCATGTAATGTGTACTGTATGGGGGCCATGTAATGTGTACTGTATGGGGGCCATGTAATGTGTACTGTATGGGGGGCCATGTAATGTGTACTGTATGGGGGCCATGTAATGTGTACTGTATGGGGGCCATGTAATGTGTACTGTATGGGGGCCATGTAATGTGTACTGTATGGGGGCCATGTAATGTGTACTGTATGGGGGCCGTGTAATGTGTACTGTATGGGGGGGGCCATGTAATGTGTACTGTATGGGGGGGGCCATGTAATGTGTACTGTATGGGGGCCATGTAATGTGTACTGTATGGGGGCCATGTAATGTGTACTGTATGGGGGCCATGTAATGTGTACTGTATGGGGGGGCCATGTAATGTGTACTGTATGGGGGTCATGTAATGTGTACTGTATGGGGGCCATGTAATGTGTACTGTATGGGGGCCATGTAATGTGTACTGTATGGGGGCCATGTAATGTGTACTGTGTGCGGGCCTCCTGATTCTCATCAGATGATGTCGAGAGAGAAGCACTGTTCCTTTAGTTTACAGAAGATATACACCACCACCAGAGGTTTACTTCCTTCTCACATTGAGAACACCTGCACACTTGGCTGAATCGAGTGTGCATTTGTATGTGGGGGGAGTGCTAGAAACAGTTGTTGGTAGAACAAGCCATCAGCTGTTGAAATTTAAAGGGACCAAAATAATTGCAGGGAAAATGCAGCAAGGGTCTCACAAGGACTTCCAGCCAATAACTATGGTGGGTAATTTGTATTTCTGAGACCCCCGCCCGAATCTCATAATCTACTTCTTTATCAGAGGCCGGGGACAGCGGATTCTGTCATGTCCTCAGGAGAAGACTTGTTGCTGCGCCCTCGATCATGCAGCGCTCTTCTATTCCCCAGGTAATATAGACGAGAGATACTTCAGACTTTATAAGACGTCTTGTCTTCTGCCTGGATCTTCAGGCATCCTTATGGTGTTTCATGATTTTCCATCCATCCAGTTTCTGGTCATTCTCCTTGTTCTACTCTTCCAAGTATGGTGGATCTTCTCACAATTTGTCCAGAAAAAGATAAAACCTCAGTCTGGTCATTGTGATTCCAAGTGGATGAGTCAAAGATCCAACTATTCACTTTCTTAAGTCTTCACTGACGCTCTTCAGCTGGTCTGAGCTGTCTTCTCCAGTACGCTGGGTCTTCTCCTGACCTGACGATGTCTGATGGTTAAAGGCATCAGTACTTTTCCTTTTTTATCATTCTTGCTCTTTGCGGCTGGTGTTGCATTTTTGAGAGGGCTGATATATTTAAAGGGGTTGTCTTCATGGCTTCATCAGCTGATCACTGGAGGTCCGGCATCAGGTACTGGCCATGATCTGGCCGCTGCGAGGATATTGTGTTATTACATGCTGCCATTTTAAGGAGTTGTTTACTCACTAATATTCAAGGTGCCAAAATCAGGACATTTTAAAGAGGTTTTTCCAAGCAAACTGGAATAACCCAGGGAGTCTGGGGTGGGGTAAAATAAAAAAAGAAGGGATACTTACGTACCCTCGGTGCTCTGTTCTGGTGTCTGGTTCCCAGTTTCTTCGTATGCCATCGCTAGGCCGGACATAAAGAGGTTCAGGTGATCGCTGTGGGCAGTCACTGGCTTCAGTGGCCACATGCTGGTGATGCGTTCGCAGTGATGTCATCGGTACCCAATATGTGACTGCTGAGGCTGGTGATTGGCTGCAGTAGTCACCTGAGCTGCTTCACTTTCGGGATGGAATGGTAAACCTAAAGTCGGGAACAGAAGACCCCCTGGTCTTCCAATTTGCCTGGAAAGCCCCGTCTTAAGCATGCTCAAGATAGTTCAAATGTACAGTCATGATCTGCATAAACTTCACCCTATTTTCAGTCTGGTTAGTGGGATTGTCCGATTAAATTCAGGACTGTTTTTAAGTATGGGGTTGTCTAGCCCCTCTGGTATAGGGTGTGGAGAGACCCTGCTGCATACCAGGTGGGACAGTGACCAAAAGCCATTTTTAGTCTTAAGTGCGTGCCACTTGCGGGGTATCAGATGGTTGCCTCAGCAATTGCTTCACCTGGCATGAAGTAGCGTCTCTCCGTACCTGGGCAGTTGGATGATCCCTTTAAGTGAATGGGTGACCATGTTATACATAAATAGACCAGACAGAAAGACCTCTAACATCCATAGGCTGTAGTAGGTATGGAAGGGGGTGTCTTGGAGGTTAGAGATATCTGTCAGTTGTATCGTATCTCTTCACCTGACATATATTGTTGTGTATTAGAATTGATATGAAGGGAACAGAAAAATCTACAGGTATGGAGACGATCCCAGAGGAAAACGGAGAGGCGGGGAACATGGAGGAGCCAAAGATTAACCAACAACCAGGCCTAGATGAAGAGCAGGACATACAGGAGGCGCTGTCCAGCAGAAGAGGTAGGAGACATGGCTGACAACACAAAGCCTATCAGTTGTCAGCATCGGGCTAAACTAGGCTTCTGGGGGAATAGGCAGCTGAGATATAAGGCGTTGTTTGCTGAGGACCTCACTATTTTACCTCTCCTTCTTTTATTGCTGCCTTGCCATGCTTAACCTATTTTGTACATGTTAATGTCACCCCTCCCTGCATACACAGTGGCAAGCAAAAGTTTTAGGCACATGCGGAGTGAGAAGTGTTAATGGTTTATCTATCTATAAATTTATTAACCAAATCTAAATCTATTTATAAATCTAAATACCCTGAATATTTGGTGTAACCTTTGCCCTTTGCCTTCTATCAGTTCTTCTCGGTACTTGCAGACAGTTTTTGGCAGAACTGGGCAGGGAGGTTGTTCCCGCCATCTTGGAGAACTAAGCACAGATCTTCTGTGGATGTTGCTTGCTCCAATCCTTCTGTCTCTTCATGTCATCCCAGACAGACTGGAGGATGATGAGGTCAGGGCTATATCTGTGGGGGCCGGATCATCACTTCCAGGACTCCTCCTCCAAAGGGCAAAGGTCGCACCAAATATTGATGGGATTTATATTTCTCTTTTCTTCATCTTTCTCTTAAATCATGATGTTAAATGAAAAAATAATAAACTATTAACCCTTCTATTTCTGAAAGCATTCTAACTTTGCAGAATATTGTCCACACCTGACTAAAACTTCTGCACAGTACTGTATGTAACGCCTATGGTCTGCATGGTGCAAATCATCTTCCTCCTATTTACAGAAATCTCCACAACTAAACGTTTGCTGAACAGACAGTACATTGTGCCTGCCAGAGTTACCGGCATCAGCCTGACTGAGGACCTGGAGAAAATCCCAAAGCCAAAAACTGCTCCTGAAAGGTGAGAGATAAAATAATAAGCCAGATGTTATGATTTATACTTCACATCTTTGTGACATCACCTGCCAGACAATGTAGTTACTAACATTTACTGTAAAACCTAATGTGTATACGTCAGAGTATCATCGAAGAGCCAAATGAGAACTTCCTCACAAGTAGCACCCTTCATCTCTATAAGAGGTAGTATTATAATCTTGTGGGCAGTATTATAGTAGTTATATTCTTGTACATAAGAGCAGTATTATAGTAGTTATATTCTTGTACATAGGAACAGTATTATAGTAGTTATATTCTTGTACATAGGAGGCAGTATTATAGTAGTTATATTCTTGTACATAGGGGGTAGTATTATAGTAGTTATATTCTTGTACATAGGAGGTAGTATTATAGTAGTTATATTCTTGTACATAGGAGGTAGTATTATAGTAGTTATAGTCTTATACAAAGGAGTAGTATTATAGTAGTTATATTCTTGTACACAGGAGCAGTATTATAGTAGTTATATTCTTGTACATAGGAGGCAGTATTATAGTAGTTATATTCTTGTACATAGGGGGCAGTATTATAGTAGTTATATTCTTGTACATAGGAGCAGTATTATAGTAATTATATTCTTGTACATAGGAGTAGTATTATAGTAGTTATATTCTTGTACATAGGAGCAGTATTATAGTAGTTATATTCTTGTACATAGGAGTAGTATTATAGTAGTTATATTCTTGTACATAGGAGCAGTATTATAGTAGTTATATTCTTGTACATAGGAGCAGTATTATAGTAGTTATATTCTTGTACATAGGAGTAGTATTATAGTAGTTACATTCTTGTACCTAGCAGCAGTATTATAGTAGTTATATTCTTGTACATAGGGGCAGTATTATAGTAGTTATATTCTTGTACATAGGAGCAGTATTATAGTAGTTATATTCTTGTACATAGGAGCAGTATTATAGTAGTTATATTCTTGTACATAGGAGTAGTATTATAGTAGTTACATTCTTGTACCTAGCAGCAGTATTATAGTAGTTATATTCTTGTACATAGGGGCAGTATTATAGTAGTTATATTCTTGTACATAGGAGGCAGTATTATAGTAGTTATATTCTTGTACATAGGAGGTAGTATTATAGTAGTTATAGTCTTATACAAAGGAGTAGTATTATAGTAGTTATATTCTTGTACACAGGAGCAGTATTATAGTAGTTATATTCTTGTACATAGGAGCAGTATTATAGTAATTATATTCTTGTACATAGGAGCAGTATTATAGTAGTTATATTCTTGTACATAGGAGCAGTATTATAGTAGTTATATTCTTGTACATAGGAGCAGTATTATAGTAGTTATATTCTTGTACATAGGAGCAGTATTATAGTAGTTATATTCTTGTACATAGGAGCAGTATTATAGTAGTTATATTCTTGTACATAGGAGTAGGTATTATAGTAGTTACATTCTTGTACATAGCAGCAGTATTATAGTAGTTATATTCTTGTACATAGGGGCAGTATTATAGTAGTTATATTCTTGTACATAGGAGGCAGTATTATAGTAGTTATATTCTTGTACATAGGAGCAGTATTATAGTAGTTATATTCTTGTACATAGGAGCAGTATTATAGTAGTTATATTCTTGTATATAGGAAGCAGTATTATAGTAGTTATATTCTTGTACATAGGAGTAGTATTATAGTAGTTATATCCTTGTACATAGGAGCAGTATTATAGTAGTTATATTCTTGTACATAGTGGGTAGTATTATAGTAGTTATATCCTTGTACATAGGAGCAGTATTATAGTAGTTATATTCTTGTACATAGGAGTAGTATTATAGTAGTTATATCCTTGTACATAGGAGCAGTATTATAGTAGTTATATTCTTGTACATAGTGGGTAGTATTATAGTAGTTATATTCTTGTACATAGGATCAGTATTATAGTAGTTATATTCTTGCACATAGGAGCAGTATTATAGTAGTTATATTCTTGTACATAGGAGCAGTATTATAGTAGTTATATTCTTGTACATAGGAGTAGTATTATAGTAGTTATATTCTTGTACATAGGAGTAGTATAGTAGTTATATTCTTGTACATAGGAGCAGTATTATAGTAGTTATATTCTTGTACATAGGAGTAGTATTATAGTAGTTATATTCTTGTACATAGGAGCAGTATTATAGTAGTTATATTCTTGTACATAAGAGCAGTATTATAGTAGTTATATTCTTGTACATAGGAACAGTATTATAGTAGTTATATTCTTGTACATAGGAGTAGTATTATAGTAGTTATATTCTTGTACATAGGAGCAGTATTATAGTAGTTATATTCTTGTACATAAGAGCAGTATATAGTAGTTATATTTTTAATAGTTATAGTAGTTATATTCTTGTACATAGCAGTATTATAGTAGTTATATTCTTGTACATAGGGGGCAGTATTATAGTATTTATACACACGTGGACAAAATTGTTGGTCTCCCTCGTTTAATGAAAGAAAAACCCACAATGGTCACAGAAATAAATTGAATCTGACAAAAGTAATTAATATATAAAAATTCTATCAAAATGAACAAATGAAAGTCAGACATTGCTTTCCAACCAGGCTTCAACAGAATTTTTTTTAAAAAGAAAACTCCTGAAACAGGCCTGGACAGAAATGATGGTTCCCTTAACTTAATATTTTGTTGCACAACCTTTTGAGGCAATCCCTGCAATCAAACGATTCCTGTAACTGTCAATGAGACTTCTGCACCTCTCAGCAGGTATTTTGGCCACTCCTCATGAGCAAACTGCTCCAGTTGTCTCGGGTTTGAAGGGTGCCTTTTCCAGACGGCATGTTTCAGCTCCTTCCAAAGATGCTCAATAGGATTTAGGTCAGGGCTCATAGAAGGCCACTTCAGAATAGTCCAATGTTTTCCTCTTAGCCATTCTTGGGGGTTTTTAGCTTTGTGTTTTGGGTCATTATCCTGTTGCAAGACCCATGACCTGCGACTGAGACCAAGCTTTCTGACACTGGGCAGCACATTTCTCTCTACAATCCCTTGATAGTCTTGAGATTTCATTGTACCCTGCACAGATTCAAGACACCCTGTGCCAGATGCAGCAAAGCAGCCCCAGAACATAACAGAGCCTCCTCCATGTTTCACAGTAGGGACAGTGTTCTTTTCAAGATATGCTTCATTTTTCCATCTGTGAACATAGAGCTGATGTGCCTTGCCAAAAATTTTCGATTTTTGTGTCATCTGTTCATAGGACATTCTCCCAGAAGCTTTGTGGCTTGTCAACATGTAGTTTGGCAAATTACTTTTGTCAGATTCAAGTTGTTTCTGTGACCATTGTGGGTTTTTCTTTCATTAAACGAGGAGTACTAACAACCCGGATTCTTGGGGCGGAAGTGTTTTTCCACGTGTGTATTCTTGTACATAGGGGCAGTATTATAGTAGTTATATTCTTGTACATAGGAGCAGTATTATAGTAGTCATATTCTTGTACATAGGAGCAGTATTATAGTAGTTATATTCTTGTACATAGGAGCAGTATTATAGTAGTTATATTCTTGTACATAGGAGCAGTATTATAGTAGATATATTCTTGTACATAGGAGCAGTATTATAGTAGTTATATTCTTGTACATAGGAGCAGTATTATAGTAGTTATATTCTTGTACATAGGAGCAGTATTATAGTAGTTATATTCTTGTACATAGGAGCAGTATTATAGTAGTTATATTCTTGTACATAGGAGTAGTATTATAGTAGTTATATTCTTGTACATAGAAGGCAGTATTATAGTAGTTATATTCTTGTACAAAGGAGTAGTATTATAGTATTTATATTCTTGTACATAGAAGGCAGTATTATAGTAGTTATATTCTTGTATATAGGAGCAGTATTATAGTAGTTATATTCTTGTACATAGGAGTAGTATTATAGTAGTTATATTCTTGTACATAGGAGTAGTATTATAGTAGATATATTCTTGTACATAGGAGCAGTATTATAGTAGTTATATTCTTGTACATAGGAGCAGTATTATAGTAGTTATATTCTTGTACATAGGAGCAGTATTATAGTAGTTATATTCTTGTACATAGGAGCAGTATTATAGTAGTTATATTCTTGTACATAGGAGCAGTATTATAGTAGTTATATTCTTGTACATAGGAGCAGTATTATAGTAGTTATATTCTTGTACATAAGAGCAGTATTATAGTAGTTATATTCTTGTACATAGGAGCAGTATTATAGTAGTTATATTCTTGTACATAGGAGCAGTATTATAGTAGTTATATTATTGTACATAGGAGCAGTATTATAGTAGTTATATTCTTGTACATATGGGCAGTATTATAGTAGATATATTCTTGTACATAGGAGTAGTATTATAGTAGTTATATTCTTGTACATAGGAGCAGTATTATAGTAGTTATATTCTTGTACATAGGAGCAGTATTATAGTAGTTATATTCTTGTACATAGGAGCAGTATTATAGTAGTTATATTCTTGTACATATGGGCAGTATTATAGTAGTTATATTCTTGTACATAGGGGGTAGTATTATAGTAGTTATATTCTTGTACATAGGAGCAGTATTATAGTAGTTATATTCTTGTATATAGGAAGTAGTATTATAGTAGTTATATTCTTGTACATAGGAGTAGTATTATAGTAGTTATATTCTTGTACATAGGAGGTAGTATTATAGTAGTTATATTCTTGTACATAGGAGCAGTATTATAGTAGTTATATTCTTGTACATAGGAGCAGTATTATAGTAGTTATATTCTTGTACATAGGAGCAGTATTATAGTAGTTATATTCTTGTATATAGGAGCAGTATTATAGTAGTTATATTCTTGTACATAGGAGCAGTATTATAGTAGTTATATTCTTGTATATAGGAGCAGTATTATAGTAGATATATTCTTGTACATAGGAGCAGTATTATAGTAGTTATATTCTTGTACATAGGAGCAGTATTATAGTAGTTATATTCTTGTACATAGGGGGCAGTATTATAGTAGTTATATTCTTGTACATAGGAGGCAGTATTATAGTAGTTATATTCTTGTACATAGGAGACAGTATTATAGTAGTTATATTCTTGTACATAGGAACAGTATTATAGTAGTTATATTCTTGTACATAGGAGCAGTATTATAGTAGTTATATTCTTGTACATATGGGCAGTATTATAGTAGATATATTCTTGTACATAGGAGCAGTATTATAGTAGTTATATTCTTGTACATAGGAGCAGTATTATAGTAGTTATATTCTTGTACATAGGAGCAGTATTATAGTAGTTATATTCTTGTACATAGGAGCAGTATTATAGTAGTTATATTCTTGTACATAGGAGCAGTATTATAGTAGTTATATTCCTGTCTATAAGGGACAGTATTATAGGCCAGCAAACTACATTTTTCCCCTTGAAGAAGTAAAGCTTAGCAATGACTATGACTTCGGTGTTGTCTCCATATCTTTCTTCCCTGAGGTCCAGGTATATAGTAAGAGCTGGTTCCCGTTCTCTCTCTTGCGAGGTTCATAAACAATTCATTGCACTGACAAAATGTTCCCTTAATGGGTGTAAATGTTTCAGAGGACGATGTGAGTTTTATTCATAAGTATCAGTTGTCAGTGAAATGTTGAAAGGTGCATAGAGAGACGGCAGCGGGGGAGGACTGATGTAGCCGGAGGTTTACGGGTCAGTAATTTTTTTATCATGTGAAATGAACACCACAATCAGGTTGGACACACTCCATACTCCATGTACAATGTCCTGGATAAACTTATAATAATGTGCGCAATGCGAGAAATCATTTCATAAGATTATCAGAATTTCTTGATTATGGAATGCCAGATTTAGATATAAACTTTAAAGTATTGCTATATGATGTATTTATATAAGAAGACAGTGCTGTAGTATATGTAGTGTAGTGTATATGTATACAGTGCCATTATATTGCGCTACTCTTACACAACAAAGGACACCTAAAAGGCTCACTAGGGAATTGGGGTCAGATTTCAGCTCACATTTTATATATACCATTGTTATGCAGGCATATGTACATTATATATAAGACTGCCCCTGGTGGTAAAACTTTGTATAAAGTACTTTACATAACAGACAGGTCCTTATCTAGGAGGTATGATTTTAGTGAATCAACTTGGGTAACTGCGCAGGGTCCTTGTTTGCTAAGGGCCACCCTAAAGACGTATCTACCAGGAGCAAAATAAAATCAACTAAAGGGGTTCTCAGGACCTATCAAAGCTGGATACAGGATAGGTCATCAGTATCAGATTGGTCAGAGTCCAGCACCAGAGCCATGCACTGATCAGCTCTGATCCTATTGAAGTGAATGGGAGCGGGACTGCAGTTCCAGGCGCCACCACTACACTGTTCAGAGCTCTGTATACTATATACGCTTCCTGTCTGTACAATATAGCGGTGATGCCAGGAGCTGCAGCCCTGCTTCCATTCACTCTGCTCCCAGTAGAGCATCTTCCGGCCATATATACCTGTTATGCCGATACCGGCAGGTGAAACAGCTGATCGGGGTAGGGTCCAGGTGCTGCACCCCGACTGATCTGATATTAATGACCTATTCCATGGCTAAGGCTGCACGTTGTCATGAGTCAGGTATCGTCCAGGAGGGCTTGCACTTAGGTGAAATCTTTGCTCCACAGTGATGTAGATTTTTGCTGTAATTTATGACACAAAAGTGACATAACTGGGGCGTAGAAAGTTAATGAAATCCCCCCCCCAATGGTTTTAAACTGCTTTCATATACTGCACTATAGGGGAGTTCAGAGCCCCCAAGTCTACTTGCAGCCATCCGAGGCATAGGGTAGTCCTATGTTTCTTGTCAGTCACTTGGTGTGACTATTTATTTGTGATGTGATTGGCTAAAACGTAAATCCTGAGACAGGAAGTGATGTCATTAGATTGACAGGTGAGGACAGAAAGGGGCATCACATAGGGAAATAACAGCAGTCATGTTACACAGTGTGTTGTATCTGTTATATAAGTCACATTGTGTTTTGTCACTAAATTTCCTCTTTACATGTATTATTCAGATTGGGGTCATCAATGTCAGTGAATATTCCGAGAGCAGATCCTGAAGTCAACCAGACCAGCGGGCTACAAGTAAAACCATCCCCTCCATGTCTGGACCACTGTCGAGCTGGGCAGGTATGGTGCATGGATGCGGATAAAACACAATGTAAAGGTGCTGGTTAAAAATGCCCAACTTTAGTTACAGGCCCCAAGCCTGAGGCTGCACTACTGAGAGGTTCTGATGACAATGTAATTGATTAAATGAATGTAATGCGATGAATGGTGAGGAGCGGGTGACAGCGAGCGTCTGTGTGAGGTCATATCCAGAGAGCGCGCCTATAAATACTGTACAAGTCACAAAAGAAAGCAAGTACATTGTATTATTATATCCCAGCCATAGACCTAGCACTGAATAGTATCTGTCTGTGAAAAGTTGCAATCCAATGGGGCCCAATTCAGAGAGGATTGTACCTAGGGGCAGTGACCCATGCTATCTGTATTCTTTTGTAGGAATTGTGTTACCTCTGCCTACAGCGTGCCCAGAAAAACATCCCAGTGTACTATACAGAACAGAGGAAGATGAGGGACAAGGAAGAGGAGCGAGTACTACAGCAGTACCAGCACATGAAGGACCAGGAGGCCGTGCTGAAGTCCCAGGTATGTTCTGTAAAATATACTGCACCCATGGGGGGCCCAGTAACAAAGGAGTAACTGGAGTATAATAGAGGCAGTAATGTATGTACACAGTGACTGTACCAGCAGAATAGTGAGCGCAGCTCTGGAGTATAATACAGGATGTAACTCAGGATCAGTACAGGATAAGTAAGTAATGTATGTACACTACCGACCAGCAGAATAGTGAGCGCACCTGGAGTATAATACAGGATATAACTCAGGATCAGTACAGGATAAGTAATGTAATGTATATACACAGTGACTGTACCAGCAGAATAGTGAGCGCAGCTCTGGAGTATAATACAGGATGTAACTCAGGATCAGTACAGGATAAGTAATGTAATGTATATACAATTACTTATCCTGTACTGATCCTGAGTTACATCCTGTATTATACTCAGAGCTGCGCTCACTATTCTGCTGGTACAGTCACTGTGTACATACATTACCAGTGACTGTACCAGTAGAATAGTGAGTGCAGCTCTGGAGTATAATACAGGATGTAACTCAGGATCAGTACAGGGTAAGTAATGTAATGTATGTACACAGTGACTGTACCAGCAGAATAGTGAGCGCAGCTCTGGAGTATAATACAGGATGTAACTCAGGATCAGTACAGGATAAGTAATGTAATGTATGTACACAGTGACTGTACCAGCAGAATAGTGAGTGCAGCTCTGGAGTATAATACAGGATGTAACTCAGGATCAGTACAGGATAAGTAATGTAATGTATGTACACAGTGACTGCACCGGCAGAATAGTGAGCGCAGCTCTGGAGTATAATACAGGATGTAACTCAGGATCAGTACAGGATAAGTAATGTAATGTATGTACACAGTGACTGCACCGGCAGAATAGTGAGCGCAGCTCTGGAGTATAATACAGGATGTAACTCAGGATCAGTACAGGATAAGTAATGTAATGTATGTGCACAGTGACTGCACCAGCAGAATAGTGAGCGCAGCTCTGGAGTATAATACAGGATGTAACTCAGGATCAGTACAGGATAAGTAATGTAATGTATGTACACAGTGACTGCACCAGCAGAATAGTGAGCGCAGCTCTGGAGTATAATACAGGATGTAACTCAGGATCAGTACAGGATAAGTAATGTAATGTATGTACACAGTGACTGCACCGGCAGAATAGTGAGCGCAGCTCTGGAGTATAATACAGGATGTAACTCAGGATCAGTACAGGATAAGTAATGTAATGTATGTACACAGTGACTGCACCAGCAGAATAGTGAGTGCAGCTCTGGAGTATAATACAGGATGTAACTCAGGATCAGTACAGGATAAGTAATGTAATGTATGTACACAGTGACTGCACCAGCAGAATAGTGAGTGCAGCTCTGGAGTATAATACAGGATGTAACTCAGGATCAGTACAGGATAAGTAATGTAATGTATGTACACAGTGACTGCACCAGCAGAATAGTGAGCGCAGCTCTGGAGTATAATACAGGATGTAACTCAGGATCAGTACAGGATAAGTAATGTAATGTATGTACACAGTGACTGCACCAGCAGAATAGTGAGTGCAGCTCTGGAGTATAATACAGGATGTAACTCAGGATCAGTACAGGATAAGTAATGTAATGTATGTCACAGTGACTGTACCAGCAGAATAGTGAGTGCAGCTCTGGAGTATAATACAGGATGTAACTCAGGATCAGTACAGGATAAGTAATGTAATGTATGTACACAGTGACTGTACCAGCAGAATAGTGAGCGCAGCTCTGGAGTATAATACAGGATGTAACTCAGGATCAGTACAGGATAAGTAATGTAATGTATGTACACAGTGACCGCACCAGCGGAATAGTGAGTGCAGCTCTGGAGTATAATACAGGATGTAACTCAGGATCAGTACGGGATAAGTAATGTAATGTATGTACACAGTGACACAAGTTATTAATTTTTCTATGTAGATGAATTCTATATGCATTATTTACATTCTTCTTTTGTACAGAGCTGCTACTGACTAAATATATCTATATAATCCTTTATTTTTACTCTTTCCTCAGTTTCAAGCTCAGGCGGATCGGGACCAGAGAGAGAAAGATGCAGCATATAACAGAGGTGTAGCAGAGGCGATCAGGAATGGGCGGAACGCTCGGAGCACTGAGTTCTATGTAAGCGCTTTAATAAATCCCGAGACTGAATCCAGTCCCCATCCCCACACTGCGGAGTAGACAAATTCCCAGGATTTACAACAGACAAGTGTCTAATCCCGGCGTTAGGTCGGACAGATCTCCATCACGTCTTATTAGTAATCCTTAGTAATGACTACACGACTAATGGTGTAATATAAAACATTGGGTCACCTTGTGTGTATTACTAAATGAACACATTACCAATCACAGCACCGTACATTGTATAGTGGCTGTGTTTGGTGTAGCAGCTTAGCCCAATTCACATGAGTGGGACTGCCCTGCATTCAGGCCATGTGACCAATGAACGTGATGTCACATGGCCAGAGAGCACCGCTGCTGTTTCAAAGAGCTGATCTGATTAGGTCTTGTGTGTTGGACCCCTGCTGATTTTCAATTGATGACCCATCCTATGCTCACTATGCAAAGTGTCTCAATCTCCTGGCTGGGTTTGGGCCAGGAAATTCAGCCAGATTTTCTGACCGAGATTCCCCTGTGTGTATGGGACCTAAAGAGGTGAGTAAAGTTTTTTTTGTGTCTGTTTTTTCTCTTTTATTTCATTCCCTGCTCTTGGCCAGTTTTGTCTAAATCCCAGACACATCTTATTGCTTTGTGCCTATGCAGACCTTTGTGTAGTCTGATCCTGTGTCATATCTGTTCCCCACTACATACACATGATGGGTAAAAAAAAACAAGAGACTCATAGGTGGCAATATGACTGCGGGATCAGACTACACAGGATTTATAGTCTGTTGCCATGGAGACATACAGGTCTACGTAGGAGTCATAGACACAAAACGGTAGAAGATTTTTAATGAAGACGGTTTGCAAAGTTGATTCAGTTTTTATTTTACATGCCCTGGAACTATAAAATGGTTAATAAAGTAGACATTCCCTATAAAATAATAATTTCCCTTCTTGCAGAGATCCTACATTTTCCAGAGAAGGCCGCTGACTCCTCCGGCCATACTAAAGCAAGGGCAGTACTACCAGTCGCTGACTAAGCAGATGGCAGATAGAAGAGGCAAAGAAGTGAAGGAGAAGCAGGACCAGGAATTACTGGCCAAGCTGGAGCAAGTTCAGCTTGCAGAGGAGTAATGACTACCTTGTACTTCCTACATGACTACATTTAAGAGACGTATAGGCCCATATTTACTATTGTGGCTATGACTGGACGCGTCTTTGGCGCATCTTGGTGCATCTAATTTGGGCTAGAATTTTTCGACATGCTCAACCTGTGGGTGTGAACCATCAGAAAAAGGGTGTGGCTTAAATGTGCCACGATGCGCTAAAAATGCACTAAAATATTGTTGAAAAATTCTGGCATAAAGTAAGCCAACTATAGGGTGGTATAAACATTGACTAGACAGTCTGAAGATATGCCAGATTTATCATCCAGTATCAGTCACTGTGATAAATCTGGTGTAGTATCAGATTGCCTGTCTATTAGTAAATCTGGGCCACAGTGTAGTAGAGCTGCTTACTCTATATTATAGTATACTATGCAGAAGGTTTACTACAGTCCTGTGTACAATCACAGATAACACATCATCAGATTACAGCACATAGTGCCAATAACCGAGTCAGCACTGCTACATCTGTCTAGAACAGATACCATATATATGTGTAACCATTAAATCTTCCTTCTACACTTCAAAGCCTGCATAGTACCCCCACAATCTGAAAGGATCCTTCTTCCTACTGTCACTGACTACTACTCTGAAATTTATAGTTTTCAGAGCACATGGAACATCAGAGAGAACTTACATATGGGACGTCTTATGGATCTGTCAGTTTCCTTAATGTCTGTCTTAAATTATCCGACAGAAAATAAAAGACCCCTAAAAGTTGCCTCTGTATGCAGTGCAGATAGCTTTGCAAAAGATGTCTGGTATTGATTTTCAGCCATACTCCATTCACATCCAGAGCTGCATTCAGAAGTCTTCTAATTGCTTCTTGTATTCAACCCCTTGATACGCTATGACATACAGTATGTCCTCAGAAGCTGTGCCCCTGCAGTCACCTGAAGCCTGACCACTGACTCTGACTCTGACTCTCACTGTCATGGCTACGATCAGAGAAAACTCCGATCCTGATCATTTAACCACTTAAATTCCACTGTCAATATAAACGGCAACATCTCCAATATTTCAATAAGGGAGGGGTCTGTCATAAGTTTCTATGGCCCGACAAAGACCCCCAGGTCTGCCGGAGACATGGCCTATATATTACTTGTCAGTTTAACACTGATAGGCAATGATGCTTTGCATTACTAATGGAAGCCTGTCAGGTCCAAAATGCCCCCAAACCAATAATAGTTCTTTAATAGGAACAGAAATATACATTTGTGGCCACAAAGTGATAAAGCAATGCAGAGATAATCATCTTTTTATGGATCTGTAAATCAGCCTGCAAGTGCACTGGGGGCGGGGTCTGATTTGCCAGGTTTACCAACAGCGCCCCAGTACTTCTCTGTGCCATGATTGACACTTTTAGCCTGTCTCCGTCACTGCTTTCTGTAGGCAATCTGTCACATTAGGCTCCGCCTCCAGTGCACGTACACACCGATTCACTCCTCTGTACAGGCGCAGAACCAAAACAGAGTTACAGATTGATGGAGGTAAAAGCTAAGATGATCCAGCAGGTTTCGCAATTCTTCTCTGGCTGTGAATGGAGTATACAGCCTGATATAACTCAAGATCTGTGGAAGATAAGAAAAGCAAAATATTTGCAAATTTATTTAGTATTATATGTAAATTTATTCTGAAAAAATGACCTTTATACATGAATCTACACAATCAAGACAGGACATCCAAAAGGTTCAGAATCTATTAATTGCTTTATTCAAATCCACCACAAGATGGCAGTATAAGCACTTCTATACTAAAGCTCGGCAGTATACAGTATGGAGGCTAGGGTATTTGATATTGGAAATCTTTAAAGGGGTTTGGGAATTTTATGCAAATTAAGCTTAGTCATTGCATAACAACCCCCCCCCCCCCAAGATGGCGCCGCTGGAGTGGCTGCCAGCTACAGCAGCTCTGAGACTCTCTATCTTATTTTTCTTTCTATGACTCGTTTTGTACCTCTCTACTTAAGGACTTTGCACTATGAAACACACACAAAGACTTGGACCCTTGTGATACTTTTTTTTTTTTTTTGTTTTTATCTGTCTTTGTTCTGCTTGAAAATGGGATCTTTTGTGTATGCAGACAATTCCTTTGTCTATACAAGAGAGGAAATTCTGCAGCTCAGAGGCACAGCAGGAGGGCATACCATCTGGTCACACATCCCCCGTGAGATTTGGAGAAAGAAAAAGCGGGTGAGGGGATGCAGAGCAGGAACTCTTCAGAGGATTAAAAAGAGGCGTTACCAACCAGCTGTTCCCTCCATCATCATGGGCAATGTGAGATCTCTTGCAAACAAGATGGATGAACTAACAGCGCTCACCAGGCATCAGCAGGAGTTTCGGGTGTGCAGCATGATGCTACTTACAGAGACTTGGCTCACTGAAGTTACTCCTGACCCTCTGGTCTCCTTGGATGGTTTTAAACTCCTTCGGGCAGACAGGACAAGGGAGAGCGGTAAGAGGAAAGGAGGAGGGCTGGCAATGTTTGTGAATAATAGATGGTGTAATCCTAGGCACATTGTGATTAAGGATCAAACTTGCTGTAAGGACATTGAACTATTAGCTGTGAGCATGAGACCTTTCTACCTACCAAGGGAACTATCACATGTCATCGTGATAGCTGCATATGTCCCCCCCCCTCTGCGAAAGCTGACGCTGCCTGCGAGGTCCTACAAGCCACGCTGAGCCAGTTACAGTCTCAGCACCCCCAGGCCCTCTTTCTTCTGTCGGGTGATTTCAACCATGCCTCTCCATCATCCACACTTCCCAGTTTCACACAGTATGTAACCTGCCACACAAGAGACAACAAAACACTGGACTTGTTCTTTGCCAACGTGAGGGAGGCATACAACTCATCAGCCCTACCGCCCCTGGGGAGATCGGATCACAACCTAGTACATCTCCGACCTGTGTACAAGCCACTTGTACGTAGAGAACCAGCTGTCACCCGCACAGTGAGGATATGGTCCGAGGAGAGTGATGAGGCTCTGAGGGATTGTTTTGACACAACCGCATGGGAAGTTCTGCAGGATTCTTATGGGGAAGATATAGAAGGACTCACACACTGCATAACGGACTACATTAATTTTTGTGTGGACAACACAGTACCCACAAAAGTGGTGAGGTGCTTCTCCAATAACAAACCATGGATTAACTCTGATATAAAAACACTACTTAAGGAGAAAAAGATGGCATTCAGGACAAGAGATAAGGAGGGGTTGAGGGAAGTACAAAAGGAGCTGAGGCATCAAATCAGGCAGGGAAAATCCAGTTATAAAGAAAAAATGGAAAAGCAAATGGAAAGAAAAGACATAAGGGGGGGTCTGGGAGGGGCTTAAGTCAATTTCGGGTCATAAACAGTCTGTCTGCCAGATTGAGGCAGATGTTAACTGGCTTAATGAACTAAACCTATTCTTCAACAGATTTGATCACACACCAGCTCCTCCCACCCCAGTATGTCCTTCAGCCTCCCCCCACCACAATGACTTCCCCCCCATGCGGCCACTTCCCAACAGACCAGTAAATCCAGAAATCCATCTTTATCTGGCCACAGTCTGACCTTCACTCGGGCCCAGGTGAGGAAGGAGATGAAAAAGATCAAGGCGAGGAAAGCCGGAGGGCCAGATGACATCAGTGCAAGGCTAATTAAGACTTGTGGGGACCAGCTGTGTGGTATAATTACATATATGTATAATATGAGCCTGAGGCAGGAAATAGTCCCTGAATTATGGAAATCTTCTTGTGTGGTACCAGTTCCAAAGAAACCCCACCCTATGGACCTCAACGACTACAGACCTGTAGCACTGACATCCCACCTGATGAAGATCTTGGAGAGATTGGTTCTCACACATCTCCGCCCTCTAGTGAGCCCCGCTATGGACCCACTCCAGTTTGCTTATCGGCCGGGCATTGGGGTAGATGATGCCATCATCCATCTTCTGCACAGGGCTCTGTCTCACCTGGAGAAACCAGGGAACACAGTGAGAATAATGTTCTTTGACTTCTCCAGTGCTTTTAACACCATACAGCCCAGGTTATTGAGGGACAAGCTGGGCCTTGCTGGAGTGGACCACCACCTCTCCAACTGGATCCTAGACTACCTCACAAATCGACCTCAATACGTGAGAGCCCGAGGACTGTGTGTCAGGTACAGTGATCTGTAATACGGGGGCACCTCAGGGTACGGTTCTCGCCCCTTTCCTCTTCACACTGTACACTGCTGATTTTAGGTGCAACTCATCCAGCTGCTACCTACAGAAGTATTCTGATGACTCTGCAATAGTGGGTCTCATCACAGATGATGATGACAGGGAGTACAGAGAACTGAACCGGGATTTTGTGGACTGGTGCCACCGGAACCACCTGAAGATTAACGCGGGGGAAGACCAAGGAGATGGTGGTGGACTTCCGCAAAGGCAGAAGCCCTCCTAAACCAGTGGACATCCTGGGGACGGGCATCGAGATTGTGAACACCTATAAGTACCTGGGTTTGCTCCTTAATAATAAGCTGGACTGGGCAGATCATATGGAGGCCCTGTACAGGAAGGGCCACAGCAGGCTCTACCTGCTTAGGAAGCTGAGAGCCTTTGGAATCCGGGGGGGCACTTCTTAGAACTTTCTTCAACTCGGTAGTGGCATCAGCCATCTTCTTTGGAGTGGCCTGCTGGGGGAGCAGTATATCAACCAGGGACAGAAATAAACTTGACAAGCTGATTAGAAGGGCCAGCTCTGTCCTGGGGAGCCCACTGGACCCAGTGCAGGTGGTGGGTGACAGAAGGATACTGTCCGTGGTGAGCTCCATGCAGAAGAAGAAGTCCCATCCCATGCATGAGACTGTGATCGCGCTGAGCAGTACTGTCAGTGACCGACTGCTCCACCCTAGGTGTGAGAAGGAGCGCTATCGGAAGTCTTTCCTCCCCACCGCGGTTAGGCTGTACAACCAACACCGACCTAAGCGGAGATCATTACACACAGAGAACTGAAAATATCTCTCTGCCTGTTAAATCCCCCCCCCCCCCCCCCCCCCCCCTGCTACGCCCTATCTGTCTGTCTGCTATCAATGTAATGCCTCTCACCTTGGAATATTCCTGTACATGTTGTATTTGTATTTGTATCTGCTTATCTTTGCTGCTGTAACACACTGAATTTCCCCCTTGTGGGAATATTAAAAGAATAATAATAATAATAATAATAATAATAAAAATTGAATAACCCATCCTTTTCCCTTTCCCTTGACGGCGGGGGGGGGCCCTGCCCTTGGATTCGTCATTCTTTTGTTTTTTTTCCTTTTGGGGGGGCGCTTTGAGAGAAAAAAATATTTAGAAAAAAGAAGAGAAGGAGTCGTACGAGGGGGCCGGGCCGCCCCGGTTTGTTTTCTTTTTAATTTTGTTAGGAAAAGAACTCCTCCCCTCTCCCCCTTTCCTTTTGGGGGTGGTGGTGGGGGGGGTTTGGCCCCCCCCCCTTTTATTAATGTTGTTTTGTTATTTTTAAATAAAGAGGGTTTGGGCTTACGGCCCCGGCCCCTCTGCTGTTGTTATATTAGGTGTGGCTGTTTGTGTGGGGTGCGGAGCCTCTTCTTTATTTTTTTTATAGCGCGTCGTAATTTATATATTGGTTGGTTGGGGTTTTGGGGGTGAGCGCTTTTTTTTGTATGGGGGGTGTGAGGGGGGCTTGTGGGAAATGAAAAAGATGGCCGGTGGGGTATTGTTTTAGACGGGTATGATAATATAAATTGGGGGGGGGGGGTGGGGTTTTTAACAACAAAAAAATTTATTATTAACTTTTTTATTAATAAAAAATTAATAAAGAGATAAAAAAAAAATAATTTATTTTTTGGATGGCCTTTTTTTAATAAAAGCGGCCGCGACCGGGGTTGTGTGCGGTATTGCAATTCAACCCCAATCACGTGTAAGGTACTGAGCTGCAGTACCAGGCACAGCCTATGGACATGGGTCAAGTTTTTTTTTTCATCTAAAGAGAGTCTATCTTTAACCCCTTCACGCATTCTCACGTACATGTACGTGGGAGAATGTGGTTAGTTACCGCATCCCCACGTACAGGTACGTGACGGTGATCGAGCGGGCTCAGAAGCAGAGCCCGTGCGATCACCGCGGGAGCCCGGCTGTATTTGACAGCCGGGCTTCCGCTGCAACAGCGGGGACCAGTGATAACACTGATCCCCGCTGTTTAACCCTTAAGATGCCGCGGTCAATAGCGACCGCGACATTTTAAGTGTTTGCTAGCGGCACTGAGTGCAGCGGGCGGCATTGGGAAAGGGTGTTAGTTGTAACTGACAGCTAACACCCTGCTCCTTAACCTCTGAACGGCGCTGAGCGGGGTTTTAAACCCCTTGGATGCCGCGGTCAAACATCCAAGGGGTTCCGCCATGTTCCCTCCCCCCCCCCCCCCCCCCGCAGCGAGATCGGGGGGGTGCGGATATCTATAATATGCATCACGGGGTCTGGCCAGTGACCCCAGGCTGCCTGGTCCTGCCGGGACCTCTGGAAATCAGGCTGTGCGTCTACATAGGCTGAATTCCTGTATAGACTGCAATACATGTGTATTGTAGTCTATAGTGCTGAATCTTCGATCAGACTATCGTTGGTTCAGGTGTCCTAGTGGGACATATAAAAAAAAGTAGTAAAGTGTATGAAAACAATTAATTAATTAAGGAAATAATGATTTTTCGCCATCTCGCCTTAAAAAAATGCTATAAAAGTGATCAAAAAGTCATATGTACCCCAAAACAGTACCAATAAAAAGCACAGATCGTCCCGCAAAAAAAAAAAAAGACCTCAACCAACTCTGTCAACCGAAAAAAAAAAAATGCTACACCTCTCAGAAGATGGTGATGCAAGAATAATTGATTTCTTTCCCCAAATGGGTTTTTGTTCTGCAAAACTAGAAACGCATAAAAAAAACAATATAAATGAGGTATCGCTGTAATCGTACCGACCTGCAGAATAAATGTAACATGTGACTTATGCTGTACACTGCATGGAAAAAAAATTAAAAGGTAAAAAGCATTATCAGATTTGATGTTTTTTTTTTTTTTTTTAATCCACCAAGAAAAAGAGTTAATAAAATTTATTCTATAAGTTATAGGCACCCAAAAATGTTGTCATTACAAAATACATCTCACCCCGCAAACAACAAGCCCTCATATGGCAACATCACCAGGAAAATAAAGAAAATATAGCTTGTACAATGTGAAGACAAAAAACCCCAAAATCACCAAATCTTTAGAACACAACTGGCTGCGGCAGGAAGGGAATGTATAAGCTGTGCGAGCGTATATGAGGGTACAATCTAGATTTAGAGCTTACGAGGGATAATAAACCAGAAGTGACCCCCAGAGTGACCTCCCCAATAATAGGAACTACTGGGGAAATAGTAGGGAATTTAGTGTACCCAATGTACTCCGCACAGCTTACATATTCACTTTTCCCCATCTGCTGTGCAGTCACGTCTGGGATACTAATGCTCGCTACACCCCTTGATAAATTCTTTGAGGGGTGCAGTTTTCAAAATGGGGTCATTCCTTAGGGGATTCCACTTTACTGGTACTTTAGAGGCTTTGCAAACATGACATGGCATCCAGATCCCAAACATCTAAATATATATTTCAAAAGCCACATAGCACTCCTTCACATCTGCCCCCTGCTGTGTGACCAAACCGCAGTTTATACCCACATGTATGACACTGGTGTACCCAGGATAACGTACTTAATGCCATATGTGGGTATAAACAGCTGTTTGGGCACAGCCGAGCACAGAAGGGAAGGAGCGCTATTTGGTTTTTTGGAGCACAGATTTAGACGGTTTGCTTTTTGGACGCCATGACACTTTTGCAGAATTGCTGAAACACCAGTAAAGTGAAATCCCCTGACATGTGACCCCATTTTGGAAACAGTTTTAGGAGTGCATGTCTCTGATGACACAAACTGGGCGCAACGTATTGGGCACCGAAATGGCATGTTTATTTAAAAATGTCAATTTTCACTTTGTACATTACTTTTCTAGAGGCACTCTTGGGCTCAAAATGATAATATCCCTTGATAAATTCCTTGAGGGGTGTAGTTTCTAAAATGGGGTCACTTTTTTGGGGTTTCCATTGTACTGGTACTTTAGGGGCTCTGTAAATGCGACATGGCACCTGGAAAATATTCCAGCCACATCTGCCCTCCAAAAGCCAAATAGCGCTCTTTCCATTCTGAGCCCCACCATGTACCCATACAGCAGATTACAACCACATGGGGGGTATTGCCGTGTTCAGGAGAAATTGTGTAACAAACTTTGGGGAGCTTTTTCTCCTTTATCCTCTTGTGAAAATAAAAAAATTGGGACTAAATTGACAGTTTATTAGGAAAAAAAAGTAATTTTTCATTTTAAGTCCCAATGTTAATAAAATCTGTGAAACAGCTGTAGGGTCAAAATGCTCACTATACCCCTTGATATGTTCTGTGAGGGGTGTAGTTTCCAAAACGGGGTCACTTTTTGGGGTTTCCACTGTATTGGTACTTTGGGGGCTCTGTAAATGCGACATGGTACCTGAAAACTATTCCAGCAAAATCTGCCCTCCATAAGCCAAATAGCGCTCTTTCCATTCCGAGCCCTGCCATGTACCCATACAGCAGATTACGACCACATATGGGGTATTGCCGTGTTCAGGAGAAATTGTTTAACAACCTTTGAGGAGCTTTTTTCTCTTTTAACCCTTTGTGAAAATGAAAATTTTGGGGATAAAGTGACATTTTAGTAATTTTTTATTTACACATCCCAATGTTAATAAAATCTGTGAAAAGGCTTTTGGGTCAAAATGCTCAGTATACCTCTTGATAAATTCTGAGAAAATTATAATATATAATATTATAATAATAAAAAATTAGTTTGAGAAATTTTCTTGTAAATCTGGAAAATCGCTCTTTATAATGTCCAAAATACATTAAAGGTCGATTAAAAGATGATGCCAATATATAGCAGAGATATGGTAGATAATATTTATTAACTTATTTGGGTGGTATGACTATCTGTTTGAAAAGCAGAGCATTTTTTCCAAATTTCCATCAAATTTCCTTTTTTTTTATAAATAAATACAAAAATATTGATCAATGTTTACCACTAACATGAAGTACAATGTCTCACGAAAAAACAATCTCAAAATCACTTGTGCAAGTTAAAGTGTCTTAAAGTTATTGCCATATAAAGTGACACATGTCAGTTTTGAAAAATGAGGACTGGTCCTTAACGCACTTTTGGGCTCAGACCTGAAGGGGTTAAGAGACTTTCTAAAATCTAAATTTTTGGACGATACCCATGATGCTGGCTGTGTTATCAGTTGCAGATATAAATTACACATTGCCAGGTGTCTTCATTCACTATTGCTGTAGGTGAAGATGAAGCCCAGTTTTGCTCTGCCACCTGCATCGGAGGACACAGAACCTGTTTTTGGACGGAATGATATGACCAATGAGAAGTTGGTGGAGAGGAAGAGGCGGGCCCAGGAGGTGTCCAAACATCAGCTACAAGTTGCTTCAGAACGGAAACGTCTGGCCATACTGAACGACCTTGTGCAGCAGAGGAAGGAAGCGGACATGTTACATCGCTCAAAAGAACTGTATGTTATATCTGCAGAGTACTATCTGTGCCTACATTGTTTGCAGAGAGAGACAGAAAGGCAGTACTATCTGTGCCTGCATCCTTTACAGAGAGAGAAAGAGAGTCAATGCAATACATTCAGTTATCATTTAAAGGGAGAGAAGGTACTGTGTATACACCAATTATAGGGATAGACGGGGAGGCAGTACTACTATCTGTATACACCAGTTACAGTGAGAGACAGGGAGGCAGCACTATCTTTATACACCAATTACAGGGAGAGAAGGGGAGGCAGTACTATCTTTATACACCAATTACAGAGAGAGACGGGGGAGGCAGTACTATCTGTATACACCAGTTACAGGGAGAGATGGGATAGCAGTACTATCTGTGTATACACCAGTTACAGGGAGAGACGGGGGAGGCAGTACTATCTGTGTATACACCAGTTACAGGGAGAGAAGGGGAGGCAGTACTATCTTTGTATACACCAGTTACAGGGAGAGACGGGATAGCAGTACTATGTGTATACACCAGTTACAGGGAGAGACGGGGGAGGCTGTACTATCTTTATACACCAATTACAGGGAGAGACGGGGAGGCAGTACTATCTGTATACACCAGTTACAGGGAGAGATGGGATAGCAGTACTATCTGTGTATACACCAGTTACAGGGAGAGACGGGGAGGCAGTACTATCTTTATACACCAATTACAGGGAGAGAAGGGGGAGGCAGTACTATCTGTATACACCAGTTACAGGGAGAGACGGGGAGGCAGTACTATCTGTGTATACACCAGTTACAGGGAGAGACGGGGGAGGCAGTACTATCTGTGTATACACCAGTTACAGGGAGAGACGGGGAGGCAGTACTATGTGTGTATACACCAGTTACAGGGAGAGAAGGGGGAGGCAGTACTATCTGAGCCTCCTGCACATCATTTAATAATACAGAGAAGATTACACTAATCATGTATT
Source organism: Leptodactylus fallax (assembly GCA_947044405.1). NCBI lineage: Eukaryota > Metazoa > Chordata > Amphibia > Anura > Leptodactylidae > Leptodactylus > Leptodactylus fallax. The sequence continues at coordinate 3,069,790 of CAMRHE010000224.1, forward strand.
TGGGGCAGATACAAAGCTAAACTATAATACAGAACAATCCATGTGTTACTAGAGCTATTAGGGATAACAATCCCCATGACCATTGATTTTTGTCACTTATGTGCTGCAGGCTGTTGTCAGATCGAGCGCTGCAATTTGAGAAGATTCACAGATTACAGAAGTCTCTACAGGAGGACTGGTCAAAGAGCGCAGAAAATAAGAGACAGAAGGAGCACAAAGAGGAACTCTACCTGCAGTAAGTCTGGTCACCGCCTCTACATTACCACAGGTTGGGCCTCCCGCATCACAGAGGCGAGTGGGGCTTGGAGAAATCCATGCCCATGCTGCCCAATCACAACTTCCCCATGTGAATATACCTTTAAAGGGGAGACAGCACTCGGCTCCCGAGTCTCACCACCTTCTCCCTCCTCTCCCATGTTCTCAAGTAATTACTTACCTGTACTATGGGGCTGGTTAGATCATTGTAGTAGCAAAGCCAGGCCCATAGTACAGGTAATACCACAGATCATGAGAGAGGAGGCGGAACAACTCAGGCTGGGTGCTGGTTCCAATCTCATGACTTGTGATTGGAACCAGTTCTGAACACCAAGGTTCGGTACCTAAAAACTCAGGTGGAAGTGTTCATAGACTCCTTAGAGAACCTCTTTAAAGGGGTTGTCCTGGGACTTAAACCTACCTTGCTGTATCCAGAAGATTCTTCATCACTGGCCCGGGATATCGTCTGGTTATGACCAGCAATGAGGGTGTTGCCACTTACCTCTTTAGAGCAATGCCAACGCTCTCCAAAGAGCTCATTTGCATATTGACAAAAACAGCAATATCTTGTAACTGAGGCACGTGGAAAGCACAGTTCGATTCAGGTGACCCTAACCTATCTGCAGGGCTGGGATAGATAGATAGATAGATAGATAGGTTAGTGTCACCAGACCCAGCATATCACCCCAGCCCTGCAGATAGATAGGTTAGTGTCACCAGACCCAGCATATCACCCCAGCCCTGCAGATAGATAGGTTAGTGTCACCAGAACCAGCATATCACCCCAGCCCTGCAGATAGATAGGTTAGTGTCACCAGACCCAGCATATCACCCCAGCCCTGCAGATAGGTAGGTTAGTGTCACCAGACCCAGCATATCACCCCAGTCCTGCAGATAGATAGGTTAGTGTCACCAGACCCAGCATATCACCCCAGCCCTGCAGATAGATAGGTTAGTGTCACCAGACCCAGCATATCACCCCAGCCCTGCAGATAGATAGGTTAGTGTCACCAGACCCCAGCATATCACCCCAGCCCTGCAGATAGGTTAGTGTCACCAGCACCAGCATATCACCCCAGCCCTGCAGATAGATAGGTTAGTGTCACCAGACCCAGCATATCACCCCAGCCCTGCAGATAGGTAGGTTAGTGTCACCAGACCCAGCATATCACCCCAGTCCTGCAGATAGATAGGTTAGTGTCACCAGACCCAGCATATCACCCCAGCCCTGCAGATAGATAGGTTAGTGTCACCAGACCCAGCATATCACCCCAGCCCTGCAGATAGATAGGTTAGTGTCACCAGACCCCAGAATATCACCCCAGCCCTGCAGATAGATAGGTTACTGTCACCAGACCCAGCATATCACCCCAGCCCTGCAGATAGATAGGTTAGTGTCACCAGAACCAGCATATCACCCCAGCCCTGCAGATAGATAGGTTAGTGTCACCATAACCAGCATATCACCCCAGCCCTGCAGATAGATAGGTTAGTGTCACCAGAACCAGCATATCACCCCAGCCCTGCAGATAGATAGGTTAGTGTCACCAGAACCAGCATATCACCCCAGCCCCGCAGATAGATAGGTTAGTGTCACCAGACCCAGCATATCACCCCAGCCCTGCAGATAGATAGGTTAGTGTCACCAGACCCCAGCATATCACCCCAGCCCTGCAGATAGATAGGTTAGTGTCACCAGACCCAGCATATCACCCCAGCCCTGCAGATAGATAGGTTAGTGTCACCAGAACCAGCATATCACCTCAGCCCTGCAGATAGATAGGTTAGTGTCACCATAACCAGCATATCACCCCAGCCCTGCAGATAGATAGGTTAGTGTCACCAGAACCAGCATATCACCGCAGCCCTGCAGATAGATAGGTTAGTGTCACCAGAACTAGCATATCACCCCAGCCCCGCAGATAGATAGGTTAGTGTCACCAGAACCAGCATATCACCCCAGCCCTGCAGATAGATAGGTTAGTGTCACCAGACCCCAGCATATCACCCCAGCCCTGCAGATAGATAGGTTAGTGTCACCAGACCCCAGCATATCACCCCAGCCCTGCAGATAGATAGGTTAGTGTCACCAGAACCAGCAAATCACCCCAGCCCTGCAGATAGATAGGTTAGTGTCACCAGAACCAGCATATCACTCCAGCCCTGCAGATAGATAGGTTAGTATCACCAGACCCCAGCATATCACCCCAGCCCTGCAGATAGATAGGTTAGTGTCACCAGAACCAGCATTTCAACCCAGCCCCGCAGATAGATAGGTTAGTGTCACCAGCATATCACCCCAGCCCCGCAGATAGATAGGTTAGTGTCACCAGAACCAGCATATCACCCCAGCCCTGCAGATAGATATGCTGGTTCTGGTGACACTAACCTATCTATCTGCAGGGCTGGGGTGATATGCTGGTTCTGGTGACACTAACCTATCTATCACACACTCTTTTCAAGGTTCTGTTCACATTAGTGTCACTTCATGCATCACAGCCCCTAGGCCACATAAGTTAAAGATTTGGCACTGGGGCCCGTGAGCTTCAGGTTATGTCTCTCTCATTGCTGTAACGTTCTTTATTCCTCCCAGGGCCGGTAGCGAGCTCCTTCTAAATCAGTTTGAGAAATACCGCCGCTGCTTTCAGTGTAAGAGACGAACATCCAACTGCGGAGAGACCAACGTGTGGTGCGAGTCCAGATACATCCCAGGATCCCGGCTCATGGTTTGATGTCATCCTCTTGTCTGGCTGGTTGTGCGGTAATAGTTGTCACTTACCATGATGAACCTACCTCTGTCTGTCTGCACTGCGGGTTAATACAGTAATTGGCACTGCTGCCATGGCGGTTCTGAAAGCACATTAATCCTTTCAGAGGAAAAATAGCGTGAAATCTAATTAGTCGCCCAGATGCGGGCATTGTGTCCTGTATAATTGACAATAAAAGAGCGGTAAAGACGCGCGGCCATTATGTCTGTATTATACGCGTCGCTCATTATCACAGGACTAACCAGTTATAATTCTACACATGACAACAATAGGTCATGGATCAGAAGGGGCTGAATTCTCTTAAAGTGGAGCGTTGTGGGTGCCCAGTAGTGGGCACAGACAGTGCAGAAAGTCTTTTTAGTACGGTTTCTTTAAGAGTACAGTCTAGATTTGTTAATATGGTAACCCATATTAAAGGGGAAGTTCAGTGCCCACACCGCCCATGGTCAAAAACATGCTGGTGGTGGAAGCACAATGTGTTTCCGACACGGTCTTTTCCGTAGTGATTCACTACGTGGGGCCTTAGCCTAAAAGAGATTTCTGGGCAAATTGTATTTATGATCGATCCTTAAGATAGGTCATCAGTATCGGATTGGCGGGGGGACAGGCACTTGGAACCCCTCCCTATGGAGAACAGAGCGGAAGCAGATAGCTCACTTCTCCATGTAGTGGCCGTGCTGAGTTACTGCAGCTCTTATACAAGTGAATGGGAGCTGAGCTGCAGTAACTCGGTGACTAAAAGGAAAACAGAGTGCTGCATATAGTGGATGGTAAGAACAGCTGATCAGCAGGGGTACTGGGTGGCAGACCCCAACTAATTTGATATTGATGAACTCTCCCTAGGCTATATGGTCAATATCATTTGCCTGGAAAACTCTTATAAACTGACCATTACAGAAATGTCTGCTCCATCATGCCCGGTCCATTGTATCTAGGCACTGCGACAGTGCGTATGTTCACTTTCTAACATCCACCAGGCTGGTTATACGTGACATGGGCACTTTATGTGACAGTGACATCACAAAAAAAGGGGCGTGACTGCTACATATCATGCCCACATCATAAAGAGAGACTTGGCACACCCCCAAATTGGTGTGACCTTAAAAAAAAAAAGATGCTGCGGTCATGTTAAAAATTTTCACAGGGTGTGGAGTGCGCTGTGTCTCCTGGGCAGCAGACTGAAAAAGTTGTCAAGTATGGTTTAAGAGGGGAAGGCATTGGGTTATTGGGGTGGTAGAGATCGCAGTCAGCTACATCCAATTTCACCACAGCTCTTACCTTCACTGATACATTGTGACAAATTGCAGCGGTGCAAACAGAACTAAACCTCAAATGATTTTCTGTTCAGTGACAGCACTGAAGATAAGATGGATCCATGGATTCTTAAGATTTACTCCAAGTGCTGACCCTGCCATGTACTTGACCCTGATCGGCCATTCTAGCTCATGTGGTCTTCTGCTGCGGCCGTCCTTCCACGTGAGGGTGTTCAGAGCTGCTCTACTGTAGACCACCAATCCAAGCAGTTAGAGTGGTCTTCGGACTGAAGCACTGGTTTGGCAGGGGCTTATGGGTCTTCTGACAGAAGCTCTGGGGCTGTCCCTCCTTAGTGACTGCCCCTGAATATATTCCAGACAGTTTCATTTCTGCTTGTTTATGTGCAGCGCCCCCCCGCAGGGAAAAGAAAACTTGACAGGTCATTCATAAGACAAGGGCACCTGTAATATTCTGGGCACATGATATGTAACTGCCACCACACTAACCATATCACTTCTTTTGCTGACCCTTTGGGTGAAACGAAGCTACACTCCTCCGGAGCATCCTCTGGTAATCTGGTGGACCAGTCCGACACTGCGAACAACCACATGTATGACAAGCTACATGAGCATCTCTGCTGATCCACTCGCCATACCTTAGCAGATTAGCAGACACTGGCTACAAAGACCCCTGAAATTCATCTACTGTATGTGTGTGTCCTATAGGACCCATTTATATGTCCCATAAAACCATATGTATAGGGAAATTCTATATAAAATCCCTGAGGCTTTCATCTGTCCCTGGGAAGAACACGCAGACATTAGTCAGAAAGTATTTCCAGTTTATATAAAGCGAACTGCTGTAAATGTAGCAGGGTCAAAGGATAAAACAAGACATCAGTGGCGGAGACATGGCGGCTGTAAAGACACAATACAGAGCGTCATCTAAAAGAAGCAGGTTTATTTTAAAAGGACTTACAAGTATAAAAGTTTCCCGGTGGTCCGAGTATAATAGAAACATTCGGTCACATAGGAAGTCAGTGCATATACATGATACCATCACAAGGGCTAAGAATCCAGACAGTCACTTAAGGAATCTCAAAGAGTCTTCACAGATTAGAGGCGGAGCCTAAGGCTGGGGCTGCACGCTACGAATTTGCGAACATCGAGCACAAAGGATTTTACACGGATAGCCTACCTGTATATGTAGTGACTAGAAAGAACAAGGCCCAAACTCCCAGGTTTCAGTAACTCCCATTGATGTCCATGGTGTGGTGGCTACACGTAGGGTCAGCTCCCCATTATGAGCGGGGTCCTTGCTGTCAGATGTCACATGGTCAGAAAGGCCACTATAATTAGGCAACAACTCCGGCACAATATATAACATTATACAAGACTTGGCCTCTATTCTACAGTACAGAAGGGAGAACATGGCGGGTAAAGTCGACCATAGACGTAAGACTAATAACAGCAGATACCAACCAGGATGACGAGGCCTGACACACCACACAGATACCACAGGTTGGGGTTTTACCCGTCTGATGCTCTGTTTACCCCGGAGATAAGGGGTGGCCAGTAGTGTCCGGCAGCCACTTATCTTCTCCTCCACTAAAGAAACAACATATGGTTTTGACAGAGCCAAATATACAAATCAATGGAGGATTTGAGGGTGATAACTATGGGCCAGCATCTGTTGTCTATAGCTGTCGGTAGGATCGGCCCATAGCTGCTGATGGACGTCTGAAAGCTGCAATGATGCACAGAGTGCGGTCGTTTTTATTAGCCGCCATTGTAGAATAACCCCCTAAAAATGGTTTATAACCTGAGGGAATTTTGTGACTAAAACATTAGGCCCCGGGTATAGATATGAGAGCAGGTAGAAAGGGGAACATGTTCCCCATAGCAACCAGATTCCAGCTGCACTGGGAAAATGAGAGCTGCTTTCTGATTGGCTGCTATGGACAACATGGTTTCTTTCTGTCTTGCTTCTAAACACGAGGCCTAGTCTTTCACCTTGCACATTTTCTGTACCGAAATTACAATACATTTGATACGTGTGGACAGTATATGGTTGCTGAGGCCCATTTCAGTAGGTTTAAACAGTTGTAGGTTCTTGACCATCATGGACATATTAAAAGTAATGTTGGTAATGTCTGCTTAGCAGGGGAGCGGCCATTTTGTTGGAGTGCAACAAATGGAAGACTAATTCTCTGCGATGCGGAGGGAATTAAAGCAATCGGATTTCTCTCTCTTATGGGGAATACATAGATAATATAATATGATTTAGTTGCCAATATCTAGGACAAATGGGCCTCATTTATCAACATTGTCTAATAGTAAGATCATGTTCACACATCAAATAGTCATACAGAAGGTTTTCCCACAATAAGAATTGATGGTATATCAGTCAGAGAGGTCATCTATGTCTGACCAGTAGGGATGGGCCATGATGTCCTAAATGAACGGGCTATATTGGAGCAGACTAACGGACTTAATTTCCAAAACAGGGCCACCCCTTTGCAATACAGTCACATGCATTTTAGGCTAGGACTACACAGCAACTATGGCCACGAGACATTGCATGGCCAAAGATCACTGTATAGCACAGCCTTCACCGTAGCCCGAAGATCACTGTATAGCACAGCCTTCACCGTAGCCCGAAGATCACTGTATAGCACAGCCTTCATCGTAGCCCGAGCACTGATAGCACAGCCTTCACCGTAGCCCGAAGATCACTGTATAGCACAGCCTTCATCGGCCCGAGCACTGTATAGCACCGCCTTCACCGTAGCCCGAAGATCACTGTATAGCACAGCCTTCATCGTAGCCCGAAGATCACTGTATAGCACAGCCTTCATCGTAGCCCGAAGATCACTGTATAGCACAGCCTTCATCGTAGCCCGAAGATCACTGCCCGTACACATAGCACAGCCTTCATCGTAGCCCGAAGATCACTGTATAGCACAGCCTTCATCGTAGCCCGAAGATCGTAGCCCGAAGATCACTGTATAGCACAGCCTTCATCGTAGCCCGAAGATCACTGTATAGCACAGCCTTCATCGTAGCCCGAAGATCACTGTATAGCACAGCCTTCATCGTAGCCCGAAGATCACTGTATAGCACAGCCTTCATCGTAGCCCGAAGATCACTGTATAGCACAGCCTTCATCGCCTAGCCGCCCCGGCCCGAAGATCACTGTATAGCACAGCCTTCATCGTAGCCCGAAGATCACTGTATAGCACAGCCTTCATCGTAGCCCGAAGATCACTGTATAGCACAGCCTTCATCGTAGCCCGAAGATCACTGTAGCCAGCCCATCGACCCCGAAGATCACTGTATAGCACAGCCTTCATCGTAGCCCGAAGATCACTGTATAGCACAGCCTTCATCGTAGCCCGAAGATCACTGTATAGCACAGCCTTCATCGTAGCCCGAAGATCACTGTATAGCACAGCCTTCATCGTAGCCCGAAGATCGTAGCCCGAAGATCACTGTATAGCACAGCCTTCATCGTAGCCCGAAGATCACTGTATAGCACAGCCTTCATCGTAGCCCGAAGATCACTGTATAGCACAGCCTTCATCGTAGCCCGAAGATCACTGTATAGCACAGCCTTCATCGTAGCCCAAAGATCACTGTATAGCACAGCCTTCATCGTAGCCCGAAGATCGTAGCCCGAAGATCACTGTATAGCACAGCCTTCATCGTAGCCCAAAGATCACTGTATAGCACAGCCTTCATCGCAGCCCGAAGATCACTGTATAGCACAGCCTTCATCGTAGCCCGAAGATCGTAGCCTGAAGATCACTGTATAGCACAGCCTTCATCGTAGCCCGAAGATCACTGTATAGTACAGCCTTCATCGCAGCCCGAAGATCACTGTATAGCACAGCCTTCATCGTAGCCCGAAGATCACTGTATAGCACAGCCTTCATCATAGCTGATGAAAGTGAATGCGGTCACATTGCGACTTGTAGGCTACAATAACCGCAACATGATGGTTGGAAAAAAAAGTCATCAGGTTTGGATTTTTTGGGACCATTATATCTGCGATGAAGGCCTTACTATGATCTTTGACCATGGCACACAAACAAATCCGCCATGTAGCCCTTGTCTAATGGGACTATAGCCACTTTGACATGGCCTGGTACCGAATTGACTCAAATTGCCTTGGATCACATTTGTATTTTCCACTGCAAAAAAAATACTGCAACTTACCCGATCTGGGTACTTGTTTAGCACCTGCTTTAGGCTAGGTACCAAGCGAGTACAAAGTGGTACTAGAAGGTCAGGAGTCTACGCTCTGCTCAGCTGACAACCAGCTACATGAAGCAGTGGAAAATAAACTACATGGTAACTGCATTGATCCGGTACTAATGCTGTGGAAAAGTGGCCCATGTTGCCATTCTCAGTGCCTGGCTGGCCCTATGGTCACTTCATACTAGTCTACACTGGCGGTCCCATACTTGGCAACTGTCCAGAATTTGCCAGGACTCGCCATAATTTTCAGGAACAGCCTTGGCAAATTGGGCATGTCCTGATCACAAATTGGGCATGACATACAAAACCTTGCCCCAAAGTGGGCGGACTCGGGCTGTTTAGGGGCATGACTTACTCGCCCAAGTATGTAATAGGCCATCAATGCACATTTTGGGAAGAAGACGGGTGAACGTCAAGTCTTACACCCAGCTGTGACTCTGGAGCAACTCTGATCTGTTGATGGAAGATATTGGGGTTTTTATCTGCTCTGTATGGAAATCCATCAGGGACGATCTAGAAACATGTCAATTTTCTTCTGATGCGTTAAAGAATGATTGACACCTTACAAGATCCTGGTAAGATGGAGACCATCGGCATACAGCACGGTTATGGCCCAGTGGTTGGAATCTCCAGACCATTAAGCCATGGTCCACTGGTCCGCCATATTGGATTCTTGTTAGGTAAGGGGTATTACATTCATTGTAATCCATGTGATGGTTCTTTCATGCTTTAGGGATTATGGGAAGCTTAGATATGGATCTTGTTTCTTTGTGTCCTCCCGGTGGAGTGTTTAACAGTGCAACATCACAATGGCCATCGCTTGGTGCAGGCTACACCTCTTGTATCTGCATAGCATTCTCCGGCCACTGGTAATTCTCTATGGTGAAAGAGTCATAGTCTGGGCTGTAGACCAGAGACCTCACAAACGCCTCCTTGTCCTTGGGTTCTGGATACCAGGAGGCCAGATTATTCTTGTACGCATAGTCAACAATCTACAAAGACAAGAAGAAGAAGAATTGGTTATGGAGAATATGCGTATTATAGACTGCTGGGCACAAACATAGGATGAATACAAAGCGTGAGGAGTCGGGGATAATAGCTCTAATGTGCGCTGTAATCTACAGGAACATTGCATTGTGGGATACGCTGCGTGGTTTATGTTCTATTGTGGACATTAATGTTTGAGCTGTTGCTCCTCAGCAGGTGCACGCTACAAAAATGCTATATAATGTGACGACGGCTCAGCGACTACAGTCTCACTCACGACTGTATTTTAGGACTAGTTTTGTGTTTTAGAAATTTTTTTATTCGTTTAGTTTGAAGCTTTTATACATTTTTGTATATTCCACATAATTGACAGATTTACATTGTATTAGGCTATAGCGTGACTTTCCAATTTTAACTGCTTCATGCCCAGTCATTTTCCCTGGATCATTATCATGCGGTCTTGAAGGCTGCAATTTTTTTTTTTGGTTGGGGTTATTCATATGATTTTTGGGATTTTTTTTGGAATACATAGGGCTTTATTTTTCTATAATTTTTTGGGGGGGCATTTTAACATTACAGGGAAAAATCAGCTACTACATTAATCCCAGATACATGAGGAATTCAGCCTTCTGTGTACAATGTAGAGCTGATCCTGGTCCTCTAGGTCCCACTAGTTCCTTGGACCTGGCTGATCAAATGATCAACGGGCTAGGAAGGGGAGCTGCATCATGTCAGTTCCCATAGCTGTATACACAGCGCCGCTCACTGATCGAGATATATTCTCTTTAGGATGTCCGGCTGTTTGCCGCTCCTGGATTGTTCAGCTGCTAACTCTGCAAGGGCCTACAGGTATATCCTTATAGAGTTAACTGCCGACTGCCGGGACATATAAAGTCAATGTGTGGACGGCAGGTGGTTTAAGGAAATGTGTTATCAAAAAATGACTTCTAAAATGTGTTTATTATAAAGATATTAATCTTGAAATACAGCAGTTTCCACCCTGACTACCAGAGCAGACACCACAGGCTGATACCTGCTGTTTTCTGCAGCTAACTTGTCTGCTTTGCTGTATAGACTGGGACAGAAGGAGCAGAGTCATCTCATTATCAGTAGAAGGTCAGGGAGATAATGACCATGGAGGGAAACCACCTCACTAGAGTTAAAACATTTAATCCTGAAATACCTCTTTAAATTCTATACAGCATGTTTGGAGCTCTGTATTAGAAAAGATGATTTCCTTGTTGTAGACTATAGTCCTGTATAATTTACCAGCCAATAAGATTCTGCCTAATATCTACTTGAAAGGAAATGATGACTCAAAGACTTTAGTCAAAAGCAACAGAAGATCACTGAGTGGACTAGAAACACGTACCTTGACAGCAATTTTGAAGGACACTTCCCTTATGGTACTTAGTGGAGGATACAATCTGCCCTCTGCTAAATTTTCTGCAGTCACATCTTCTGCAATAGCCTAAGAGGAGACAAGAATAGTGATCAATGGAGATGATGGAGAAGTTGGTAGGACATACAGTGGGGAAAAAAAGTATTTATTCAGCCACCAATTGTGCAAGTTCTCCCACTTAAAAAGATGAGGCCGGCCTGTAATTGTCATCATAGGTAGACCTCAACTATGAGAGACAAAATGAGAAAACAAATCCAGATAATCACATTGTCTGATTTTTTAAGAATTTATCTGCAAATTATGATGGAAAATAAGTATTTGGTCAATAACAAAAGTTCATCTCAATACTTTGTTCTATATCCTTTGTTGGCAATGACAGAGGTCAGACGTTTTCTGTAAGTCTTCACAAGGTTGGCACACACTGTTGCTGGTATGTTGGCCCATTCCTCCATGCAGATCTCCTCTAGAGCAGGGATGTTTTGGGGCTGTCACTGGGCAACACGGACTTTCAACTCTCTCCAAAGGTTTTCTATGGGGTTGAGATCTGGAGACTGGCTAGGCCACTCCAGGACCTTGAAATGCTTCTTACGAAGCCGCTCCTTCGTTGCCCTGGTGGTGTGCTTGGGATCATTGTCATGCTGGAAGACCCAGCCACGTTTCATCTTCAATGCCCTTGCTGATGGAAGGAGGTTTGCACTCAAAATCTCACCATACATGGCCCCATTCATTCTTTCTTGTACACGGATCAGTCGTCCTGGTCCCTTAGCAGAGAAACAGCCCCATACATGATGTTGCCCCCCCATGCTTCACAGTAGGTATGGTGTTCTTTGGATGCAACTCAGCATTCACTCTCCTCCAAACACCACGAGTTGTGTTTCTACCAAACAGTTCTACTTTGGTTTCATCTGACCATATGACATTCTCCCAATACTCTTCTGGAACATCCAAATGCTCTCTAGCAAACTTCAGACGGGCCCGGATATGTACTGGCTTAAGCAGGGGGACACGTCTGGCACTGCAGGATCTGAGTCCCTGGCGGCGTAGTGTGTTACTGACGGTAGCCTTTGTTACGTTAGTCCCAGCTTTCTGCAGGTCAGTCACTAGGTCCCCCCGTGTGGTTCTGGGATTTTTGCTCTCCGTTCTTGTGATCATTTTGACCCCACGGGGTGAGATCTTGCGTGGAGCCCCTGATGGAGGGAGATTATCAGTGGTCTTGTATGTCTTCCATTTTCTAATTATTGCTCCCACAGGTGATTTCTTCACACCAAGCTGCTTGCCTATTGCAGATTCAGTCTTCCCAGCCTGGTGCAGGGCTACCATTATGATGACAATTACAGGCCGGCCTCATCTTTTTAAGTGGGAGAACTTGCACAATTGGTGGCTGACTAAATACTTTTTTTTCCCCACTGTATGTCCATCAGACTCTTGCTGACAGTTTCCAGGTAGCTACATCATAAAAATGAACTCAAAAAATTAGGCTCAAATCTATATTACATGATAGCCAAATCTTTACTTGCCTATCATATAGACAATAATTATGTAAGGTCAAGCTTCACTTCAATACGCACCTCTGCTGTGGTCAGGAAGATGTCCTCAGAGATGTGTCGGACACCACAAGCGATGACTCCCAGAGCCACGCCAGGAAAGACATAGGCATTATTTCCTTGACCTGGGTAGAAGGTCTGACCATTTGGAAGAGTCACCTTAGAGAATGGGCTTCCACTGGCAAAAATACCACGACCCTGGTGCAAGGAAGACAAATTTTGTGAACATGATGATCCAGATTCCAAACGTCACTAATAGCTATAGTAGTTATCAACAGATAGGGACGAATCCACCCAAAAAACATATTATGAGGCTATCAGAGGGCCCTTAGAAAGAGGAGACTTAACCCTTGGTTAGTGTTGGACTGGTCACCAGAGTATCAGAGATTTCTCCATTGGGCTCAGGTTCGAACACAATAATGGTCCAGCAGAGGACATCCAAATTTGAAGGGTACTATGGTCTATTTCTTAGGGGTTGTTGGAGGGTGGGCTCCCAAAATCATTCATCTGTTGGGCCAAGGAACCTCAGTCTGACATTGCCCTTGTCAGTCAAGGCCCATTTTAATAGGTGGTGAGAACCCGCACATGTGCTGCAAAGTGAGAAAGTTATAAAAACGTGAAGATATCAGGACTTTCCCATTCTGGGGTTTCTGAGTGTGGTGTTGATCATCTCCTGAAAAGGGTCTCATTTTAGCATTGCTTTGAGGTCCTTCATCCTCTATGTAGTTCCATTTGTGAAAAACATGACTGGTACCATTATATGGAATAATTATATGGCAAAATATCGTATTTCATGGTTCTTATTTTTGTAAAAAAAAAAAAAGATAACATTTACTAACATTTTTTTTTTTTTTTTAAATCTCCCCAAAATCCCTTATTTTGAACTCCTTTAATACAATGTATTGTTCAGTGTGACATCACCAGTCACCTGATTGCATCTGCCATTGACTGCTGTCCAGAGCTAGAGCCATTGGAAGATCTGGTGACTTAGTCATGTATCGGAGGTGAAGTCTTCCCATACCTCTGTCAGCTGATAGCACTGCTCTGCCGTACACTCTGCCTTGCTGGTTGGATTACTTAGTGCAAATATAATTGGTCGCTCATTATAAGCAGCCATGTTTTTCAGTATCTTCTCCGTAAACGCACCTCCAATAGCAGCAACACCTATTGAAAACAACAAAAACATTTTACTATAATTTATTAATGTATTCAACAGACTGACTGCGACCAGCATCTTCCTATAGACCCAGGCTGTGACATAATAATGGGCCCCAAAGGTCCAGTAGAAGACAACCCCATTTGGAGGTGACTATGTCACTAGTGGCTACTTCTTATGGGATGATCACAAAACACCTAAGAGATCTTACAGATGATCTCTGTTATGGGTTCAATGACAACAACAAATAGTACAATAAAATTAAAAGTGGACGTTATAGGTGGTGGTGGTCTCAGGATCATCCGTGCTGGTGGACCCAAGGAACCCCAGTCCAGCTGTCATTTGATGTTACCTATGATAAGGATGTGGACAAGAAGTGTTGTTATGTAGACACTGGTGAAGAAAAGCTGCAAACATTGGGTCATAAGGGCAATGCTTAATATAGGGTGCAAGTGGTGGAGTGAATCGGCTCCAAAGTGGGGACCCACCAACCTGTTCACTGGTGTGTCCTGCTCTATTTGATGTATGCTCCGTTTTTGGAAAAGCATGACTACATGGTCATTTTCTACCCACCTATAATGGCTGTTGGCTTTATTATCTCCACAACTTCTTCTAAAGTCTTCACTGGAGGGTGATCATGAGCAAACATCTCTTTTTCGTGATTCAAGTTTCCTCGTCCCTTTAACAGAATGGAAAAATTGTCAATGGTTATGACAGGAGGGAAGACCCCAAACTTGGTGTAGATGGAGAGGACATAGAAATAGTAGAAGCTATTGTCTACAAATTCTGGAAGCCCAACATCTTCCCCCAACATCCCCCAAATATTCAAGAGATTACCCAAGAATCTTAGCCTCGATAAGGTGGCTCGATGGCCGGTCTTACCTATGTGATATGGGTGGTGGAAGAGCTAATGGCGCTTGTAGATGGATATTAAGCCAAACCTATTCTGGCTTTCAAAGACAACACAAGAAGCCCGAAGAACCTCCTAACACATCATCATGATGGTAAATTCCAACTGGCTTTGCCTCTAGAATGGCACTTGGCGGAACAAAGATGATTGAGCCAGAGAAGATCTTCATGCGTAGCAATATGTCCATAGAGATAAGGATGAAGACTGTCTAGGTGGTTCTTTATGGATTTCAAGACTGGACAATATGGAACTGAGCAGTTGAAATATGGACACCTTGTGCTTGTGAAGACTTTGCTAAAGTAACTAGATCCTTCACCACTTTTCTTAGAAATACATTGACCAGACTAAAGCTCTTTCTGATTCTGGACATATTATGGGAAGGGCCATTGGTGAAGACCAAAACACTCAAAAGAGATGAAGGAAAAAAGGCAACAAACATCAAGATGACAGATGGAGACAATGGAGAAATAGTGAACATGACATTGAGAAGACCAAAAACAGGAGACAGCATAACCTGGAGTCACAATCTAAAAACAAATGATTTCCAGGGGACGAAAATCCCTTCCAGATGATGGCATTAAAGGAGTTGTCTTGTAAAGATAAACCCTATCCATAAAGCCTATCATGGTATATGGATGTCACTGCATATGTACCCCAAATGGAGGCAATAAGAAACGCAACCAGTCCCACAAAAAACAAGTCGTGTCATGACTAAGTACATGGAAAATGTAAAAAGCTATAAAAGTCTCAGAAGGTAGTGAATAAAAAACAAAAGGAAAATGCCCAATGTCCTGACAAAGGAAGAAACTCAGCCATGTCCTTAAGGGGAGTGTGTCACCAGAACCAGTATATCATTCCAGCCCTGCAGATAGATAGGTTAGTGTCACCAGAACCAGCATATCACCCCAGTCCTGCAGATAGATAGGTTATTATCACCAGAACCAGCATATCACCCCAGCCCTGCAGATAGATAGGTTAGTGTCACCAGAACCCAGAATATCACCCCAGCCCTGCAGATAGATAGGTTACTGTCACCAGAACCAGCATATCACCCCAGCCCTGCAGATAGATAGGTTAGTGTCACCAGACCCAGCATATCCCCCCAGCCCTGCAGATAGATAGGTTAGTGTCACCAGACCCAGCATATCACCCCAGCCCTGCAGTTAGATAGGTTAGTGTCACCAGAACCAGCATATCACCCCAGCCCTGCAGTTAAATAGGTTAGTGTCACCAGAACCAGCATATCACCCCAGCCCTGCAGATAGATAGGTTAGTGTCACCAGAACCAGCATATCACCTCAGCCCTGCAGTTAGATAGGTTAGTGTCACCAGAACCAGCATATCACCCCAGCCCTGCAGATAGATAGGTTAGTGTCACCAGACCCCAGCATATCACCCCAACCCCGCAGATAGATAGGTTAATGTCACCAGAACCAGCATATCACCCCATCCCTGCAGATAGATAGGTTAGTGTCACCAGAACCAGCATATCACCCCAGCCCTGCAGATAGGTTAGTGTCACCAGAACCAGCATATCACCCCAGCCCTGCAGATAGATAGGTTAGTGTCACCAGACCCCAGCATATCCCCCCAGCCCTGCAGATAGATAGGTTAGTGTCACCAGACCCCAGCATATCACCCCAGCCCTGCAGATAGATAGGTTAGTGTCACCAGACCCAGCATATCACCCCAGCCCTGTAGATAGATAGGTTAGTGTCACCAGAACCAGCATATCACCCCAGCCCTGCAGATAGATAGGTTAGTGTCACCAGAACCAGCATATCACCCCAGCCCTGCAGATAGATAGGTTAGTGTCACCAGAACCAGCATATCACCCCAGCCCTGCAGATAGATAGGTTAGTGTCACCAGAACCAGCATATCACCCCAGCCCTGCAGATAGATAGGTTAGTGTCACCAGATCCAGCATATCACCCCAGCCCTGCAGATAGATAGGTTAGTGTCACCAGATCCAGCAAATCACCCCAGCCCTGCAGATAGATAGGTTAGTGTCACCAGAGCCAGCATATCATCCCAGCCCTGCAGATAGATAGGCTATATTCACCAGAACCAGCATATCACCCCAGCCCTGCAGATAGATAGGTTAGTGCCACCAGACCCCAGCATATCACCCCAGCCCTGCAGATATATAGGTTAGTGTCATCAGACCCCAGCTTATCACCCCAGCCCTGCAGATATATAGGTTAGTGTCACCAGACCCAGCATATCACCCCAGCCCTGCGAGATAGGTTAGTGTCACCAGAACCAGCATATCACCCCAGCCCTGCAGATAGATAGGTTAGTGTCACCAGAACCAGCATATCACCCCAGCCCTGCAGTTAGATAGGTTAGTGTCACCAGAACCAGCATATCACCCCAGCCCTGCAGTTAGATAGGTTAGTGTCACCAGAACCAGCATATCACCCCAGCCCTGCAAATAGATAGGTTAGTGTCACCAGAACCAGCATATCACCCCAGCCCTGCAGATAGATAGGTTAGTGTCACCAGAACCAGCATATCACCCCAACCCCGCAGATAGATAGGTTAGTGTCACCAGAACCAGCATATCACCCCAGCCCTGCAGATAGATAGGTTAGTGTCACCAGAACCAGCATATCACCCCAGCCCTGCAGATAGATAGGTTAGTGTCACCAGACCCCAGCATATCACCCCAGCCCTGCAGATAGATAGGTTAGTGTCACCAGAACCAGCATATCCCCCCAGCCCTGCAGATAGATAGGTTAGTGTCACCAGATTCAGCATATCACCCCAGCCCTGCAGATAGATAGGTTAGTGTCACCAGAACCAGCAAATCACCCCAGCCCTGCAGATAGATAGGTTAGTGTCACCAGATCCAGCATATCACCCCAGCCCTGCAGATAGATAGGTTAGTGTCACCAGAACCAGCATATCACCCCAGCCCTGCAGATAGATAGGTTAGTGTCACCAGAGCCAGCATATCACCCCAGCCCTGCAGATCGATAGGTTAGTGTCACCAGAACCAGCATATCACCCCAGCCCTGCAGATAGATAGGTTAGTGTCACCAGACCCAGCATATCACCCCAGCCCTGCAGATAGATAGGTTAGTGTCACCAGAACCAGCTTATCACCCCAGCCCTGCAGATATATAGGTTAGTGTCACCAGACCCAGCATATCACCCCAGCCCTGCAGATAGATAGGTTAGTGTCACCAGACCCCAGCATATCACCCCAGCCCTGCAGATAGATAGGTTAGTGTCACCAGAACCAGCATATCACCCCAGCCCTGTAGATAGATAGGTTAGTGTCACCAGAACCAGCATATCACCCCCAGCCCTGCAGATAGATAGGTTAGTGTCACCAGAACCAGCATATCACCCCAGCCCTGCAGATAGATAGGTTAGTGTCACCAGATCCAGCATATCACCCCAGCCCTGCAGATAGATAGGTTAGTGTCACCAGATCCAGCAAATCACCCCAGCCCTGCAGATAGATAGGTTAGTGTCACCAGAGCCAGCATATCACCCCAGCCCTGCAGATAGATAGGCTATATTCACCAGAACCAGCATATCACCCCAGCCCTGCAGATAGATAGGTTAGTGCCACCAGATCCAGCAAATCACCCCAGCCCTGCAGATAGATAGGTTAGTGTCACCAGAGCCAGCATATCACCCCAGCCCTGCAGATCGATAGGCTATATTCACCAGAACCAGCATATCACCCCAGCCCTGCAGATAGATAGGTTAGTGCCACCAGAACCAGCATATCACCCCAGCCCTGTAGATAGATAGGTTAGTGTCATCAGACCCAGCATATCACCCCAACCCTGCAGATAGATAGGCTATATTCACCAGAACCAGCATATCACCCCAGCCCTGCAGATAGATAGGTTAGTGTCACCAGAACCAGCATATCACCCCAGCCCTGCAGATAGATAGGTTAGTGTCACCAGAACCAGCATATCACCCCAGCCCTGCAGATAGATAGGTTAGGGTCACCAGAACCAGCATATCACCCCAGCCCTGCAGATAGATAGGTTAGTGTCACCAGATCCAGCATATCACCCCAGCCCTGTAGATAGATAGGTTAGTGTCACCAGATCCAGCAAATCACCCCAGCCCTGCAGATAGATAGGTTAGTGTCACCAGAGCCAGCATATCACCCCAGCCCTGCAGATCGATAGGCTATATTCACCAGAACCAGCATATCACCCCAGCCCTGCAGATAGATAGGTTAGTGTCACCAGAACCAGCATATAACCCCAGCCCTGCAGATAGATAGGTTAGTGTCACCAGAACCAGCTTATCACCCCAGCCCTGCAGATATATAGGTTAGTGTCACCAGACCTAGCATATCACCCCAGCCCTGCAGATAGATAGGTTAGTGTCACCAGACCCAGCATATCACCCCAGCCCTGCAGATAGGTTAGGGTCACCAGAACCAGCATATCACCCCAGCCCTGCAGATAGATAGGTTATGGTCACCTGAATCAAAGTGTTTTCCCCTTGTGAGTTGGTGCTTCCATTGCCAAGATATTGTCAAAATGCAAATGCGCTCTTTGGAGCAATGGAAACGCCCTCGTTGCTCCAAAGACCTCATGTGCATATTGATAAAAACAGCGATACCATGGCAACGAAGGCTGCTATTCACAAGGGGAAAACACTGTTAGGTTAGGGTCACCTGAATCAATCTATCTGCATGGCTGGGGTGATATGGTGGGGTCTGGTGACACTCCCTTTAATGGGGTTACAAAATTTTTAGCAATAAATGTGCAATTCTTTTGTACGATGATGTATGTGCAGTAGCATAGCTCTGGTGTCAGGGGGCTGAGAACACGACCACAGACATTTACTTATTATCTTTGCAGTCTCAGAATTTTTTGCGCAGAACGATAACTACATCTTTATAGAGTGCGTGTCCATCTGCTGTGTACAGTGAACGGCACTAATGATATTTCGGCCCAGCGGTTTCTCAGCACTAATTGTTTTATTTTATGGCAGATAATTCGCTGCCCACAAAACTATAAAACCGCAGAGTCCCAGATTCTATCCAGGACGGGGGACGGAAACATGGTTTAGTTTTTTTTCCTGGCAGAAAAGCCAGTCATCTGTTAGAGGCGAAAACCAGAAAATTATTCCCAGTCTCCAGCCCGATCCTGAGCCAAGCTGAGCAGTAAAAATTTAACAGGGATATTCTGTGACCTCTTAAAGGGAATGTGAAAAGAAAACAATTTATTGTTTAACGGTTTTTAGGTCAAACATATTTCTTCTAATTTTCCATGTCTATATTAAAAAAAATAATCTTAAAGTCCTGGAGTTTTAATATTGGCCACTGAGTCTTACAATAAACTGGCACTTCCTGTTCTGTAGAGATCACTTCTCATTATTGTCACAGGGAGGATTACATTGACAGGTAACCCTCCTCCTCCCCAGGATCCACCATTCACAACTGGTGATGGTCACAGCTTGCTTGCACCTCCCCTTCTGCAGAGATCACAGAGCATGCCCACAACACTCCTCCACAGAAATTAATGAGCCATGTCATATGGGTGGTCCATTTAGCTGATGTACAGCAAATTTCTGAATGCTATTAACAGTGTAGGAAATAACTATGTAAAGAAAAAAGAATTAGAAAAATTTTTATTTTTTTTTGGAAAAAAAAAAAAAAATCTAGAATGAAAATTGTTTTTATTTTTGTTTTGTTTTTTAAAGTTATCAACTGTTATCAACTTTTTTTTGCTCCACATAACCTTTAACTGTAATTTATAAGTCCATGTCCAAGATAAATATTAAAATTTGAACCATCAGGATATCGCCAGCCAGACATCACTATATCACAGCAGCAAAAATGTGTCATATGAATACAACTGAAAAATCTATAGAGGCCTCGCACAAAATAAGAGAGATCCATATTAGTTTTAGTGCAAGAGAGTCCATGTGATGAGGACATCTACTAGGAAGGTTAGATCTACTCTAGATTACTATTTACCTTACGTCACACAGTTGGCCGTATACCTGAACAAGCATGCCCCTTAGGAAAGAGACAAACACTATTACAACCTAAATTGTCATTTGGAATCAATAGAAAAATTGTTGGTACATAGGAGCAGTATTATTGTAGTTATATTCTTGTACATAGGAGCAGTATTATAGTAGTTATATTCTTGTACATAGGAGCATTATTATAGTAGTTATATTCTTGTACATAGGAGCAGTATTATAGTAGTTATATTCTTGTACATAGGGGGCAGTATTATAGTAGTTATATTCTTGTACATAGGAGTAGTATTATAGTAGTTATATTCTTGTACATAGGAGCAGTATTATATTCTTGTACATAGGAGCAGTATTATAGTAGTTATATTCTTGTACATAGGAGGTAGTATTATAGTAGTTATATTCTTGTACATAGGGGGCAGTATTATAGTAGTTATATTCTTGTACATAGGAGCAGTATTATAGTAGTTATATTCTTGTACATAGGAGGTAGTATTATAGTAGTTATATTCTTGTACATAGGAGTAGTATTATAGTAGTTATATTCTTGTACATAGGAGCAGTATTATAGTAGTTATATTCTTGTACATAGGAGCAGTATTATAGTAGTTATATTCTTGTACATAGGCAGTATTATAGTAGTTATATTCTTGTACATAGGAGCAGTATTATAGTAGTTATATTCTTGTACATAGGAGCAGTATTATAGTAGTTATATTCTTGTACATAGGAGGTAGTATTATAGTAGTTATATTCTTGTACATAGGGGGCAGTATTATAGTAGTTATATTCTTGTACATAGGAGCAGTATTATAGTAGTTATATTCTTGTACATAGGAGGTAGTATTATAGTAGTTATATTCTTGTACATAGGAGTAGTATTATAGTAGTTACATTCTTGTACATAGGAGCAGTATTATAGTAGTTACATTCTTGTACATAGGAGCAGTATTATAGTAGTTATATTCCTGTACATAGGAGCAGTATTATAGTAGTTATATTCTTGTACTTAGGAGCAGTATTATAGTAGTTATATTCTTGTACATTAGGAGCAGTATTATAGTAGTTATATTCTTGTACTTAGGAGCAGTATTATAGTAGTTATATTCTTGTACTTAGGAGCAGTATTATAGTAGTTATATTCTTGTACATAGGAGCAGTATTATAGTAGTTATATTCTTGTACATAGGAGCAGTATTATAGTAGTTATATTCTTGTACATAGGAGCAGTATTATAGTAGTTATATTCTTGTACATAGGAGGCAGTATTATAGTAGTTATATTCTTGTACATAGGAGTAGTATTATAGTAGTTATATTCTTGTACATAGGAGCAGTATTATAGTAGTTATATTCTTGTACATAGGAGCAGTATTATAGTAGTTATATTCTTGTACTTAGGAGCAGTATTATAGTAGTTATATTCTTGTACATAGGAGCAGTATTATAGTAGTTATATTCTTGTACATAGGAGCAGTATTATAGTAGTTATATTCTTGTACTTAGGAGCAGTATTATAGTAGTTATATTCTTGTACATAGGAGCAGTATTATAGTAGTTATATTCTTGTACTTAGGAGCAGTATTATAGTAGTTATATTCTTGTACATAGGAGCAGTATTATAGTAGTTATATTCTTGTACATAGGAGCAGTATTATAGTAGTTATATTCTTGTACATAGGAGCAGTATTATAGTAGTTATATTCTTGTACTTAGGAGCAGTATTATAGTAGTTATATTCTTGTACATAGGAGCAGTATATAGTAGTTATATTCTTGTACATAGGAGGAGTATTATAGTAGTTATATTCTTGTACATAGGAGCAGTATTATAGTAGTTATATTCTTGTACAAGGCTATTATAGTAGTTATATTCTTGTACATAGGAGCAGTATTATAGTAGTTATATTCTTGTACATAGGCAGTATTATAGTAGTTATATTCTTGTACATAGGGGGCAGTATTATAGTAGTTATATTCTTGTACATAGGAGCAGTATTATAGTAGTTATATTCTTGTACATAGGAGGTAGTATTATAGTAGTTATATTCTTGTACATAGGAGGTAGTATTATAGTAGTTACATTCTTGTACATAGAGCAGTATTATAGTAGTTATATTCCTGTACATAGGAGCAGTATTATAGTAGTTATATTCTTGTACATAGGAGCAGTATTATAGTAGTTATATTCTTGTACTTAGGAGCAGTATTATAGTAGTTATATTCTTGTACATAGGAGCAGTATTATAGTAGTTATATTCTTGTACTTAGGAGCAGTATTATAGTAGTTATATTCTTGTACATAGGAGCAGTATTATAGTAGTTATATTCTTGTACATAGGAGCAGTATTATAGTAGTTATATTCTTGTACATAGGGGAGCAGTATTATAGTATTATATTCTTATACAAAAAAAAAAAAAAAAAATAGTTATATTCTTGTACATAGGAGCAGTATTATAGTAGTTATATTCTTGTACATAGGAGCAGTATTATAGTAGTTATATTCTTGTACATAGGAGCAGTATTATAGTAGTTATATTCTTGTACATAGGGGCAGTATTATAGTAGTTATATTCTTGTACATAGGAGCAGTATTATAGTAGTTACATTCTTGTACATAGGAACAGTATTATAGTAGTTATATTCTTGTACATAGGAGGTAGTATTATAGTAGTTATATTCTTGTACATAGGAGCAGTATTATAGTAGTTATATTCTTGTACATAGGGGTAGTATTATAGTAGTTATATTCTTGTACATAGGAGCAGTATTATAGTAGTTATATTCTTGTACATAGGGGGCAGTATTATAGTAGTTATATATTTTTTTACATAGTAGGTATGATGGCTTTGGTGGGTATTGGCTCAGGTAGGAGATTCTGTCTAAATTCCCCTCTGAGATATCTGAAAATGTAGTTCCCCTTTGATAACATTGCCAGCCCTTGTACAGTTCTGTGTATTGATGCATCCATTCACCTTCACTATAAGTCCCTTTGAATCCACCATCCAGATCCTTTTGATGGCCTCTTCTCTGGGGACGCCTTCTTTCGCCATAGCCATGGTGATGAGATGTGCTATTCCCATAGCAGCCTGTGAGATACAGACGATAATATAATGTACACACACAATATAGGAGACCACTAATCTATAAAGTTACAGTTAGTACATGTGATACATGGGTATCGTTCACACAGTGCTTACGTTATTCTCATAAGGCATGTGTATAGATATGATGCAAGTAATGGGACAGTTTTGGGCACCAAATCGTACATCATGTATATTAGCCACATGCCCCATGATATCAGCTGTATTATTCACTGACCTTCGGCTGATCATCTAACATCTGATTTACTTATATGGCTAGTTTGACATTTCAGGTGGAAATCCTCTTTAACCCTTTCAGAGTCAAGCAATTTTGAGGCATCAGGATCACAATATTCCCTCTCAGCATTATATACTATACAATAACACCATTATTACTATTATAACTTTTTATTTTTGCATGAACTACAGAATACCGCCTAAAAAAAAATATTTTGTTCAAAAACTTATGGAACTTTTTTTTTCAAATTTTTTTTATACAAAGTAAAAACTTTTGATCTTTTTGTTTTAAAGGGGACCTTAGTTTTCATAAAAAGTTTAAAAATGTGCAGGGTCTTGCTGGGCAGTCTGTTCTATGACTGTATATGTCGGCTGAAACACTGTTTACATTTCTGTCTGAGGCGGTAGGCATGTACAATATGGAGCAGTCTGCCCCCTCCCACCCATTGCTGAAAATGTGCTGCCATTCTGCCAGGAGTAACTGTACAATTATAAACAGACAGCTGAGAAAAGCCTAAGTGACCATAATATAGGAGATTCAGGAGCACTGGACTGCAAATACAGGGTAAATACAGGAAAAATACATGAAACCAAGCAGATAACACAAAATCTATTAGCACAGTCAGAGAAAGTTGCTGCTGTCTGTGAATAATACCCCATCTGTAACCGCACAAGCAGCCACAAGTACATACAAGTACATAAAAGACTTTTCTTACATTATAACTCTAGGTTCACACCTGTGCTTGGGTTTCCGTTCTTTGAGTCCGCTTGGGGACCTGAAAAACGGAAACCCAATCCACTTAAAAAGCAGTTACCCGCGTACCCATAGACTATAATTGGGTCCGCCGGGTTTCCGCCCGAAAAATGCTGAGAGAAAAGTCCTGCTGGGGAAACGTCCCGGGGGATGGAATCCCTGTATGGTGAGTGAACGATGGTGTGAATCCAGTCTAAACTGTGAGATTTCCAGAATCCTCAATCTTTTGTACACAGCAACAGTTTGCAGACCTGTCTGTGCAGGTTGTGAGGAGAATCAACCCCTCCCCTCTCCATTACACTGTGTGATGAGAGTAAAGAACTGCCCTACACTCACTGAGATAAGCATGACAGAGTGGAATGTATCTAGGGACGGACTTCCTTAGTAACAAAAGAGTGAACAGTAAATTAGCTAGAAGGGAGACACCTAGTGGCAGGGACTTTAGAGAAGTTTTTCAGGCAGAAAGCAGCCACATTTTTAAAGTGCATTACATTTTGGTCTACAAGCCAGAAGTGGTCTAAAAAGTTAGTGACCATTTAAGGGACTTTAACTTGCAATATATAAATAAAATATGGACAGGCTATTGTTAGGTCATTCCAGTGGTATGCGCCCTAGCAGGCAATTACAAGAGACAGCCCTGGGTACCTCCTGGGCTGTCCCTATAGGGAACCAGGCCCAGCGATCATGCTTTGATCCCAATGATCTCCTATCTTGTACAGTCCTATAACATGGTTTTATTATAGTGCTATGGCAGAGTTGCACCAAGGGTACAGCTGTGTATTACATAAAGGTGCCCCTTAATATCCTATTACGTCAAGGGGAAGGAAGGGGTTAAGGCATGTCTCAGAAGTTTCTTGGATCACGCAGCACAATTCGATATGAAAAACAATCTGCGGCCTAGAGATTGGCTGTGAACGTTCTGGCAGTGAGGGATGTGATAACAGGTCGCTATTATAACCGGAGTGTCAGCTTCACATCAGACGCTCAATAATATTTGTTTTCTGGTCAGGGCGCCATGCCGGAATAATTGGATTCATATTATAGCCGGGTGACAGACTGAAATCTTCAGGTCAAAAAAAATCAGAGTATGACTCCTTAATATAACTTTATAGGGGTGGGAGCTCAGGTTTACTAATACAGAGCTCCAAATTCCCACTGGAACCCTGCACCGATCAGTTGACGCAGCCGCCGGAAGCCATATATAAGGTATATGTAACATGGAAGCAGCCTGCTTCTATTCAAGCGAGCTCTGTACACTGTATACAGCTTCTGTTTTTTATACTCTAGTGGTGGCGCCTGGAATTGCAGTCCTTCACCCATTTCTTTAACAGGAGCAGGTCTGCTTTTGGCCATATACCTTATATACTACTTCCAACGGCCAAATCAACTGAGCGGATGCCGA
This sequence comes from Leptodactylus fallax, assembly GCA_947044405.1. Classification (NCBI taxonomy): domain Eukaryota; kingdom Metazoa; phylum Chordata; class Amphibia; order Anura; family Leptodactylidae; genus Leptodactylus; species Leptodactylus fallax. The sequence goes on from CAMRHE010000224.1 coordinate 3,095,774, forward strand.
CCCACCTGATCAATTATTTTGAGAAGTTGTGCAACCCCTTTAATATATAGCTAGTATGCAGTAAGCTTCTGAGCTCCCCCTAGAGGTGGCTGCAGAGAGACGGGATGATATGTTGTAAATCCCTGTCTACTATATATAGGTGATTTGCAGTTCCCTTGGAGTAAAACAGAGCGCCATCCGCTATAGTGATACATTAATAAATTAGTCGGCACATAATTATGGACATACGATATAGGCAACATGATGTATAAAAGGTGAAGTTTCACTTTAAGATTGCACCACCAGAGTCTCCGGAGGATCAGCCCCTCACAGGGTATTTTGCTGCTGTGACCTGTAGCAAGTGTTCAATCTTCTTGCAGTGCCCCCAGGGAGACAATGAAGTATTACACTGTGTCCACTGAAATCAGCAGGTTGTCATGTAATACATGTTGTAGATGTGCAGGCGCTCCAGAGTCAGAGATGCCCTTTGGGGCCACTTGGCGCCCTGCAGATCCTCACTATTAACTGGCAATAGAAGCGTAACTTAAAAGATCCTGGGCCCCATTGCACAATCTGTGACAGGGAACCCATTTACTATCTATAATACTGGTGCCATCTTAAAGAGGCCCCCTGAGGCTCCTGGGCCTGGTAGTGACTGCTACCTCTGCACTCCCTATGGCTACACCCCTAACTGACAATATTGAAAGAGCTGTGGTGCTCTATGGATAATCTTGGAAACCCTTTAACCCATAAAATGACATTGGTTTTCAGTAATCTTTTACTTATTAACAGACTTGCCCGGGTCTGATGTAGATTCCTGCAGCCTGTTCACAACTTACCAAGCACAGTGCCATACACTGTATAGTGGCTGTGATGGGTATTGCAGCTCAGCCCTATTTATTTGAATAGCACGAAGCTGCAGCAGGCACATGTGACCAATGGACGTGATGTCACTGCCTGAGAGGAGGAAGTGGAGCTCAATATCATAGTCCTGACAACCCCTATAAGTCCTCTTTTTTTTTTTTTTGTCTATTATAGTATTTTTGACAGCAAGTATGATGGTGTAGTATCCAGCCCTTCTACGCTCAAAAACACCGGAACATCAAGGGAACAAATCCAATTTGAAGAGCTTTGCACCTAAATATGGGCAGAATCTGCTGGCGCTCCACTGGCACTCCATGTGAATTGGGTATTTTATGCCTGTTCACACTACATACAGAAAATTTCAAGGAAAAAGGAATAAGCCGTGGATTATTAAGGCATATTTTACACTGAAAACACAAAGATGTCGGTCCATTAATGTACGGGGAAAGGGGGGGGGGGGGGGGGGAGGGGGGGGGGGGGGGGGGGGGGGAGAAAAAGGGGGGGAGGGGGGGGGGGGAAAAAGGGGAGGAGGGGGGGGGGGGGGGGAAGGGGGGGGGGGGGCAATGGGGTGAATTGTTTTTTGTTTTTTTTTCCCTAAAGAAGAGCTGTAGGCTAAATTGAGCCTTGGGGGGTGTAAATCGGGGAAACATTAGCTTTGAGGGGTAAATTGAGCTGTGGGCGAGGTGTAAACTGGGGGAAATGAGCCGTAGGGGTGTAAATAGCAGAAGGAGGAGATGTGGGGGGTATATACTGTATAAACTGGGGGAAAGCGGAGCCGTGGCGGGTATAAACTGGAGAAAAGGGGAGTCGTGGGGGTGTAAATAGCAGAAGGAGGAGCCGTGGCAAGTATAAACTGGGGGAAAGGAACCGTGGCAGGTATAAACTGGAGAAAAGGGGAGATGTGGGGGATATAAACTGGGGGAACGAGGAGCCATGGGTGGTATAAACTCAGGGAAAGGGGAGCTGAGGGAGAGGGTTGAGATGGGAGACTCTGGGAGATCCAGGATCCACAAGTCAATCCACCACAGAGAGGATTTCTGTTACAGATTACCTTTTATGCCTTGTGTGAATTCTGACCATGTGAACATGCCCTAAACCAGCAGAAATCTAAGCCTGAGATGCGCATATTAGAAATATATTACACAGACGGCGATATTAGTTTCCATGTAATTGGAGGAGAATATAATCCAGATGGGTCAGATTCACCTTACACAGAAATATTGAGAAAATATGTTTTGGGACCTAGAAATCTCCTAATAAGAGCAGGACGCCTCCGTCTGACTCACTGCCGAGCGTCTCGCTGCGAACTGAAGATATTTTTACATTCAGACCATTTTAGGCTCCGTGAAAGAATTTTGGAAACTGAAAAAAAAAAAATAAGCCTTTGGCCGTACAGACACCTAGAATAATGCAAACTATGCGGTGAGGCGTCATAATCCTAATATAATAGACACATATACATGTATGGTGGGTATATCACCTGTATATATCACCTGTATATCACCTGAAATATACACAGCACACAGATACTCAACTCATCAAAAGGTGACAAAAAAGGATAAAAACATTAAACCAAAAATATCACGACCTGGGTAATGTATACATATATGATATAGAGCCCACCCTATAGAGTAAGGCTGTCTTAGCTCCTTCTTAATTAAAGGGGTTTTCCAGCATTATAATATTGATAATGTAGCCTTAGGACAGATCATCAATATCAGATCAGTGGGGGTCCAACACCTGACACCGCCACCGATCAGCTGTATGAACACTGTGGCCTCTTCAATAATTAACAAGCACAGTGCCATACATTGTATAGTGGCTGCGCTTGGTATTGCAGCTCATCCCCATTTATTTGAATAGGACTGATGACAGGTAATGTGACCACTGTACGTGACATCACGGGGCTGTGAAGTAGAAGTTGTGCCACTGCTTCTTCAAACTGTGCTGCAGCACAATTCTGGTGGGGTTTTCAGCTCACTACAGCCTGGAGCTCCTGCTTGCTCTAAATACACAGTCACTGCTAAAGAAATGTATCAAAAAAATGAAAGCCATATGCGGTACAAAAAAAAAAAAAAAGACAATATAGACAACCAGGAGTCATTATCCCGGCCTGTGAGCAGGACGGCAACCTAGGCAACCGGCTGTGAACAACGAGGAGAGATAGACGAACTGAGCAAGATAGACAAAGCAGTGTACTGGGTGAAACACTTCAGTTAGCTTCAGCTACAAGTCTGAATATGAAATGGGAGTACCCCTTTAATCTAAAGCCTGGAAAACCCCTTTAATAGAACCTGTCCCACTATATATCGGTTGGGCTTTATTGATTATTTTTACATGGTTTTGCTCCTCTTACCTCACCAGCTCCTTGAAAGACAAACTTATGGTCGGACAGCTTATTCTTGGTGATCCGGAGAGCAGCCAAAATACCGGCCACGGCCACCGACGCCGTCCCTGAAACACAGAACAGAGAACAAGGTATGACTATAGGAAATACCACCTAATACATATATACCCTCCACACAGCCCAGACTGGTATATACTGCAGGCTTTATAGAGAGCAACCACACTCAGGATAATGATCTACGAATAGGCAATCGTTTAATGAGGCCTTTATATAAAATCGATTAACCAATTAGACCCTGGACAATAACAGAGAGAAATCACTGTATATCTAGACCTTCCTAGAGCCAATGAGTTACTGATATGGCGCTGACCTATAGTTACATCGTGCCTTATCCGCCATCTGTAGCATTTGGCAGTAGTTGGAGGGTGCGCCCATGCTGAGCTTTGTTATAGGGTCCTATGGTACCCCAATGCATGAGACCCCAGAACTAGATATTACCCCATGACCAAGACCTGGATATTCACAGTGACGACGGAATAGAAATGACAGAGTAACAAGTAACCTAGGCCAAGACACGGCGCCAAATGATGATATAATTCTGCAGCCGGCGCTGGGTGGAGGTAACGCCGCAGCGAGGATTATTACCATATTATATATTATGTGGCCGACATCAAAGGAATTTACACCTCAGCTTTGTAGCCGCTCTGGATATAGAAGGATTAGGTTTTCAGTAGGAATTTCCCATTTTCACTTACTTATGAGGAAGTCATTATAAATCTATGGCGGGATTCCCATCGTGTAGTGCGGGTGACATCAGGCGGTGACATGATGGGAAGCGACGCAGTCATGACCGACACTTTCTAATATACAGTGAATTCATAAACCTATCTATGCCAGATGGGTGAAAAGGTATCAAGGCCTTGAGCCAAAGATGTGACATGAGTTTTTCGTGTAACTGGGTGGGCTGGGGCAGAGACACCTCGGCGGACATATTTATTACAACGCATGCTGGTTTACCTAACAGGCTCTGAGCCTCTTCCCAAATCAGCCATGCGCCTGTTGGACGTTTTATTAAGACTGGCATATGAAAAGTCCTGCCCCTTGAGTTCTAAGATCTCTGCTTGCTGTCAGTGAATGAGAGCCATCTAGAACACCTGTAGTAAAGGCTGAGCAGTGGATACGTATATGCAGGCTAGACAATCCTCTGCCATCTAAATGCAGCTGCATAAACCTGGGCTGACAGGTTGTGACAATGTATCAGTGCAGGCAGTGGCGGAACTACCGCCTTAGCGACATGTCTTGCGATCTTAGGGTCACTTTTTTTGGGGGGCCTAGGAGCCTCTGGCTTAGAGTGCAGGCTGTTTACAGATGACTGTAAGGTTTGGGGCACATTGGTCTGGCTATCTAGTCTGTGGTTCTGTAGAGAGATAACATCACGGATCCCATAGTCATAGGTTCAGTCTGTGTCACACGCATCAGTTTTACTGTCTGGCAGAAGTATTGGTGCGTTGATTTGTCATCACTTGTGTCTGGGCTACTATAATGTATGTGAACCCGCCCTAACAAACCCTCAGCTGTGACAAATACTAAGCCTCTAGGGATTATAAGTCAGTGGATGTACATAAGAACGTTCCTATTCACTGACAGCAAGCAGAAACCTTAAAAGTACAATGGAATTGAAACAAAGTATATTAGAAGGTTGAAGAAAACTATGAGAAATCCTCTGGAAAATTGTTTATTGAGGACCTTTCACCACCAACTCCAACCCTTTATATCCTTCAATAGGTGGCGCTCTGCTGATTCTGACACAATTAGAATTTTTTCTCTAACCCCCACCATTCCTGAGCAATCCATGCTGTTAGTTTCAGTACACAATACGCTACTTAGGCTCTCTACTGTCATGTGGGTGGTCCTTGTCTGCAGTAGATAGTCTGAAACCGCCCACCTGACAGTAGAGAGCCTAATTGGCATATTGGGTACTGAAACTAATAGAAATGATTGCTCAGGAATGGTGTGGGCTAAAGAAAAAATTCCAGAATCAGTGGAGCGCCACCTATTGAAGGATGTAAAGAGTTGGAGTTGGTGGTGAAAGGTCCTTTGTAATACCCAGAAAAATCAGGCAATAATCATTACAAGCAGCAGGAGAGGAATGTCAGTTCAGAAGCTGACCACTAGGTGTCAGTATGCCAGCATGTCTGAGATGCCTGCTCTGCTGCGCTGTGTGAACAGCTGCCATTTCCATTTAATGAGCATTTATTTTATCTTTTATATCATTTATATTACTGTATACTGTATCATCACCATCAAATCCCATAATATATCCATTACAGGAACACTCATCCTACGTTATTTTATTTCTGATCTCATCACAATAAACTGCAATCTACTGCTCACTGTTATCAGCCATTTCCAGTTGACTATATTGCTCTTCGACAGGAAATTCAAAAAATTGTCTTACATGTGTCCGGCGCGGAGAACCTCCAGTAATATTTACATAACAGCTAATTTTGTTGATGTTTTTCTGACACAGAGCTCCAAATCCCCTGCATAGACATAACAGAGTTTAATGATAAAATTCTGGCTGTTGCAGTAACCACTAGGAGGTGCTTACTAAATAGGAGCTGGATAAAGCAGTCCTCCCTCTAGTGGTGAGTACAGGTAAAGCCCTGTGTCCACTTCACTACTTACTGAGCATAGCGCCGTACACTGTATAGTGGCTGTGCTTGGTATTGCAGCTCAGCCCTATTCTCTTAAAAGAGACTGGACTGCATGAACCTCGTGAACATCACATGCCTAAGAAGTGGCAATTACTTGAGCGCCACTGCCGCTTTGAACTGCTGATCTATGGGGGTGCTGGGAAATGGACCCCCACCAATCTGAAACTGAAGACTTCTCCTAAGGACAGGTCATCAGTCTCTAAATTTATTTACTCAAGATTCTTCTCAGGAAGTGACATCACGTCCATTGATCACACGGTCATGCTGCAGCTCAGTCCCATTCAAATGAATGTAGCAATAGTCATGTGACCAAATAATGTGATGTCACTTCTTGAGAAGAAGAAAGCAGCCATGTTTTCTAATCCAGGAGAACCCCTTTAAGGAGAATCTGTCACCAGGAACGGGCATATTAAACTAAACATACAGTCATATGAAAAAGTTTGGGCACCCCTATTAATCTTAATCATTTTTAGTTCTAAATATTTGGGTGTTTGCAACAGCCATTTCAATTTGATATATCTAATAACTGATGGACACAGTAATATTTCAGGATTGAAATGAGGTTTATTGTACTAACAGAAAATGTGCAATATGCATTAAACCAAAATTAGACCGGTGCAAAAGTATGGGCACCTCAACAGAAAAGTGACATTAATATTTAGTAGATCCTCCTTTTGCAAAAATAACAGCCTCTAGTCGCTTCCTGTAGCTTTTAATCAGTTCCTGGATCCTGGATGAAGGTATTTTTGACCATTCCTCTTTACAAAACAATTCCAGTTCAGTTAAGTTTGATGGTCGCCGAGCATGGACAGCCCGCTTCAAATTATCCCACAGATGTTCAATGATATTCAGGTCTGGGGACTGGGATGGCCATTCCAGAACATTGTAATTGTTCCTCTGCATGAATGCCTGAGTAGATTTGGAGCTGTGTTTTGGATCATTGTCTTGCTGAAATATCCATCCCCGGGCTGATAACTTCGACACTGATTCTTGTACATTATTCTCAAGAATCTGCTGATACTGAGTTGAATCCATGCGACCCTAAACTTTAACAAGTTTCCCGGTGCCGGCATTGGCCACACAGCCCCAAAGCATGATGGAACCTCCACCAAATTTTACAGTGGGTAGCAAGTGTTTTTCTTGGAATGCTGTGTTTTTTTGACGCCATGCATAACGCCTTTTTGTATGACCAAACAACTCAATCTTTGTTTCATCAGTCCACAGGACCTTCTTCCAAAATGAAGCTGGCTTGTCCAAATGTGCTTTTGCATACCTCAGGCGACTCTGTTTGTGGCGTGCTTTCAGAAACGGCTTCTTTCGCATCACTCTCCCATACAGCTTCTCCTTGTGCAAAGTGTGCTGTATTGTTGACCAATGCACAGTGATACCATCTGCAGCAAGATGATGCTGCAGCTCTTTGGAGGTGGTCTGTGGATTGTCCTTGACTGTTCTCACCATTCTTCTTCTCTGCCTTTCTGATATTTTTCTTGGCCTGCCACTTCTGAGCTTAACAAGAATTGTCCCTGTGGTCTTCCAGTTCCTTACTATGTTCCTCACAGTGGAAACTGACAGGTTAAATCTCTGAGACAACTTTTTGTATCCTTCCCCTGAACAACTATGTTGAACAATCTTTGTTTTCAGATCATTTGAGAGTTGTTTTGAGGAGCCCATGATGCCACTCTTCAGAGGAGATTCAAATAGGAGAACAACTTGCAATTGGCCACCTTAAATACCTTTTCTCATGATTGGATACACCTGGCTATGAAGTTCAAAGCTCAGTGAGGTTACAAAACCAATTTTGTGCTTCAGTAAGTCAGTAAAAAGTAGTTAGGAGTATTCAAATCAATAAAATGATAAGGGTACCCAAATTTTTGCACCGGTCAAATTTTGGTTTAATGCATATTGCACATTTTCTGTTAGTACAATAAACCTCATTTCAATCCTGAAATATTACTGTGTCCATCAGTTATTAGATATATCAAATTGAAATGGCTGTTGCAAACACCCAAATATTTAGAACTAAAAATTATTAAGATTAATAGGGGTGCCCAAACTTTTTCATATGACTGTAACTTAGGGTCAGCAGAATCTGACATTGCTTTCCTTTTCTAAATTCGGTCCTCCGTTCCCAATTTATTTGTATAAAAGCTATTATGCAAATGAGCAGCCTGGAGCCATGAGGGCGGCTCCGCTACTCCAGGCTCACATCCCCATACAGGGACCCATGATAATACACAGGCATGTATATATATAATGGGTCAGCATGCTGAAAATCACAGCTAGTACACTGACAATGCACATAGTCATGTGTATGGATCCAAAGACCCAGAGAACTCCGGAGCTGGAGTTACGGCCTAGCCCTGGCCTCAGAATCAGAAATCTACTTCTATATTAAAAGGAAACCAACGGCTTGTGTATATATCAGTTTCCTGATCAGCAAACACGCTGGATGGAAACCAAATAAAAATAATGGAAACAATGAATCTCCAAAACATGCCTCAAGAAACCTTCACAGAGCCGGCCGCACATGAGGAATTTCAGAATTATCCATCAGGAAAAAATAAGATGCCTCAGTATAAAATGTGCTGTGCTCTATAGCCCCAGGAGAGCGCCGACTATTAGTCATACACCGCCTCTAATTACAGAAATCACTGACTAACGGCACTAAAGTACTGAGTCACCGCAAAGTCACTGCCAGATACTGAGCCTGAGCGAGCGGGGGGGAAAAAAGGGACCCCTGCAAATCTGACTGCTTATATGGTGTTATAGTACATACAGGCAGTATTATAGTAGTTATATACTTGTACATAGGCGCAGTATTATAGTAGTTATATTCTTGTACATAGGAGCAGTATTATAGTAGTTATATTCTTGTACATAGGCGCAGTATTATAGTAGTTATATACTTGTACATAGGGCGCAGTATTATAGTAGTTATATTCTTGTACATAGGCGCAGTATTATAGTAGTTATATTCTTGTACATAGGAGCAGTATTATAGTAGTTATATTCTTGTACATAGGAGTAGTATTATAGTAGTTATATTCTTGTACATAGGAGCAGTATTATAGTAGTTATATTCTTGTACATAGGCGCAGTATTATAGTAGTTATATACTTGTACATAGGCGCAGTATTATAGTAGTTATATTCTTGTACATAGGCGCAGTATTATAGTAGTTATATACTTGTACATAGGAGCAGTATTATAGTAGTTATATTCTTGTACATAGGGGGCAGTATTATAGTAGTTATATTCTTGTACATAGGAGTAGTATTATAGTAGTTATATTCTTGTACATAGGAGGTAGTATTATAGTAGTTATATTCTTGTACATAGGAGCAGTATTATAGTAGTTATATTCTTGTACATAGGAGCAGTATTATAGTAGTTATATTCTTGTACATAGGAGCAGTATTATAGTAGTTATATTCTTATATATGGGGGCAGTATTATAGTAGTTATATTCTTGTACATAGGAGCAGTATTATAGTAGTTATATTCTTGTACATAGGAGCAGTATTATAGTAGTTATATTATTGTACATAGGGGGCAGTATTATAGTAGTTATATTCTTGTACATAGGGGGCAGTATTATAGTAGTTATATTCTTGTACATAGGGGGCAGTATTATAGTAGTTATATTCTTGTACATAGGAGCAGTATTATAGTAGTTATATTCTTGTACATAGGAGCTGTATTATAGTAGTTATATTCTTGTACATAGGAGTAGTATTATAGTAGTTATATTCTTGTACATAGGAGCAGTATTATAGTAGTTATATTCTTGTACATAGGAGCAGTATTATAGTAGTTATATTCTTGTACATAGGAGTAGTATTATAGTAGTTATATTCTTGTACATAGGGGTAGTAGTATTATAGTAGTTATATTCTTGTACATAGGAGGCAGTATTATAGTAGTTATATTCTTGTACATAGGAGCAGTATTATAGTAGTTATATTCTTGTACATAGGAGCAGTATTATAGTAGTTATATTCTTGTACATAGGAGCAGTATTATAGTAGCTATATTCTTGTACATAGGAGGTAGTATTATAGTAGTTATATTCTTTTACATAGGAGGTAGTATTATAGTAGTTATATTCTTGTACATAGGAGTAGTATTATAGTAGTTATATTCTTGTACATAGGAGCAGTATTATAGTAGCTATATTCTTGTACATAGGAGTAGTATTATAGTAGTTATATTCTTGTACATAGGAGCAGTATTATAGTAGTTATATTCTTGTATATAGGAGTAGTATTATAGTAGTTATATTCTTGTACATAGGAGCAGTATTATAGTAGTTATATTCTTGTACATAGGAGCAGTATTATAGTAGTTATATTCTTGTACATAGGGGGCAGTATTATAGTAGTTATATACTTGTACATAGGGGTAGTATTATAGTAGTTATATTCTTGTACATAGGAGCAGTATTATAGTATTTATATTCTTGTACATAGGATGCAGTATTATAGTAGCTATATTCTTGTACATAGGATGCAGTATTATAGTAGCTATATTCTTGTACATAGGAGCAGTATTATAGTAGTTATATTCTTGTACATAGGGAGCAGTATTATAGTAGTTATATTCTTGTACATAGGAGCAGTATTATAGTAGCTATATTCTTGTACATAGGACGGTATTATAGTAGTTACATAATCTATTGTCAGTAGTGGATGTAATGATGGATTAGTGTTGTTATCTATAGAGGTGTTACCTTCTATTGTAATCTTGTTTGTGATGTACCGTGTTTTTCGGACTATAAGACACACTTTTTTCCCCCAAAATTTGTGAGGAAAATGGGGGGTGCGTCTTATAGTCTGACTGTGGGTGTTTTGGTGAGGGGGGGTGGGGGAGTAGCAGGGTCGCAGCATTGCTGAACTCCTGCTGCCGCCGACTTCCTGCAGCGAGAGGAGTGGGGCGATGCTGCGGGCCCTGGGCTTGGAGCAGCGGGTGTCCCAGCGGTGTGAACCCATTCTGGCATCTGCCGTGCTATTAAGGCGGATGCCGGGTCTGTAAAGATAATGGCGGCCGCTCTGCTGCAGAGCGGTCGCCATTGCTACTGGGTCTCCGCTGTAACGTACAGCAGAGATCTGAAGCTAATGCCCGCGATCAGAGTCCACTGTGATCGTGGGCATTACTACCTGTGAGCCTTCCCCCCCAAAGTTAAGGAAATGTCCCTGAGCCCGGTGGTACCTTTTTCATTGCAGGCCAGCTCCCACGCGGTGAGATCGCGGGAGCCGACCTGTTCCTGTGACAGCCGGGAGCCTTATGTATTAAATATTTTACCACGTTTTTTTGCTTCAAAATTTTTTCCCCTATTTTCTTCCTCTAAAACCTAGGTGCGTCTTATAGTCCAAAAAATACGATAAATGAGGTGACTGCAGCAAAAAACAAACAAACCTACAGAATTGGCAACTGTCCATCTTTAATTAGGCTTAATGGCCAGAGTGAAAATTAATGATTTCATACTTATTTTGAAAAATAGATAGTAACATGGAACAATTTAGACAAAACATCAAAAATTTTTGAATATGTTTAACATATAAAATTGGTTTGAAAATAGGTGATTTTCCGGTAACATTCCCTTTTCTCTCTTTTTTTTTTAATTTTACTTTGAGTGATGTTTTTGGACTTTGCCTGGTTTTCCATGGCATTAATGTAACTTAATAATGTAATTTGAGTAAGAACTGTATACTTTGGCACAAAACAGCGAGATTATAGCAGTGAATCTATGGATTAAGTCTGCAATGCAGTTCTCAGCAATAATATATGTAGGATAATAGCGTAGACATAGAAACCGTAATGATACGGGCGAGGGACGCTGATTGGAAGTATTGTTGGGAAAATGATTTATACGTGACCTCTGATCATTCGCTGTAACCTTTTACCCTCTGATGTTACTATATCGAGCCTCCCGACGTACACCCCCTAGCCTATTAACATGCCTCTTCAGCAGGGGTCCCTGCTCGTACCATTTTCTCATAGAAAAAGCTTCCTAACATCCGCCTCGGAGGGGTCTGCTTAACTCTCAGATACATAATGTACTCTATAAAGAGTCAGAATTACTGAAATATTCTATCAGTACTAAAGAATCCCCCAGAGGCGACTGGAAATGATAAAGACGACAGACAAGATCTCGGGACAGATATGAAAAGTTGGAAAACAGTCTGCAAGTGAAAAACGGAAACTATTCTGGGTGGGAAAAGATAGAGGGCGCTGTTGGTCATGTGAAAGTGGTCAAAACAAGGTGAAGCATTTGGAGCCCAGCGCAAAATCTGTAACAGGGCCACCACCTACTATACCATTTATAATGCTGGGGTCTTCTTAGTTGGCATCTAAGGGGGTGTTCACATGTAGAAATTGGAGGCAGATTTCGCCCCCAAAATCAGCAGCACATTCCACCTTCCATTATTTTCAATGGAAGGTGGAGATAGCAAAAAATAAGTGTCCTGCTCGATCTCTTCTTGCGTGTCATGCCCGATTTAGCCGCAGGGTCCGTGGCGCGAGACTTCCCGCTGACTAGGCCCATTCATCTGATGCAGAGCTCGGCATTCCCCAAATCAGGACGGAGACCATATTAGTTTTTGTGTTTCTGTTTAGCCATACATCGGAGGGCTTGGTTTTTGCGGGCCAAATTGGAATTTATAATGGCATCATCTGATATTCCGTACAATGTATTGGGAAGGTGGAAAAAAAATTTGACTAGAGCGTAGTTGGAAAAAAAAAACAGCAATTCCTTAATTTTCTGATGAGTTTTTTCAACATTCACTGTGTGCTAAAACTGATGTAACCTATATTTTGTGGGTCAGTACGATCATGGTGAGACCAAATTTCTATACTTTTTTTGTGTTTTAATACCACAAAAAAAATGAAAAGCTTTGGAATACAGAAACATTTCTGTGTCGCCATATTGTGACGTCTGTAACTTTTTCATATTTCCATTTACAACTATTGTAAGGAGTCTTTTTTGACACAGACACGATGTAGTTTTACATTATACCATTTTGGGGAATGGATTTTGTTTTGATCACTTTTTATTCAAAATTTTCAGCAAAGTATTTGCATAAGAGAAGAAACCGAAGAAACTAAAAAATAGCAATTTGGCAATTTAGATTTTTTCCCCCCGCTACGGCGTTAAATTTAGGAGATATTTTTATTGTTCTGGCATCTTCGGACACAACAATGCCATATGTGTTTAGATTTATTGTATATGAATTTTATATTAATTTTTTATAATTTGGTTTTTTTTTTTGGTTTTTTTTGTACTTTAACCCTAGGGGGTCTGATCACTCAAACAATATAGTGCAACACAACTGTATTGCAGTATATGGTAAAATTTCTTCCCTTCTATTACATAAAGTTCAGTAATGACAGCCATGGGAGTCTTCAATATGATCCCGGGTGTCATAGAAACCAATTGCAACCCCCGTTGACGCAAAGGGTGTAATGATTAGAGGTAATATGGTGGCACCCATGCACCGCCATCCTTTAAATGCCATGGTAGCAATTGAGTGAAGCATCTAAAGGGCTAACAGCCGCCATCGGAACAGGCACAGTTGGTGGCGCTCAGCCACCGGTACCGGCTGTACTATACAGTGTATTGTAGGGCTACGTAACAGCACTACATCTAAACCTGCTATAGCTATGCCCCTGTTTAATGGAGGACGCTTGAGAGGAAAAAAACAAAAACACAAAAAACTATACTGAGCTTGCAGTACCTTTCCAGGCCACTACACGGTACATGGAGCAGTGGTAGCAACAAAACAGTGTCTTGTCCACACAGAGTCATAGAGGTGTCACAAATCAATCCAGGCCAATCTGATATCGATGACTTAAGGACAAACTTCTCAATATTAAAATCCCCAAATACCCCATTTTAGATGTGTTATTTGGGTGCTGTAATACTGTATTTGGGCACTACATGGCGCCATATAATAGAAGAGAACATCTACAGCAGCCAGTGGACTGGTCTCCATACAAGCTAGGGGCCTTGGGGTGCGAATGGGGAATCTTATCTATGAATCCAGGGTTATTTGGGTGCAGTAATACTGTATCTAGCCCTATACGCTGCAATATAAGTGGGGAGGGTGTCCATAGAGGCGAGTGGACTGGACTCTGTACAACCTGGGGTCGCGAAAGGGAACTCTTCTCTTCGAAACCCGGAGTCAACGCTCACCACAAGAGCTTCAGAATATGTCTTTGATTTTATTTCCCATCCCAGCACGCGGAGATGGCGAGCGTTCGTCTTATTCACCAGATAATTCGCCCCAGCTTTGTTTTCATATTGTGTTATTATTGCGATCTTGTTATAATTACCGCTCCACATTTTTTTTGCCGCAGCTGAGTCAACATTTCGATCCTCTGCCATCTTATTAGTATGCAGATAAGACAGTTTTGTTTCCGGCAGACAGCATACTATTCTCCCCGTTCACCCTCCGGAGCTTTGTGAATTGGTTAGAGGCAGCGTGTTTGCAAGAACATCAATTAATAGTGCATAGGATGTGGGATTCATTAGCGACATAAATCATTTAGCAGAACCCTACAATTAAATTACATAGAGCGGGCGTCCTCTGCCAAACTACAAAGGGAAATACACAAAGGCTACTGAGGGTCATTGTTATAGAGACAATTTGAGTCCCTGCAGGGGGCAGGAGAGAGCAATGAAAATGCCTTTATATCTACCACCTCATTAGCATGATTGTGGCAAGGATAAGGGAAAGGATATGAATAGAAAAAGCACTTTAATAATACTTAAAAAGAATACATCACCATTTTTTATTTATTAAAACCAAATACTGAAATCTATGACTCTTTTCTAATTTTTTTTATTTTCTGATTGCAGTTTTATTATACTTTCTGTACAAGAAGAGGTCGGCCATCTTGCCTGAGCTTCTCCTCTGCATTTAGTGATTTGCTTTACAGCAGTCTCATGGCCATAGATGGGAATAATCTGGAGCCGACTCATTGAGGTCCATGGGACAGTTTTCTAGACATGCTCTGTGCAGGAAGGGGGAGGAGATAAGCTGTGACATCATCTTAGTGGATGTAATGATGGGTCAGTGGTGTTATCTTCTATTGTAACCCTGTCTGACATAAATGAAGCAACTTCTGCAAAGAAAACTCTACAGAATTGGCAAGTGTCAGCTTATTAGGCTTAGTGACCAGAGAAAAGAATTACAGACTCTAGTACTATATTTAAACAATATAGATAAAATTTTTTAAATCGTATCAAAAACTCTTAATTAATATTTAGCCTAAAAAAAATTGGATTTAAAAATGTTTTTTTTCTTTTCCTCTTTATGGAATCACTGAATACAAAAAAAAGAAATCCCAAAGAAATGAGTTCAGCCACATTACCCTCCTGTTTCTCATGGTCCTGTACAAGCTGTAACACAACTGTTTGCAGCGGGAGCCTCCCCCCTCTGCCCAGTCTGCAGCGGGAGCCTCCCCCTCTGCCCAGTCTGCAGCGGGAGCCTCCCCCTCTGCCCAATCTGCAGCGGGAGCCTCCCCCCTCTGCCCAATCTGCAGCAGGAGCCTCCCCCTCTGCCCAATCTGCAGCGGGAGCCTCCCCCCTCTGCCCAATCTGCAGCAGGAGCCTCCCCCTCTGCCCAATGTGCAGCGGGAGCCTCCCCCCTCTGCCCAATGTGCAGCGGGAGCCTCCCCCTCTGCCCAATGGCAGCGGGAGCCTCCCCCCTCTGCCCAATGTGCAGCGGGAGCCTCCCCCTCTGCCCAATCTGCAGCGGGATCCTCCCCCTCTGCCCAATCTGTAGCGGGAGCCTCCCCCCTCTGCCCAATCTGCAGCGGGAGCCTCCCCCCTCTGCCCAATCTGCAGCGGGAGCCTCCCCCCTCTGCCCAATCTGCAGCGGGAGCCTCCCCCCTCTGCCCAATCTGCAGCGGGAGCCTCCCCCCTCTGCCCAATCTGCAGCGGGAGCCTCCCCCCTCTGCCCAATCTGCAGCGGGAGCCTCCCCCCTCTGCCCAATCTGCAGCGGGAGCCTCCCCCCTCTGCCCAATCTGCAGCGGGAGCCTCCCCCCTCTGCCCAATGTGCAGCGGGAGCCTCCCCCCTCTGCCCAATGTGCAGCGGGAGCCTCCCCCCTCTGCCCAATCTGCAGCGGGGAGCCTCCCCCCTCTGCCCAATCTGCAGCGGGAGCCTCCCCCCTCTGCAGCAGGAGCCTCCCCCTCTGCCCAATCTGCAGCGGGAGCCTCCCCCCTCTGCCCAATCTGCAGCAGGAGCCTCCCCCCTCTGCCCAATGTGCAGCAGGAGCCTCCCCCCTCTGCCCAATGTGCAGCGGGAGCCTCCCCCCTCTGCCCAATGTGCAGCGGGAGCCTCCCCCCCTCTGCCCAATCTGCAGCGGGATCCTCCCCCCTCTGCCCAATCTGCAGCGGGAGCCTCCCCCCTCTGCCCAATCTGCAGCGGGAGCCTCCCCCCCTCTGCCCAATCTGTAGCGGGAGCCTCCCCCCTCTGCCCAATCTGCAGCGGGAGCCTCCCCCCTCTGCCCAATCTGCAGCAGGAGCCTCCCCCATCTGCCCAGGCTGCAGCAGCATCATTAAGCCCTGCCCCCTTTATTAAGCGAAGACCAATCTTTGGTCAGACATCAGCCAGAAATGTAGTTTCATTTGACCTCTGGTGATGCTGCATGGGAATAGAACATGGACTATTAGGTTCCTCGCTTTGTGATGAGTTGATCTTCAGGGCCCAGTGCAGTTGCTCAATTTCTTCCCATCTAAAACTGGCCCTGTACAGAACCATATAGAGCAATATATCCTCATCAGGAAACTGGTCAATATTCTAATTTGGGAGGCTCCCATAATACATCCCTCTATTCCTCATTCATTATAGACAACAGATCAGGAACACTCCATGGACTTATTTGTAAGGGATCGCTGCTTATAGTCCTGCATAAAAAAACAATATAATAATTCCCTTCGGAATTCAATAAATGTTTGTATTAGACCTGTCTAGGTTTATCTTGGCAGAAATTACTCTTAAGGAACACTAGAAAGTTTATATTTAAGCTAAGAAAATGAAAAAAAGTCCTAAAAATAACAAAGTTTAATACTAGATAAAAATGTAGAATCTGGTGAGATAAAGCCATAATATCTTCCCATAATAAAAAAAATATTTTGCTGTCATATTTAGTGTTGATTTAGGTTCTGGGAAGACTGAAAAGCGAGTCAAGTTTCCACAGAGTTCCCTGTCAATCTTCTGTCACGAACACATATAATTGCCACCTACAGAGAACAACAGATAGGGTGACACAAAGGTGAAGGACTAAAACCTGGGAGTCCTTGAAGAATGAGTCAAGAAATGTATGAATCCTTGAAGAAGAAGTGGATAATAGCGAGAAATGTACAAGTAGTGACAAAGATCAAGGACCAAAATCTTTGATTCCTAGAAGAAGTGGAATAAATGATAGCGAGAAATGTATGAGAAGCAATGAAGAACAAGGACCAAAACCTGGGATTCTTAGAAGATTGAGTGGAGTGAATGATAGTAACTAGAGATGAGCGAAGTTTTCAAAAATTAGATTCAGCAACTTTGCCGAATTTTCCGATACGATTCTAATCGATCTGAATTAAATTGCGGCGAATCGCTTTAAAAAAACAGCTATTTCCTGTCTGCAGAAAGCCAGGGTGGGCGGATGGGTGGCAAAATGGCGGAACCCCTTGGATGCTGCAGTCATGTTTGACCGCGGCATCCAAGATGTTAAAACCCCTGATCGGTTATGGAGCAGGGCGTTAGCTGTCAGTCACAGCTAACACCCTAATCCATAACCAATCGGGGGGTTTTAACATCTTGGATGCAGCAAACATGCCGTGGGCGCTCGCAAAGGGGTTAAAGGGCTGTAACATCACAGGGCTGGCTGCTGATTGGCTGCACTCATGACATTGTGGGTGATCCCGCGTTCCCAGAGTTCTTTGCCCCATGTACGAACAAGTGCAGCAGCCATTTTGAAAAAAATGCGATTTGTTACCACGAAGCGTGAGGAAATCCGGATTCGATGCGAATCGAATATTTAATAAAATTCGGATCGAATTCCACTTCATCAGCTTCGATTCGCTCATCTTTTATAGTAAGAAACTGGCTACACTTGGCGTAATCTTCTAGACCAGATGAGATGATTCAGCAGAGTTTTGATCATATATCGGGGCATTGAGCACTCCCACTTATTAGTTTTTGCACAGGGACATCTGAAACCATGTTGAAAATCTCCTTGCGATTAAGATACCCTCAATTTGAGAGATTAGTTTTAAGGAAAATAAACCTCTCACAAAACACAAATGTTTAGAGACTAGAAGAAGAAAGAAGAGCTTGGACAAAGGAGAGAAGAGGACAAGGACAAGTTAGCATGAGATGGGATGAAGAAGGGTGATGGAGGTGATCAGGAGTAAAGATTGGATTAAGGAACAAGAGGAGCTAAAGCTGGAAATTCACATTAGGTTACGTCAGCCAAACCCAGAGTTTTGTGGGACCAGCCAACCAGCTGTTGTATATGGGGGGCCTCTTGACAACAGAGGTCGGGAGAGAAAAGGATTGGGCTGCTGGATTTCAACTTGCACAATACTTTTCTCTTGGGGAAATATATCTACCACCAGAGGTATTTGGCAGATGTCTTCCAATAGATCATGGGTGTGGGGGTATCAGGGATCAGGGAAGCACGGTGGCTCAGTGGTTAGCACTGCAGTGCTGGAGTCCTGGGTTCGAATCCTGCCAAGGACAACATCTGCAAGGAGTTTGTATGTTCTCCCCGTGTTTGCGTGGGTTTCTTCCGGGTACTCTGGTTTCCTCCCACACTCCAAAGACATACTGATAGGGAATGTAGATTGTGAGCCCTATATGGGACAGTGACTGTCAATGTCTGTAAAGCGCTGCGGAATATGATGGCGCTATATAAGTAAGCATAACAAATAAATAAATAAATAAATCAGGTGGAATAGTTTGGCCAAAGGTCAGCCCAAGAATATAGGCTGGTAAAGAAGAGAGATGGTCCTTAGATGATGACCATAGGAGTTCCAAGACTGGATGAAGAAGAAACAAGAGCAAAGTCTGGATGAAGAAGAATTCTGGTCGAACCTCACGATCGCAGTGGGATCGTCTGACTATCTTACTTATATTGGACTTCCAGACTCTTCACTGACAGCAGGTGTTAGACTTCCTACCACTGAAATTATTGTGCCCAGTGTGCATGTTCATGTCGGACCCAGGAGAAAGGGAAGTAAGAAAAAGATGGGTCAACAGGAGAAATAAGATGAAAGCGAGAGATGGGAAAAATACCAGTTGATGAGGACAAATAGCTTTCCTCGAGAAGAAGAATAAAAACATTTTCTTCTAGTGTCTCCTATAAAAGTCAATGTCCGACCCTTTAAAAAACCTTGAAATGTGATCTGGGTCATCATGCAAACCAGAGACGCCAATACGTAGAAGCAGTATCAGAGCTGTTGCTCTTCAAGGGTACAACAGATTTGCCACAAGGAGGATTGGTATCTTCTGAGAGTACATGGCCACCATTTATATAAAGGACTGTCCATGAAGAACGTGGTCGGCACAAATAGAGCTTCTGCCTGCTCGCATGTCTTCGCTTTAGTTGATAGATGGGGGATCCTAAGCAGGGGCCCCTCCTGACATAGCCTTGTTGTTAGTTACAGAGTAGGCACCAGCTGGATCCTCGCAAGGTGGACTTGAGTAAAGTAATGCAGGTGAAGTAAATATCACGTAATATGTAGGAGAGCAAATTGTGAGAAAAGGTGAGCGGGTTAAACGAAGACTGAAATCGCAAAGCATGTGGAACAAAACAAACATGAGAAATATTTAGCCGCCTCCACGAATATCACAATCTCGATAGGTTAGCGAAGAGCAATAATGAGTAACAGCTGAAGTTTTCATCTCCAAAATATTCACATTATGGGAATTAGGACTCGAAGATCCAAAATCTGACCCGCATTTTAATGCCGATTTATAAGAGAAAACCAGAAGGGAACATAATATATTCAGCACAATTTCCTTGGCTTGTGTTTTACAGTGGATTATTTTGACATACGATCCTCTGGATGATGTGTAGACGGAACATCTGCAACAGTCATCTGTGTGATTTCTAAACTTCCAGATCACATCCTTTGACATCCCCGGCTTTACGGGTCTCCTACTGGCATTGTTGTTCATAAAGAGTGATATTATCTCCGCAGATTTCTGCTTCCTCTCGGTCGTACTGTATGAACAGATGTGGCAGGAAATGAAACTCGGTAACAGGCGTAGATAATGGAGGAGCGATGAGGGTTTTCTTTGGAGCTAGAAACTGGTAATTAATATCATGCTAATCTCAGTTTCCTCACTTCAATTCATTCTTAATCATTTGCATATTTTGCCCATGGATAATTCGGGTACACATGTTCCTCTAATGTTCCTCCTAACAGATTTTATTTGAGATTGTTGGTTCAGGGTTGACAGATGGTTTCTTTTAGGAACGTCAGTGACACATCAATGGCGGTGACCACATTTAACTCTTGACCAGACCTCTCAACCCAAATTTGGCAGAACACAATTCCCAATACTCTCTAGAGACACCAGACACACATCCATATTTATATAATTTTTGTCACAATGACTTCCAAGAGTGCAATGTCCTGAGAGTCAAGTGGGTGTGTGGCCATCAGGTTCCTCTTTCCTCTACAACTTGGCTTCCACTTAGGCCTTGTTCACATAGCCAAACAACAGAAGATCGGAATAGGACATGCTGCAAATTCTTTCACACTGACCCACAGAAGTGTGCATGGTCTTATTTACCACAATGAGTTCAAGTGGCTGAAACCACCGTGTGGGCAGTACTATGCGGCTGACGCCAAGGTCTGAGCAGTACTATGCGGCTGACTCCTCTATACGGGCAGTACCATGCGGCTGACCCTCTATACGGGCAGTACTATGCGGCCGACGCCCATACGGGCAGTACTATGCGGCTGACTCCTCTATACGGGCAGTACTATGCGGCTGACCCTCTATACGGGCAGTACTATGCGGCTGACTCCTCTATACGGGCAGTACTATGCGGCTGACGCCTCTATACGGGCAGTACTATGCGGCTGACCCTCTATACGGGCAGTACTATGCGGCTGACCCTCTATACGGGCAGTACTATGCGGCTGACCCTCTATACGGGCAGTACTATGCGGCTGACCCCTATACGGGCAGTACATGCGGCTGACTCCTCTATACGGGCAGTACTATGCGGCTGACGCCCTATACGGGCAGTACTATGCGGCCGACGCCCTATACGGGCAGTACTATGCGGCCGACGCCCTATACGGGCAGTACTATGCGGCCAACGCCTCTATACGGGCAGTACTATGCGGCTGACGCCAAGGTCTGAGCAGTACTATGCGGCTGACTCCTCTATACGGGCAGTACTATGCGGCTGACTCCTCTATACGGGCAGTACTATGCGGCTGACTCCTCTATACGGGCAGTACTATGCGGCTGACTCCTCTATACGGGCAGTACTATGCGGCTGACTCCTCTATACGGGCAGTACTATGCGGCTGACTCCTCTATACGGGCAGTACTATGCGGCTGACTCCTCTATACGGGCAGTACTATGCGGCTGACTCCTCTATACGGGCAGTACTATGCGGCTGACGCCTCTATACGGGCAGTACTATGCGGCCGACGCCCATACGGGCAGTACTATGCGGCTGACGCCGGTCTGGGAGACCATGCGGCGGCCCTCTATACGGGCAGTACTATGCGGCTGACCCTCTATACGGGCAGTACTATGCGGCCGACGCCTCTATACGGGCAGTACTATGCGGCCGACGCCCTATATGGGCAGTACTATGCGGCTGACGCCTCTATACGGGCAGTACTGTGCGGCTGACTCCTCTATACGGGCAGTATTATGCTGCTGAAGCCACTGTACGGGTGGTACTATGTAGCCGACACCTATATATGGGCAGTACTATGCGGCTGACGGAAATGTACAGGCAGTACTATGCGACTGACGCCTCTATACAGGCAGTACTAAGTGGCTGATGACTTTATACAGGCAGTACTATGCAGCTGTTGGCTCCAAACAGGTAGTACTATGCGTCTGACGCCAATGTACAGGCAGTACTATGCGCCTGACATCTCTATACGGGCTGTAGTATGCGCTGACGCCCTATACGGGCAGTACTATGCGGCTGACGCCTCTATACGGGAGTACTATGCGGCTGACCCTCTATACGGGCAGTACTATGCGGCCGACCCTCTATACGGGCAGTACTATGCGCTGACGCCAATGTACAGGCAGACTATGCGCCTGACACTCTATACGGGCAGTACTATGCGTCTGACGCCTCTATACGGGCAGTACTATGCGGCTGACGCCCTATACGGGCAGTACTATGCGGCTGACTCCTCTATATGGGCAGTACTATGCGGCCGACGCCCATACGGGCAGACAGCGGCCAACGCACTATACGGGCAGTACTATGCGGCCGACGCCCTATACGGGCAGTACTATGCGGCCGACGCCTCTATACGGGCAGTACTATGCGACTAACGCCCTATACGGGCAGTACTATGCGGCTGACTCCTCTATACGGGCAGTACTATGCGGCCGACGCCTCTATACAGGCAGTACTATGCGGCTGACGCCTCTATACGGGCAGTACTATGCGGCTGACTCCTCTATACGGGCAGTACTATGCGGCCGACCCTCTATACGGGCAGTACTATGCGGCCGACGCCTCTATACGGGCAGTACTATGCGGCCGACGCCCTATATGGGCAGTACTATGCGGCGCGCCTGCTATACGGGCAGTACTGTGCGGCTGACTCCTCTATACGGGCAGTATTATGCTGCTGAAGCCACTGTACGGGTGGTACTATGTAGCCGACACCTATATATGGGCAGTACTATGCGGCTGACGGAAATGTACAGGCAGTACTATGCGACTGACGCCTCTATACAGGCAGTACTAAGTGGCTGATGACTTTATACAGGCAGTACTATGCAGCTGTTGGCTCCAAACAGGTAGTACTATGCGTCTGACGCCAATGTACAGGCAGTACTATGCGCCTGACATCTCTATACGGGCAGTACTATGCGTCTGACGCCTCTATACGGGCAGTACTATGCGGTCGACGCCTCTATACGGGCAGTACTATGCGGCCGACGCCTCTATACGGGCAGTACTATGCGGCTGACGCCTCTATACGGGCAGTATTATGCGGCCGACGCCTCTATACAGGCATTACTATGCGGCCTGCGCCTCTATACGGGCAGTACTATGCAGCTGACTCCTCTATACGGGCAGTATTATGCTGCTGAAGCCACTGTATGGGCAGTACTATGTAGCCGACACCTACAGTACAGACCAAAAGTTTGGACACACCTTCTCATTCCAAGAGTTTTCTGTATTTTCATGACTATAAAAATTGTAGATTCACACTGAAGGCATCAAAACTATGAATTAACACATGTGGAATTATATACTTAACAAAAAAGTGTGAAACAACTGAAAATATGTCTTATATTCTAGGTTCTTCAAAGTAGCCACCTTTTGCTTTGATTACTGCTTTGCACACTCTTGGCATTCTCTTGATGAGCTTCAAGAGGTAGTCACCTGAAATGGTTTTCACTTCACAGGTGTGCCCTGTCAGGTTTAATAAGTGGGATTTCTTGCCTTATAAATGGGGTTGGGACCATCAGTTGTGTTGTTCAGAATTCAGGTGGATACACAGCTGATAGTCCTACTGAATGGAGTGTTAGAATTTGTATTATGGCAAGAAAAAAGCAGCTAAGTAAAGAAAAACGAGTGGCCATCATTACTTTAAGAAATGAAGGTCAGTCAGTCGAAAAATTGGGAAAACTTTGAAAGTGTCCCCAAGTGCAGTGGCCAAAACCATCAAGCGCTACAAAGAAACTGGCTCACATGAGGACCGCCCCAGGAAAGGAAGACCAAGAGTCACCTCTGCTGCGGAGGATAAGTTCATCCGAGTCACCAGCCTCAGAAATCGCAGGTTAACAGCAGCTCAGATTAGAGACCAGGTCAATGCCACACAGAGTTCTAGCAGCAGACACATCTCTACAACAACTGTTAAGAGGAGACTGTGTGCAGCAGGCCTTCATGGTAAAATAGCTGCTAGGAAACCACTGCTAAGGACAGGCAACAAGCACAAGAGACTTGTTTGGGCTAAAGAACACAAGGAATGGACATTAGACCTGTGGAAATCTGTGCTTTGGTCTGATGAGTTCAAATTTGAGATCTTTGGTTCCAACCACCGTGTCTTTGTGCGACGCAGAAAAGGTGAAGGAATGGACTCTACATGCCTGGTTCCCACCGTGAAGCATGGAGGAGGAGGTGTGATGGTGTGGGGGTGCTTTGCTGGTGACACTGTTGGGGATTTATTCTGAACCAGCATGGTTACCACAGCATCTTGCAGCGGCATGCTATTCCATCCGGTTTGCGTTTAGTTGGACCAACAGGACAATGACCCCAAACACACCTCCAGACTGTGTAAGGGCTATTTGACCAAGAAGGAGCGTGATGGGGTGCTACGCCAGATGACCTGGCCTCCACAGTCACCAGACCTGAACCCAATCCAGATGGTTTGGGGTGAGCTGGACCGCAGAGTGAAGGCAAAAGGGCCAACAAGTGCTAAGCATCTCTGGGAACTCCTTCAAGACTGTTGGAAGACCATTTCAGGTGACTACCTCTTGAAGCTCATCAAGAGAATGCCAAGAATGTGCAAAGCAGTAATCAAAGCAAAAGGTGGCTACTTTGAAGAACCTAGAATATAAGACATATTTTCAGTTGTTTCACACTTTTTTGTTAAGTATATAATTCCACATGTGGTAATTCATAGTTTTGATGCCTTCAGTGTGAATCTACAATTTTTATAGTCATGAAAATACAGAAAACTCTTGGAATGAGAAGGTGTGTCCAAACTTTTGGTCTGTACTGTATATATGGGCAGTACTATGCAGCCGACACCTCTATACGGGCAGTATTATGCGGCCGACGCCTCTATACGGGCAGTACTATGCGGCTGAAGCCACTGTATGGGCAGTACTATGTAGCCGACACCTATATATGGGCAGTACTATGCGGCTGACACCTCTATACGGGCAGTACTATGCGGCTGACGCCTCTATACGGGCAGTACTATGCGGCTGACGCCTTTATACGGGCAGTACTATGCGGCTGACGCCTTTATATGGGCAGTACTATGCGGCTGACGCCTTTATACGGGCAGTACTATGCGGCTGACGCCTTTATACGGGCAGTACTATGCGGCTGACGCCTTTATACGGGCAGTACTATGCGCACTAACGCCTCTATACGGGCAGTACTATGCAGCCGACACCTCTATACGGGCAGTATTATGCGGCCGACGCCTCTATACGGGCAGTACTATGCGGCTGAAGCCACTGTATGGGCAGTACTATGTAGCCGACACCTATATATGGGCAGTACTATGCGGTTGACACCTCTATACGGGCAGTACTATGCGGCTGACTCCTCTATACGGGCAGTACTATGCGGCTGACGCCTCTATACGGGAGTACTATGCGGCCGACGCCTCTATACGGGCAGTACTATGCGGCTGACGCCTCTATACGGGCAGTACTATGCGGCCGACGCCTCTATACGGGCAGTACTATGCGGCTGACTCCTCTATACGGGCAGTACTATGCGGCTGACGCCTCTATACGGGCAGTACTATGCGGCTGACGCCTCTATACGGGCAGTACTATGCGACTATCGCCACTGTACTTACTCTGTGGCTGACAGCAATAGAAAAGTGCCAGCTACATAGTAAGAGCCATGAAATTGTGCCAGTAACACAGGTATAGACAGGTACAGTCATATTAAAAAGTTTGGGCACCCCTATTAATCTTAATCATTTTTAGTTCTAAATATTTGGGTGTTTGCAACAGCCATTTCAATTTGATATATCTAATAACTGATGGACACAGTAATATTTCAGGATTGAAATGAGGTTTATTGTACTAACAGAAAATGTGCAATATGCATTAAACCAAAATTTGACCGGTGCAAAAATTTGGGTACCCTTATCATTTTATTGATTTGAATACTCCTAACTACTTTTTACTGACTTACTGAAGCACAAAATTGGTTTTGTAACCTCACTGAGCTTTGAACTTCATAGCCAGGTGTATCCAATCATGAGAAAAGGTATTTAAGGTGGCCAATTGCAAGTTGTTCTCCTATTTGAATCTCCTCTGAAGAGTGGCATCATGGGCTCCTCAAAACAACTCTCAAATGATCTGAAAACAAAGATTGTTCAACATAGTTGTTCAGGGGAAGGATACAAAAAGTTGTCTCAGAGATTTAACCTGTCAGTTTCCACTGTGAGGAACATAGTAAGGAAATGGAAGACCACAGGGACAGTTCTTGTTAAGCCCAGAAGTGGCAGGCCAAGAAAAATATCAGAAAGGCAGAGAAGAAGAATGGTGAGAACAGTCAAGGACAATCCACAGACCACCTGCAAAGAGCTGCAGCATCATCTTGCTGCAGATGGTGTCACTGTGCATCGGTCAACAATACAGCACACTTTGCACAAGGAGAAGCTGTATGGGAGAGTGATGCGAAAGAAGCCGTTTCTGAAAGCACGCCACAAACAGAGTCGCCTGAGGTATGCAAAAGCACATTTGGACAAGCCAGCTTCATTTTGGAAGAAGGTCCTGTGGACTGATGAAACAAAGATTGAGTTGTTTGGTCATACAAAAAGGCGTTATGCATGGCGTCCAAAAAACACAGCATTCCAAGAAAAACACTTGCTACCCACTGTAAAATCTGGTGGAGGTTCCATCATGCTTTGGGGCTGTGTGGCCAATGCCGGCACCGGGAATCTTGTTAAAGTTGAGGGTCGCATGGATTCAACTCAGTATCAGCAGATTCTTGAGAATAATGTACAAGAATCAGTGACGAATTTGAAGTTACGCCGGGGATGGATATTTCAGCAAGACAATGATCCAAAACACAGCTCCAAATCTACTCAGGCATTCATGCGGAGGAACAATTACAATGTTCTGGAATGGCCATCCCAGTCCCCAGACCTGAATATCATTGAACATCTGTGGGATAATTTGAAGCGGGCTGTCCATGCTCGGTGACCATCAAACTTAACTGAACTGGAATTGTTTTGTAAAGAGGAATGGTCAAAAATACCTTCATCCAGGATCCAGGAACTGATTAAAAGCTACAGGAAGCGACTAGAGGCTGTTATTTTTGCAAAAGGAGGATCTACTAAATATTAATGTCACTTTTCTGTTGAGGTGCTCATACTTTTGCACCGGTCAAATTTTGGTTTAATGCATATTGCACATTTTCTGTTAGTACAATAAACCTCATTTCAATCCTGAAATATTACTGTGTCCATCAGTTATTAGATATATCAAATTGAAATGGCTGTTGCAAACACCCAAATATTTAGAACTAAAAATGATTAAGATTAATAGGGGTGCCCAAACTTTTTCATATGACTGTATAACAACTTCAGACAAAGATTTTTGCAACAATCTGAAAAATTTTACATTGAAAAATCCAGTTTTCCAATCTCCATCAAAAATAAAAGAACACTGCTCACAGGTCGGTCTGCTGCAATAACTTAGGCCGTGTGACCAAACCTTCCAGCGGGGGGCAGTAGGGTACAAATCTAGCCATGGCAACATTTTTACATGATGGAAAGCTTAAGTCTTTCCCACCTGGCATGTCAGGAGCAGAGAGTGACAGATTTCCATCACACCATCTCCAATTACAGCTGCTAACGCAGTGTAAAGCCTCTAGGTGCCTGAGGGTAGTCACACAAATACAAGGTGCACCTCATCGGTATATTCAGAGCATTTTTATTTCCAGTACCACCATAATAGTGCCAGGACCACAGCCTGGAATATACTGCCCAACACAGTGCGCCAATAGCAGCGTCAGCCACAATAGTATCAGCATACTATCAGTGTCAGCGTCCTAATAGTGTCGGCCTCGGTAACGTCGCCACAGTGCCAGACCCGGCAGCGTCATAACAGAGTCAGTCTCAGTGCCGTCATAGCAGAGTCAACCCTATCACTGCCATAAAAGTGTCAGCTACAGTACCATCATAACAGTATCATCCCTATCACCGTCATAACAGAGTCAGCCCTATCACTGCCATAACAGTATCATCCCTATCATCGTCATAACAGTGTCAGCTACAGTACCATCATAACAGTCAGCCCTATCACCAGTCATAACAGTATCATCCCTATCGCTGTCATAACAGAGTCAGCCCTATCACTGCCATTACAGTATCATCCCTATCACCGTCATAACAGAGTCAGCCCTATCACTGCCATTACAGTATCATCCCTATCACCGTCATAAAAGTGTCAGCCCTATCACTGCCATTACAGTATCATCCCTATCCCCGTCATAAAAGTGTCAGCCCTATCACCTGCCATTACAGTATCATCCCTATCACCGTCATAACAGTGTCATCCCTATCACTGCCATTACAGTATCATCCCTATCACCGTCATAACAGTGTCAGCCCTATCACTGCCATTACAGTATCATCCCTATCACCGTCATAAAAGTGTCAGCCCTATCACTGCCATTACAGTATCATCCCTATCACCGTCATAACAGTATCAGCCCTATCACTGCCATTACAGTATCATCCCTATCACCGTCATAACAGTGTCAGCCCTATCACTGCCATTACAGTATCATCCCTATCACTGCCATTACAGTATCATCCCTATCACTGCCATTACAGTATCATCCCTATCACTGCCATTACAGTATCATCCCTATCACCGTCATAACAGTGTCAGCCCTATCACCAGTCATAACAGTGTCAGCTACAGTACCATCATAACAGTCAGCCCTATCACTGCCATTACAGTACCATCATAACAGTCAGCCCTATCACCATCATAACAGTGTTAGCTACAGTAGCACTATAACAGAGTCACTCTCCTCAGTACAGTCATACCAGTATCAGCCCTACTATCCTCATGAAATTGTGTCGCCATAAGCTCTACTGTCATGGTGTCTTTAGCTCCTCTGAATACCAGTGGTCATTACTGTCCTACTCCACCCCTTTTCTACAATGTTTTTCTGCATCTTCTTCTTAATAATAAATATACCTATAGTATGGTCTTCTTACCTTGAATATCATCATTGAAGGTACAATATTTACTGCGGTATTTGTTGAGCAGCCGGAAAGCATTGGAATTTGCAAAATCTTCAAACTGGATCAAACAATTCATTCCATATCTTTAAAAAGAAACAAAAAAAATCAAAACTAAACAAAACATAAAAACATCCGCTGTTAACTATGGTCATTACATCCTATGCATGAGTCAATGTCTAATACAAAGAGGCCGAGCTGCAATACCAAACACAGCCTATTAACAAGAGGGGCGCTGTTCCTGGTTTAAAACAAAAATAAAAAAAAATTGGTGTCAAATTTCTTTTTAAATATTCAGCCCATAACTTGTGACATCAGAAGAAAATGTGCAAAAATCTTATTTAGAAAAATGGTTCCATATTTGTGAAGAAAGGCACAGACTCCTCCCCCATCCTTATGTCAGGTACTTTGTCTTTTCAGTCCCTGGAGTGTGCAGGACCTGTGTATGGCCATCTTTAGACATGAAGCAATACAAATCGTACCTTGGCAGAATTTTTTTTTTTAACACACAGTTTCAAAAAATATTTCAGTCTAATATGGAGGGAGTATTGGTTGTCCTCTCTTACCCCAGGAGGTGAATTGGGGGTAAGACTGGCTCCACCTATTGGAAGGGCCATACGCATAAAAGTTATTTTTCTCAAGATGTGAATCAAGACTTTGTCAATGCCAACCACTTTTCCAAGGAGAACTTTATGCCAAAAACGGTCACTTATGTTTCTGACGTTGTCATGGTCAAAGTCATGGAATGTCACCTAAAATGAAGTCAGAAACTGGGTAGTGTGGATCTTTTTTGAGATGGTTTCTATTCTTTTTACCAAGACCTCATGGTCATCACATAGTCTCCTGGACTGTCCTACTCATAGTTGACATGCACAGGCCCAAATTTTCAGAAACAATCCCAGCAAATTCATGCAAATCCTGGCCCAAAATTATGGTGTGGTCCAGGAAATATGGCCGATATATACAGACTTATATGTGGGTTCTGTGAATGTCACTCTTATAGGAGGCTCCATGTCGGTCATTGATATGGGAGCAGATTGTTGCAGGGCCTTAGGTAGGTCACTGTTGTGGAGGCACCATGCAAGTTCAGCTCGTCATATAATTTATGGAGTATAACTGTAATTATGGGGCTACTATGGCATTTGGGACATATACAGAGGCACACCACATGTTACCTACACCTGTGCTTCTTAATCATCTCCAAAAGTTGGGGTTTATGGACCTAAACATTCATCTTAGCAAGCACTGCAAGAAAGGCGCTCCTTTGGCCCACCAGACAAAATCATTTCGAGAGCCCACTCTCCAACAAGCCTTAGGAATCGACCAGAAATGCCCCCAAATTGGGATGTCGTCTGCTGTGAGGTCCTTCATTGTGTTAGAGCCTGGGTCCACCGGAGGATCCTCTGATACTCTGGTGGGCTAAACCTCTTTAAATCAATCCCTGGTTGTAGACAAGTTCTCCAAAACCAGTACCCTATTAGCAAGTATACAGCTGATAATAGCGTAAAGATCTAAGCCTTGCTCATCACTCAGTTTCTAGACCTCAAGGGTGGAAGATATTTTTGGCAGCAGATAATCCAATAATGACTTACAAAAAGAAAAGAAATACAAAAATAACCGAGACACAATGACTCGGAGCACAAGTGAAGCATCTGACGGATCTCCTCATGTCAACTGAGCTGAAAGGACTGATCCAGGGATTCTCCTGTTGGCTGCGGGCGACGCCATAGACAGTGCTGTCATTTATCCTCCTCTTTTATGTCTACTGTAACGTGATGTAGACACATGGGAGACACTCAGAGGATTATTAGGCGAAAACTGATACAGACCCTTCAGGGCTTCTTTGAGATAGTGACCCTCCCTATGAAACGTTCCATTGACAGCACCTCCGCTCTTGTAGACAGGTGTCCTAGATCTGTACTGAATCATTGAGCTGGTATTAATGGGGCCTTTTGTATGGAGATATGAGGTGTTATGTCATTCCGACAAACATGGCGACAGCTTTTATTCCCAAGTGAAGATGAGGTCAGCCTCAACACCCGGTGTATTGTACGTATCTCCTCAGATGTTTTGTTCCAGAACAATACGTGTCCGTGCATTGTGAGGAAGTCTTGGGTTACACATATATTACATTTATGATACTGGAAAGGATTCTTAGCCATATCTATTTGTGAAGACACCAATATGGCTGCTATTGTAATACCCGTAGCCCATCTAAACCTTTGTATTGTCCTAAACAGTGAGTTTACTCAGCTACAGACTTAGACGTTGTCACTGCCAAAATTACAATGGGTATAGAAGGTTGTACTCAAATTGTGATGGACAAGACAATACCTTCTAGTATTAGATTTAAAGTGGACCTTTCACCACCTTCACCTCGCTGTATTGTTCAAAAGAGTTCTCTCCATGGATTCTGCTGCAATAGGAATTTTTTTCTCTAGCCCTCACCGTTCACGAGCAATCAATACTGTTAATTTCAGTACTCAATTTGCTACTGAGACTGTGTAATGTCGGGTGGGCGGTCCTAGACAGAAACAGGTAGTCTAGGACTGCCCACTTAGTCACAGAATATAACTACTGTACACGGATTGCTCAAGAACGGTAAGGGCTAGAGGAAAAATTCCAACCGCACTAGAATCAGTGGATCGACGCCTATTAAAGGATGTAAAGAACTGGAGTTGGTGGAGCTGGTGAATGTTCCTCTATAACTTTGGCTTTCAGAGTACAGAAATAAGAGACACCATATTTAACCGAATATGGTTTTGTAAATGGATTTTGTTAACTAAAAAAATCCCGTTGATGCCGCTTTTGTCCAGTAGTAATAGTAGTATATGCAAAAAAAAAAAAAAATTCACTACCATTAGGGCGGGATGAAGCAAATATGTTCATACATCTTCCCAATACTGCTGGAACGTACCAATGTGCTATGACATCATGACATATATCCCTGGGACTAATCAGATATGGGATGGTCTTGCAAATCTCAGAGGTGCATGTTTACACCTGCAAATAATATAGAGGCTGCAGTTTATGATGTAGCACAGACATCTCCAGATATATATCTTTAGGTACGCCATTACACAGAAGATCTATGGAGGTCAAAATGCAAATGGTTCAAAGTCACTGAAACCCTAAAGAAAAATATGATTATATTCTTATGAGGACACAAATTATATGAAGTATTTGTATGTAAGATGTGATTTATACCATAACCACTCCACTAAGGTCCTGAGGTTAACAGTGATCAAACGTCACCCTCTTCATAGACTCCTATATGTCATAAGTACTATGTGAGGAGCAAATCCAGACTCTACTAATAGGAATATAAATTGTGACTTAATCATTCCGAGCTTACAAAAGAAACAGAATTTACACATTCTCAGAGAAAAAAAAATGGCTGTGGGGGGGGGACTCCTTTATTCATCTTTTTATTTATACTATATTATATACTACTGTATATATAACTACTATAATACTACTATGTACAAGAATATAACTTCTATAATACTGCCCCCTATGTACAAGAATATAACTACTATAATACTGCTCCTATGTACAAGAATATAACTACTATAATACTGCTGCTATGTACAAGAATATAACTATCATAATACAACTCCTAAGTACAAGAATATAACTACTATAATACAACTACTATAATACTTCACCCTATATACAAGAATATAACTACTATAATACTGCTCCTATGTACAAGAATATAACTACTATAATACTACCTCCTATGTACAAGAATATAACTACTATAATCCCGCTCCTATGTACAGGAATATAACTACTATACTACTGCTCCTATGTACAAGAATATAACTACTATAATACTGCTCCTATGTACAAGAATATAACTACTATAATACTACTCCTATGTACAAGAATATAACTACTATAATACTGCTCCTATGTACAAGAATATAACTACTATAATACTGCTCCTATGTACAAGAATATAACTACTATAATACTGCTCCTATGTACAAGAATATAACTACTATAATACTACTATGTACAAGAATATAACTACTATAATACTGCTCCTATGTACAAGAATATAACTACGCCCGTGTACAAGATAACTACTATAATACTGCTCCTATGTACAAGAATATAACTACTATAATACTGCCCCCTATGTACAAGAATAGAACTACTATAATATTACCTCCTATGTACAAGAATACCATAACTACTATAATACTGTTCCTATGTACAAGAATATAACTACTATAATACTACTCCTATGTACAAGAATATAACTACTATAATACTAGCTCCTATGTACAAGAATATAACTACTATAATACTGCTCCTATGTACAAGAATGTAACTACTATAATACTACTCCTATGTACAAGAATATAACTACTATAATACTGCCCCTATGTACAAGAATATAACTACTATAATACTGCTCCTATGTACAAGAATGTAACTACTATAATACTGCCCCTATGTACAAGAATATAACTACTATAATACTGCTCCTATGTACAAGAATATAACTACTATAATACTGCTCCTATGTACAAGAATATAACTACTATAATACTGCTGCTATGTACAAGAATATAACTACTATAATACTACTCCTATGTACAAGAATATAACTACTATAATACTGCCCCTATGTACAAGAATATAACTACTATAATATTACCTCCTATGTACAAGAATGTAACTACTATAATACTGCTCCTATGTACAAGAATATAACTACTATAATACCTCCTATGTACAAGAATATAACTACTATAATACTGCTCCTATGTACAAGAATATAACTACTATAATACTGATCCTATGTACAAGAATATAACTACTATAATACTGCTCCTATGTACAAGAATATAACTACTATAATACTGCTCCTATGTACAAGAATATAACTACTATAATACTACTCCTATGTACAAGAATATAACTACTATAATACTGCCCCTATGTACAAGAATATAACTACTATAATATTACCTCCTATGTACAAGAATATAACTACTATAATACTACTCCTATGTACAAGAATATAACTACTATAATACTACCTCCTATGTACAAGAATATAACTACTATAATACTACCTCCTATGTACAAGAATATAACTACTATAATACTGCTCCTATGTACAAGAATATATCTAATATAATACTCCTCCTATATACAAGAATATAACTACTATAATACTGCTCCTATGTACAAGAATATAACTACTATAATACTGCTCCTATGTACAAGAATATAACTACTATAATACTACCTTTATAGCTGAAGTACAGTGTACCTTTGTGTGTTCTATAAATGTGTCATTTACATTTTCTATATCAGACTCTGTTCATTCCATGAAGCTTTTCCTACAACGTGAAAGATCATTTGATAATTAAACATTGATGTTTTCTGGGACATTAAAATCTGTAGACTATAAAATCACAAAGGACGGAAAAAAAAAAAAAAAAAAAAAAAATAAAAAAAAAAATTACGTAAGAGTCTCGCTGTTATAAGGACAATGTCGAGTACAATTATGTATATATTTTATGGTGTTATTATTTGCATACTGTGATATTATTTACCACTATTATGTGAAAGTGTCTGAATAACATACATCAATGTCAGACTTTTTGGGCCACATACAGCACATTTTGTTTATCTGGTGTCTCTATGGTGGCATTATAATCTGTAAACATTAAAAGTCGCTGCCAAGATTTGAGCATTATATATCAGTACTACTCGAGCACTGTATGGCGGTATTATTTAAGCAGTGTATTAGTGTACAGTATTATACTACTGTATAAGTTTTAATTTGTCAGGCAATGTATGATACTTTTATTTAGTACTGTATGGCAGTATTATTTAGACATTGCATCTATTAATTTTCCAAAGGGATGTTGTCACATTGTAACAAGGTAAGATTTCTGAAATACACTCATGGGCAGTGAGTTCCCCTATTTTCAGGGTTGGACTTGTCATTTTGAAACCCAGAGCAAAATGCCTGAGGACCCCCCAATCCAGATTTTAAAATTGTACCCAATTCGCCCCATTTGCAGGTAAAAAAATATCCAGTTATTGAATATAGTGCGCCCATTTTTGGCCCACACTCACACAGTACATTGTGCTCTTTTTTTGGCCCCCTCACAGAATATTGCCCACTCTTTGGCCCCCCTACAGTATATTGCAGCCTTTCTTTGGCTCCCACTCAGTGGGCCGCTACCTATTGAACTATTCCAACAGGCAGCGGCCAATAATATCTTACTTCCCCCATTCCCACTTCTGTTCAGGCCTCCAGGGGGCGCTGCACAAAAAGTCTGGACACTGAACAACAACAGACGTAATGTGCCAAATTCCCTAGAGCTGAAGCGGAGGCCGGACTACACAGTAGCGGGGTGGATAAAAATTTTTGTCAGCTACATGTTGGAATAATCCAATAGGTAATGGACAATTTACAAAAACAGAAGCCACAACGCAACGCAAAGTTGCGGGTCCACCTGATCTCCGGGATCCAAAATGCGAGGGTTGCGTTATGGCCGAATTCGATCCCTGGTTATTCTTATGGTAACCATACACGAGCCGATTCTGGCGGGATCGGTCAAACATCTATGTCAGGGAAATCCATTGCATAGGCATCACGTGTTCCTCTCCTTGTCAGCAACTCATGAATGACCATTGGCAAAGGGCTATGTCGGGAATGGCTGCTGACCGATCAGGGTACTGGGAAAGCTGGGTGATAACACTTGGATCGCATTAAAGGAAAGAAACAAAAATATCTAAAAAAATAAAATATATATCTGCATAAAATCTGCTGTGTACAATTTCCACCCACGTATCATTTATATCTATAAAAGAGCAATTCAATATTCTAAAGTAAAAATAAATAAAGTTAGAAAATCTAAAATTTTCCTGTGTAATAAAGTTACAAGATCAGACGGTTTTCTTGTAATAACATTACAGAATATGGATTATCCTGCAGAGCGGTCTGAGAGGGATGCCAATATTTTTGTTAACTTTACTGCTCTCCATGTGCGGCGGCTGGCACCGCGGCCCAGCCATATATTCGGCACACTGGATAGAAGACATCAGTCAGCGCTGGGCCAATCCTCCAGCCATTATGATGAGCCCCGGGCCAATAAATCATAGAAAGAAAAACAACAAGTGTTTATCTCTGAGTCCTGAGGGGTTATATGAAGTTTATAGGCGGCCCTGCGGCCTGAGCGTTACCATCATGACAAGTCGCTGACTATGATGTATGAAAGCAAAGCAAATCAATAAACAACAAAAAATAATCCTGTTATATCCACTTATAATAATGAAGCATGAATGCAACAAGCCCCGAGGGGCCAGCAACGGGCCATCCATCATCACCACATGCAGAATCCATTAGACTATAATGATGCGGCAGAATGTAACATCATCACTAACAGCAGTCAATAATCACAGCCAGGATATTTAGTTTTATATATTTTTTGCTTTTTTCTTTTGAGACTTGACCTCAGTTTCAGAATGTTTGTATTACTAGAAGCTTTGTTATTGCACTGATACATTTGGTTTAATATCATATCAAGTAGATCAAAAGGAGATCAAAAGTGAATGCAGCTCTGGAGTATAATACAGGATATAACTCAGGATCAGTACAGGATAAGTAATGTAATGTATGTACACAGTGACTGCACCAGCAGAATAGTGAGTGCAGCTCTGGAGTATAATACAGGATGTAACTCAGGATCAGTACAGGATAAGTAATGTAATGTATGTACACAGTGACTGTACCAGCAGAATAGTGAGTGCAGCTCTGGAGTATAATACAGGATGTAACTCAGGATCAGTACAGGATAAGTAATGTAATGTATGTACACAGTGACTGTACCAGCAGAATAGTGAGTGCAGCTCTGGAGTATAATACAGGATATAACTCAGGATCAGTACAGGATAAGTAATGTAATGTATGTACACAGTGACTGCACCAGCAGAATAGTGAGTGCAGCTCTGGAGTATAATACAGGATGTAACTCAGGATCAGTACAGGATAAGTAATGTAATGTACGACACAGTGCTACACCAGCAGAATAGTGAGTGCAGCTCTGGGGTATAGTACAGGTGTAACTCAGGATAAGTACAATAAGTAATGTATGTACACAGTGACTGTACCAGCAGAATAGTGAGTGCAGCTCTGGAGTATAATACAGGATGTAACTCAGGATCAGTACAGGATAAGTAATGTAATGTATGTACACAGTGACTGTACTAGCAGAATAGTGACCGCAGCTCTGCAGTATAATACAGGATGTAACTCAGGATCAGTACAGGATAAGTAATATAATGTATGTACACAGTGACTGCACCAGCAGAATAGTGAGTGCAGCTCTGGAGTATAATACAGGATGTAACTCAGGATCAGTACAGGATAAGTAATGTAATGTATGTACACAGTGACTGTACCAGCAGAATAGTGAGTGCAGCTCTGGAGTATAATACAGGATGTAACTCAGGATCAGTACAGGATAAGTAATGTAATGTATGTACACAGTGACTGCACCAGCAGAATAGTGACCGCAGCTCTGCAGTATAATACTTTTTTATGGATTCTATCTAAATGTACCCTGTAAATTTGTGTTTATACCCATTTAAGGGCATTTTCAGTCTAAGTCCAGGGCTCTCATAGCCACTATAGAAAACAGGTGTAACATTACAATACTTGAAATTCAAGGCTCCTATTAAAATATAGTTGGTTGTCAAGTACCATAAAACAGTTTAAGGGTTACCATGGCAACACAATAGCTTAGCTACAGCTTGCCCCAATGGACATATGATATATAAGCCGCATGTTATATTCTGTCCTGCTGTGGATACTTGGGCTCATGGTACAGACAGGCAGGGAAATTCCTTGGCCAGGGAAATGTGGGAGATAACAGATGGACGATGAAGTCTCTGGAACGTCTGTCAGCGCCTACATTGTGGTGACGCAGCAGATCTCCGTACAGCGCCTCACATGTTTTCTATTCGGGTCTCATAATTGGAAACAGGAAAAATAACATATAAGATTTCATCCAGAGCTGGGAAATCCCAAGCTGCAAAAAAGAGAGAGATTCTCCCTAAAGATTCTCCGCTCGGTATTAGGTTCCTGTTCACGCTCATTACCTTTATATAAACCAGCGCCCACACAGGAAAACACAGCAGAATTTAGTGTAACCGACGTCCATGTGAAGGTCATGCTGAAATCCAGATCCTGCCATGAAATTGTGAGTTAAGGAACAGAAGTGTTGCCAAACTACTGAAGACAATGAAGACGTTCAACCTTCTAGGTCAGGGTTTTCTTCTGGGTTTTCTTCCAGGCCTCCTTCCAGGCCTCAACAGCTGTCAACGTCCATGCCAATAACAGCAAACACCTTACGTCCCAAAGTTCCCCCGTAATCGTGCCAACCAGTGCCAATAGTCTGCACAACACCTCTATGGCCGCTTATTTTCCCATCATGCAGTGAGACCGTCCTGCTGGATATGGGAGGCATGACCCCAAGAAGTACAGAGAATCGCCCTCAATAGAGGTATTATAGTAGAAGCTGAAGTAGAAGTTGTTCCCAGGTGATCGTGTCAGAAGGGGCCACATATCTACACCACATATAAGGACCCCATTATTATAAATGGCAGATGGTAGGCCGGAACCAGTTACAGATTTTACTGTGATACCCAGAAGCTTCCAAGCTACACCCTGCCCACATAGTTTGATAACTAATGCCCTAAATAGTTGAGTAGAATCAGGCAATGGACAGATAGTAGCTGGATCCAGGCCCTTAAAGTCTGGGGCGGTCCATGGACCCTCACCACACAAGAGCGGCAGAACTAGAAGGCCTTCTGCACAAGGGCAAATACGGTCCGGAAAATCAGGACTGTGTAATGCCTGTA
Source organism: Leptodactylus fallax (assembly GCA_947044405.1). Classification (NCBI taxonomy): domain Eukaryota; kingdom Metazoa; phylum Chordata; class Amphibia; order Anura; family Leptodactylidae; genus Leptodactylus; species Leptodactylus fallax. The sequence continues at coordinate 3,134,765 of CAMRHE010000224.1, forward strand.
TTTCTTGAACTGAATCTGGTCCGAAGACCAGATACTCCCAACCACTTTTATTATGAGTTTCAATGGCTATGTCTGTGACCAGCATTTGGCTTGGAGGGTCCAGGAAACCACTGATATGGGAAGGGCGCGGGATCTGAAAACTAAGTACAAAAGTTTTTGGTATTCAAATCCTCAATGAGTTGATTGAAAAAGAAGTGGAAATGGAGAAAAATCTGTAACAGGGATCCTCATCCATGTAGCATTTAGAATACCGGGGTTGTCTTTAGGACCTCTCCTGCACCAGGGCCTTGGTCAATTGCTACTTTTGCACCCTCATAGCTATGCCCCATTGAATATTAATAGTCATATAGTCTTTAACATTTAATAGTCATATATTAAATAGTCTGCCACCACTGGATATGGTCTGATATTACAATATTAGGTTTATACAAACATAGGTTACCATTTTCCATGACATGTATGGTATAATACATCAATAAGATAAAAAATAATGAAAGGGATTGCTGGCACCATATTGACATGTCATACTGATCATCAGTATGTGATTTGTGGAGGTCTGACACCCGGATCCCGCACAGATCAGCTGTTCTAGCAGATTCTGGGTGTCGGAAGCTTCTAGTGGACGGGCAGTGTGTGCAGTGCTCCTCTTATTCAAGTAATACTCCTCCTATTACTTGTATAGATTGGTGCTGCACACGCGGCTCGTCTTGGAGGCTGCTAGAATGGATGATCTGTGCAGGGTGTCAGACCCCGACGGGTCACATACAATCTTGTGGACAGGTCATCAGTATGAAAAATCTATTTTGAGCCAAAAATCCTATTAAATTCCTTTATTTCGGCATCAGTGGGAACAAGTTATCAACTATTCTGGATTACACGGTTTAGGGTAGAGAAGATTGAGCACGGGAACCCAAAGTACCCAGTGACTAATACGCTATATAGATCGTAGATACTGCAGACTCTACACTTACTTATTGGTCACGGCCTTCATGAACTCATCGATCAGCTCGTCGTATTGTTTCCCACGGACCCGTTTATGTTTCAGTCCAATGTATAAGGGGTCATTCAGGAGGGTCTGGAAAGAAATCATAAGTCACTCAAAATTCTCCTTGTCAGCATGGATGAAGTAAAGTATACTCCTACACTGTCATATCCGGAGTGCGTCCTCTGCAAAGGCTGTCAACTGGGCAAAAGGTATTTGAGTTTGTTAAAGAGGCATTGCTATCAGTCAACGATCTCTCCCCGAGAAGAACACTACCCAAAAGTAGCCTCTAGGAGCCTTATTATAGGGCAGTAGGGGGAAGTACTTTTACGCCCTCTTGTGGCAAGACCAGTGTCTAATCAGACCACACCTGTAATCATTTACATATCTGCATGACATTACTGCATGCCCAGTTTTGCGGCAATCCAACATTTCTATCTGGGTGCGGTATTTTTTATTTTTTTTGTCAATGAGTAGTTTTTTTTTCTAAACTTGTTTACTCTCCCGCAAAATCCTGTTGCGGCCACCACAAGGTGGCACTAGCTGTGAAAGACCTCCCCCTAGTGGCAGCTACACTTACTGGGGGCACTCTGTTAGTAAGAGAGGCATTATTGTTGCCCCCATGTGGGAGTGGTCAGTATTTATGGGTGGAGCTTACATTTAAGGTCCAACCTTACTGTTGTTGAATCTTCAAATTGAAACATGGCCATAGGTCCCCCAGGGGTTTAGAGGAAACGATTATTATACGGTGTAGATCGGTGGTCTCCAACTGGTGGCTCACCAGCTGCTGGGAGACTACAAACCCCAGCATTCCTGGACAGCACGCTGAGAGTTGTAGTGTTGCAACAACCGAAGAGCTACAGGTTGGGGACCACTGGTGTAGACGTCCCTGGTTCCCCATCTGATTAGACATAAAGTAAAGCAGATCCAGGTCTCTGATCACTATCAGCACCGGAGCAGACGGAGTCATCCATCACTTTAATGGCTGATGTAGTGCAGGATAGACAGACTCCCCGCCTCAAAGCATAAGCATATAAAAAACAGGGCCCAGAGGGGTAGGGGACCCACGGCCAGCATGATAGTGGTTAGGTAAAACCTGATTCCCCAACTGCTACCTGCACTATAGACCTCTGGCAGCAGAAATGTGCGCTCATCTCTGTTGCCTGTGGACGTTGCCGCTAATGGAAACGGCCCCGTGTCATGTGACGTATATACATGCCGCCGGTCCCCTTTCGAACAGAAGCCTGCCCAGGGGAGGTGGATAAAAATAACACTTATACCCACTTCTCTTGTGAGGTCCAATGGTTCCCAGCATCCTCTCTGGGTCTCTTCCGGCCTGTGGCAGATTCACAGGAAAGAAGCTCCAAGAGGAGCAATAAGGCTACATGCACATGAATGTGCCCCCCCAGGTCTGTGAGAAAACGGCACAGATGACACATGGATGGTATTCCTGCTCTATCCGTGCCCTCCACCGACTACATTACAATGAATGACAGCAATAGGATGGACCCACTATAGTACATGAGCATGCATATGGGGCCACAGAACAGAATGGGTCAGTGTGATATCCATAAAAACACAGAAAGCAAACAGGCAAACAACTAGGTAGTCTTAGGGTAAGTTCATACAGTGCAATTTTTGCAGCAGAATCTGCCACTAGCTCTTAAAATCAGCTAGTGTAAAAAAAAATATAAAAAAAATATATATATATATATATATATATTATAAGAATTTTGCATGGCAGCTCATATCGCAAAACTGGCTCTAGGAACTTACCCTAAAAGTCACCAAAGTTATAAAAGACATACACATGTATTCTATCCAAAAATATGAAAAAAATAAAAAACAAACAAAAACTTAAAAAAAATATATATATATATAAATGGGAGAGAGAGAGAGAGAGAGAGAGAGAGAGAGATCATGTGCAAAAAAAATCCTGTAAAATATAATAACACACCATGCATGACTATGGCGCCACGTGGTGTCTTACCTCATTGTCAGTGCCGACATCCAGCAGCACAGGCAGACACTGCTGGGGATGTACTCCCCCACAGGCGGTATACAGGGCTAGCTTCCCCACAGGAATCCCCATCCCATAACTGCCCAGGTCACCAAGTCCTAGAATGCGCTCACCATCCGTCACCACAATGGCCTGCAGAAGACATGCAACATACTCCAATAAGATCATGTAAAATCATATAATATACAACACTATGATATATAGAACATTAAAGGGGTTGTCCAGTCTCGCACCAAAACAGAAAGTAATGTTATTGTTTGTATAATGAAAAGTTCTACAATGTTCCAATATACTTTCTATCAATTCCTCACGGTTTTGTAGATCTCTTACTTCCATTGGATAAAAATCATTCCCTGGCTCCTGTGTGTCCATCACATGACCATGGACCGCCCAGCACATGACCATGGACCGCCCAGCACATGACCATGGACCGCCCAGCACATGACCATGGACCAATTTTTATCCACTGGTAGTAAGCAGAATGAATGACAGCAGAGATCTAGAAAACTGTGAGGAATTGATACAGAAAGTATATTGGAACATTGCACAACTTTTCATAATACAAACAATAACATTTGTTTCTTGATATTGATCTGAAAGTGGACAATTCCTTTAAAATAATAGTTCCAGTCCAAATCCAGTGTGCAGTGGTGTACAGTGTGGCGGCATTTTTCCGGTGTGCAGTACGCTGTTTTTGTGACTTAATATAAGGTAATTGACTTTGTTTAGCAAGTGCCTGTGCGTTTGTATGTACAGTAAATGACACATAGGAAATCTATGTGAACCCTGATAAAATTTTTTGCAGACCTATGCTCTAATAAATCACATACAGCACAAAGCGGATTTAGTGTCATAAGGGTCTTTAAGCTAAAGGCAGTGTCACTGGAAGAGTACATGGTACTCTATATAAAGTGTATACTATCCGCTTTATATAAATGGCAGACTACACACGGTACACTATATATTTTGTACACAGTAGACTATGAAAGTATTTTAAGAAATCCTGGTGATCTATTTACCGTATGTAGTGACTTATGGATCATAGTCCATGTTTTTCAAGGTCCCTATGAGGATACTTATGGTGGTGCATGGTGCTATGGGGTTTTATACATGTGTCCCAAGAGGTAATCCTTGTAAGAAGTAAAATGCTATTTCACTTTTTCAGTCCCTCTGACAGGTTACATAACACCACCAAGAGTACAAGCTCAATAAAGAGAACAGACACTTTAGAGAAACATCGTAATCTCGCCATTAGATTTCTCCATATTCAATAAATACATCACAGAGTCGACCGGGGAGACGGCATTATAAAGGTAATTGTCCATGATCGGCAAATGGGAGCTCCTGCCATACTGGCAAGTACAAGTCAATGATCCGCACAAATACAGATGGATCCCATTACAAGAATTCTTAATGTGGATTATGCATGAGCTGCTAATAGCAGAATGGGATGTGCAGAGTATTCCTGTCTCGTGCCTGGTCCGCACTGTCAGACCGGTAATCTGAGTCAATTTACAGGAATAAGGGTCTTCATCTGTAGACTAAATATGGGGCCATTGTAGGAGTGTACACGATAGACTATACATGGTGCCATTATGAGAGTGTACATGGTAGACTATACATGGTGTCATTGTAGGAGTATACTTGTTAGACTATACATGGTGTATTTAGAATAATGTACATGGTAGGCTAGAACATTATATGATATTAGCACATTATACATGGTTATGTTAAGTGTCTGTATGATATTATAATGCTGCCATCATGAGTGCTTACATGGTTTTCAGGGACACTCTACATGTGGCGGTACATCCGCTTCCTCAACCATGGCCACTCAGATCTACTTTCCCATGAGGCACCTGGGTGGTTAAGGTGAATGTTCTCGATAATCGTATTAATGTAATGTTTCCTCTATCAGAAAGTTATAAAAGCCAGAAATAGAGCGGAGTCTATGATTATACGACACGTTGTACTTACCCTGCTCATTCTGATCAGGCCTTATAATACTTTATAATAGTGGAGTGTGTGGATTACAAGATTTATTAAAAGAAAAAAACTTTCTAAATGCCACAATCCTTATTAATCCGCGCGGTACGCCACCATTACAGGAGATTTGCCTTTCAGGGTGACATTTATATTTTTCTCAATCATTTTTCAAAGCGGTTTGATTGGAATATTGAGAAAAGTGAGAAATTGTATATATTTTATAGTTGGCCTTTTATGTCACGCATCCATCCTGCTACAAAATACACAAATCCTGGGGTATGATGGGAGTGACATTCAAAGATGTCAATCCAGGGAGAGAAATGCACTTTGTATGATCTCTTGCAGAGAAGTGGGGGAAGGGATGCAAAATTATGTTCCTAGCACATTTACACCCACATATGTTCTTACAAATGATGTAGAATAACTGTATGTACACTAAAGCTACTATAATACTGCCTAATATATACAGATTTATATATAATTACTATAATACTGCCCCTATGTACAAGAATACAACAACTATAATACTACCTCCTATGTACAAGAATATAACTACTATAATACTGCCCCTATGTACAAGAATATAACTACTATAATACTGCTCCTATGTACAAGAATATAACTACTATAATACTGCTCCTATGTACAAGAATATAACTACTATAATACTGCTCCTATGTACAAGAATATAACTACTATACCATACTGCTCCTATGTACAAGAATATAACTACTATAATACTACTCCTATGTACAAGAATATAACTACTATAATACTGCTCCTATGTACAAGAATATAACTACTATAATACTGCTCCTATGTACAAGAATATAACTACTATAATACTGCCTCCTATGTACAAGAATATAACTACTATAATACTACTCCTATGTACAAGAATATAACTACTATAATACTGCTCCTATGTACAAGAATATAACTACTATATTACTGCCCCTATGTACAAGAATATAACTACTATAATACTACTCCTATGTACAAGAATATAACTACTATAATACTGCTCCTATGTACAAGAATATAACTACTATAATACTGCCTCCTATGTACAAGAATATAACTACTATAATACTACCTCCCTATGTACAAGAATATATCTACTATAATACTACTCCTATGTACAAGAATATAACTACTATATTACTGCTCCTATGTACAAGAATATAACTACTATAATACTACTCCTATGTACAAGAATATAACTACTATAATACTGCTCCTATGTACAAGAATATAACTACTATAATACTGCCTCCTATGTACAAGAATATAACTACTATAATACTGCTCCTATGTACAAGAATATAACTACTATAATACTGCTCCTATGTACAAGAATATAACTACTATAATACTGCTCCTATGTACAAGAATATAACTACTATAATACTACCTCCTATGTACAAGAATATAACTACTATAATACTACTCCTATGCTACAAGAATATAACTACTATAATACTGCTCCTATGTACAAGAATATAACTACTATAATACTGCTCCTATGTACAAGAATATAACTACTATAATACTGCTCCTATGTACAAGAATATAACTACTATAATACTCTGCCCCCACCTCCTATGTACAAGAATATAACTACTATAATACTACTCCTATGTACAAGAATATAACTACTATAATACTACTCCCTTGTACAAGAATATAACTACTATAATACTACTCCTATGTACAAGAATATAACTACTATAATACTGCTCCTATGTACTAGAATATAACTACTATAATACTACTCCTATGTACAAGAATATAACTACTATAATACTGTTTCTATAAAATACAAGAATATAACTACTATAATACTACTCCTATGTACAAGAATATAACTACTATAATACTGCCTCCTATGTACAAGAATATAACTACTATAATACTGCCCCATGTACAAGAATATAACTACTATAATACTGCTCCTATGTACAAGAATATAACTACTATAATACTGCCCCCTATGTACAAGAATATAACTACTATAATACTACCTCCTATGTACAAGAATATAACTACTATGGAAGAATAAGGAGAAATGTCAGGCATGGGCTGGTAATTACATATTACAGAGTGTACTGTACCTTTATATCTTCTTCAGGCCAAGAATTCAGCATGTTTGCAATATGTCCTTTGTCGTGGATAGTTATGAACAAACCACTGTAAGAGATAATGACAACACTATTCAATACTGTAGAACTGTGATCAATTCAGTAAAAATACAGGTATATAAACGCCTCAAAAGCAGCACAAAAAAAAAAAAAAAAAACACACACACACAAAACACACACACACACACAGTTCATCTGAGCGGAATCAGATAAATGTGACCAGATATACTTATGCCATCGCAAACATGTATCACAAAAGCGTGAATCCCAAGCACCCCATTTTTGCAGTGATAGTTAAAGGGATTGTTCAATTTTGGACACTTCTCCACAGAAGAGGAAAAAAGCGCCTGATCGCTGAGGGCCCGATTGCTGGGTCCCCCAGTGATCAGGACGACAGAGGACCGAAAGTCCCCCTAAGGTCTCCTTGTGAATGTTTGTGGTGGATAGCCTCTTTATACACATTATATGTCCTGCAGAAATATGCAACTCATCCTGCAAAAAACAAGCCCTTACCCTGCAACGTCAAAGGAAAAATAAAAGTTATGACTATCAAAATGTGTTAACGGCAAAATATGCTGCATCCTAAAGAGGTTGAAGGTTGTCCGGGAAGTATTTATTCACTTACCTGATCCTGGGAATGCTTTTGATGGACCCGAGGGTCATGACATCTGCCGGATCGTGTGATCGGAGGCAACGTTCGGCTTCCCGTGTCGTTCCGTCCCCGATCTTTCAAGTAACTACCTATACTAAAGCTAGCCTGCATAGCAGAGATAAGTACTTACCTGTGAGGTTGATGGAGGAGTGGGCAGAGCGACCTGGGGAGTGGAATGCTGCCTCCGATCACATGACCTAGGGGTTGCAATGTCACCGGAACACCCTGGTCCATTAAAGGCATTCCAATGTCCAGAATAAGAAATACATGGCTGCTTGCTTCCAAAAACTCCACACCTGTCTACAGGTTATGTCTGGTGTTTTATCTCAGCTCCTCTGAAGTGAATGGAGCTATAATGCAATACCATACTCAACCTGTGGGCAGGGGTGCCGCTGTTTTTGGAAGTAGCTATGTTTTTGTTTTGTTTTTTAATTAAAAAACTGTCTCGTACTATTACAATCTCCTTTATGTTACAATTCCAATACAATGCACCGAGGTATGAAAGGATTATAAAGGATTATGGACACCAGATCTTCTCTTTATAATCTGGGTTTTATTTTACAAGTTACAAATAATTTTGTGAAAATCCACAGAATCAACCCCCCCCCCTCCTCTGCAATCTGCCACAGGACGCCATAATGACACAGTGTAAATGCAGATTTTCCGGTGGAAACATGTAACAATTTGCTTGTTTCATGGATGACAATGGACGCCTCAGTGAGAACACATCAGACACCGGCCCTTTAAAGACTTAAAGTACTTTTTTGGCATCAATGAAGACATTTTATAGGATCTCCATGAAAAGCCGGCGAGTTATACAAAGGCCCCTGGAGGAGGGAGAGAGATGGGCCGGAGAGGAGGATGATGTTGCCTTCTCGGCAGACACTGCTGATCTGTGGCGAGGCAGAAGAAAGCGATTATGTAATGGGAAGAGATCAGATATTTCATAAAGAATCAAAAGTTACTTCAGAGATGTTTAATTCCCACAATTCATATCACAGCTGAGACAGACCCAGCCAAAAATTAGGCCACACAATTAAAGGGAAACAACGAGGTCACAAAGTTCTGCCAGATTTCTCTTAGAAGCCGTGAAACTTCTCCGCAAGGAAATATCTCGGGAGATAAAACAGGCTCCAGCCGCTCCGCTGCAGAACATTGTCTTCATAGAAACAATTGGATTTAGAAAAATATATTTTCTTTTCCCCAGGTTTTAAAGAATTAGTGTAAAAGATAAGATGTCAAGCTTAGAAAACTCACACGAATGGGGAATTCTGAGTTAGGCTCTGTTCACATCATGTTAGCACCCACCCAACATGGAGGTCCAAGGGAAAGTTCAAATGTTATGTAAACAGATTTGATGTGAATGAGCACCGTGTAATGCTTAATATTCCCCTGTAGAGGCGCTGCAGGTAAATCCCTTTCAGGTAACAGATGATTTTGGGGACTGTCTGGAAACATGGTCTTAAGCTCCCCTTATAGCAGCAGTCTGGATGTGTAGTCTGCAGCTCTCCTATAATAGCAGTCTCGATGGGTAGTCTGGAGCTCCCCTATAATAGCAGTCTGGATGTGTAGTCTGCAGCTCCCCTATAATAGCAGTCTGGATGTGTAGTCTGCAGCTCCCCTATAATAGCAGTCTGGATGTGTAGTCTGGAGCTCCCCCTATAATAGCAGTCTGGATGTGTAGTCTGGAGCTCCCCTATAATAGCAGTCTGGATGTGTAGTCTGCAGCTCTCCTATAATAGCAGTCTCGATGGGTAGTCTGCAGCTCTCCTATAATAGCAGTCTGGATGTGTAGTCTGCAGCTCTCCTATAATAGCAGTCTGGATGTGTAGTCTGCAGCTCTCCTATAATAGCAGTCTGGATGTGTAGTCTGGAGCTCCCCTATAATAGCAGTCTGGATGTGTAGTCTGGAGCTCCCCTATAATAGCGGTCTGGATGTGTAGTCTGCAGCTCCCCTATAATAGCAGTCTGGATGTGTAGTCTGCAGCTCCCCTATAATAGCAGTCTGGATGTGTAGTCTGCAGCTCTCCTATAATAGCAGTCTGGATGTGTAGTCTGGAGCTCCCCTATAATAGCAGTCTGGATGTGTAGTCTGGAGCTCCCCTATAATAGCGGTCTGGATGTGTAGTCTGGAGCTCCCCCTATAATAGCGGTCTGGATGTGTAGTCTGCAGCTCTCCTATAATAGCAGTCTGGATGTGTAGTCTGGAGCTCCCCTATAATAGCAGTCTGGATGTGTAGTCTGCAGCTCTCCTATAATAGCAGTCTGGATGTGTAGTCTGGAGCTCCCCTATAATAGCAGTCTGGATGTGTAGTCTGCAGCTCCCCTATAATAGCAGTCTGGATGTGTAGTCTGGAGCTCCCCTATAATAGCAGTCTGGATGTGTAGTCTGGAGCTCCCCTATAATAGCAGTCTGGATGTGTAGTCTGGAGCTCCCCTATAATAGCAGTCTGGATGTGTAGTCTGGAGCTCCCCTATAATAGCAGTCTGGATGTGTAGTCTGCAGCTCTCCTATAATAGCAGTCTGGATGTGTAGTCTGGAGCTCCCCTATAATAGCAGTCTGGATGTGTAGTCTGGAGCTCCCCTATAATAGCGGTCTGGATGTGTAGTCTGCAGCTCCCCTATAATAGCAGTCTGGATGTGTAGTCTGCAGCTCCCCTATAATAGCAGTCTGGATGTGTAGTCTGCAGCTCTCCTATAATAGCAGTCTGGATGTGTAGTCTGGAGCTCCCCCTATAATAGCAGTCTGGATGTGTAGTCTGGAGCTCCCCTATAATAGCGGTCTGGATGTGTAGTCTGGAGCTCCCCTATAATAGCGGTCTGGATGTGTAGTCTGCAGCTCTCCTATAATAGCAGTCTGGATGTGTAGTCTGGAGCTCCCCTATAATAGCAGTCTGGATGTGTAGTCTGCAGCTCTCCTATAATAGCAGTCTGGATGTGTAGTCTGGAGCTCCCCTATAATAGCAGTCTGGATGTGTAGTCTGCAGCTCCCCTATAATAGCAGTCTGGATGTGTAGTCTGGAGCTCCCCTATAATAGCAGTCTGGATGTGTAGTCTGGAGCTCCCCTATAATAGCAGTCTGGATGTGTAGTCTGGAGCTCCCCTATAATAGCAGTCTGGATGTGTAGTCTGGAGCTCCCCTATAATAGCAGTCTGGATGTGTAGTCTGGAGCTCCCCTATAATAGCAGTCTGGATGTGTAGTCTGCAGCTCCCCTATAATAGCGGTCTGGATGTGTAGTCTGGAGCTCCCCTATAATAGCAGTCTGGATGTGTAGTCTGCAGCTCCCCTATAATAGCGGTCTGGATGTGTAGTCTGCAGCTCCCCTATAATAGCAGTCTGGATGTGTAGTCTGGAGCTCCCCTATAATAGCAGTCTGGATGTGTAGTCTGGAGCTCCCCTATAATAGCGGTCTGGATGTGTAGTCTGCAGCTCTCCTATAATAGCAGTCTGGATGTGTAGTCTGGAGCTCTCCTATAATAGCAGTCTGGATGTGTAGTCTGGAGCTCTCCTATAATAGCAGTCTGGATGTGTAGTCTGGAGCTCTCCTATAATAGCAGTCTGGATGTGTAGTTTGGAGCTCTCCTATAATAGCAGTCTGGATGTGTAGTCTGCAGCTCTCCTATAATAGCAGTCTGGATGTGTAGTCTGCAGCTCCCCCTATAATAGCAGTCTGGATGTGTAGTCTGGAGCTCCCCTATAATAGCAGTCTGGATGTGTAGTCTGGAGCTCCCCTATAATAGCAGTCTGGATGTGTAGTCTGCAGCTCCCCCTATAATAGCAGTCTGGATGTGTAGTCTGGAGCTCCCCTATAATAGCAGTCTGGATGTGTAGTCTGGAGCTCCCCTATAATAGCAGTCTGGATGTGTAGTCTGCAGCTCTCCTATAATAGCAGTCTGGATGTGTAGTCTGGAGCTCCCCTATAATAGCAGTCTGGATGTGTAGTCTGGAGCTCCCCTATAATAGCAGTCTGGATGTGTAGTCTGCAGCTCTCCTATAATAGCAGTCTGGATGTGTAGTCTGGAGCTCCCCTATAATAGCAGTCTGGATGTGTAGTCTGCAGCTCCCCTATAATAGCAGTCTGGATGTGTAGTCTGGAGCTCCCCTATAATAGCAGTCTGGATGTGTAGTCTGCAGCTCCCCTATAATAGCAGTCTGGATGTGTAGTCTGGAGCTCCCCTATAATAGCAGTCTGGATGTGTAGTCTGCAGCTCTCCTATAATAGCAGTCTGGATGTGTAGTCTGGAGCTCCCCTATAATAGCAGTCTGGATGTGTAGTCTGGAGCTCCCCTATAATAGCGGTCTGGATGTGTAGTCTGGAGCTCTCCTATAATAGCAGTCTGGATGTGTAGTCTGGAGCTCCCCTATAATAGCAGTCTGGATGTGTAGTCTGGAGCTCCCCTATAATAGCAGTCTGGATGTGTAGTCTGCAGCTCTCCTATAATAGCAGTCTGGATGTGTAGTCTGGAGCTCCCCTATAATAGCAGTCTGGATGTGTAGTCTGGAGCTCCCCTATAATAGCGGTCTGGATGTGTAGTCTGCAGCTCTCCTATAATAGCAGTCTGGATGTGTAGTCTGGAGCTCCCCCTATAATAGCAGTCTGGATGTGTAGTCTGGAGCTCCCCTATAATAGCAGTCTGGATGTGTAGTCTGCAGCTCTCCTATAATAGCAGTCTGGATGTGTAGTCTGGAGCTCCCCTATAATAGCAGTCTGGATGTGTAGTCTGCAGCTCCCCTATAATAGCAGTCTGGATGTGTAGTCTGGAGCTCCCCTATAATAGCAGTCTGGATGTGTAGTCTGCAGCTCCCCTATAATAGCGGTCTGGATGTGTAGTCTGCAGCTCTCCTATAATAGCAGTCTGGATGTGTAGTCTGGAGCTCCCCTATAATAGCAGTCTGGATGTGTAGTCTGCAGCTCTCCTATAATAGCAGTCTGGATGTGTAGTCTGGAGCTCCCCCTATAATAGCAGTCTGGATGTGTAGTCTGGAGCTCCCCTATAATAGCGGTCTGGATGTGTAGTCTGGAGCTCTCCTATAATAGCAGTCTGGATGTGTAGTCTGGAGCTCCCCTATAATAGCAGTCTGGATGTGTAGTCTGGAGCTCCCCTATAATAGCGGTCTGGATGTGTAGTCTGGAGCTCCCCTATAATAGCAGTCTGGATGTGTAGTCTGGAGCTCCCCTATAATAGCAGTCTGGATGTGTAGTCTGGAGCTCCCCTATAATAGCGGTCTGGATGTGTAGTCTGGAGCTCCCCTTATAGCAGCAGTCTGGATGTGTAGTCTGGAGCTCCCCTATAATAGCAGTCTGGATGTGTAGTCTGGAGCTCCCCTATAATAGCAGTCTGGATGTGTAGTCTGCAGCTCTCCTATAATAGCAGTCTGGATGTGTAGTCTGCAGCTCTCCTATAATAGCAGTCTGGATGTGTAGTCTGCAGCTCCCCTATAATAGCAGTCTGGATGTGTAGTCTGGAGCTCCCCTATAATAGCAGTCTGGATGTGTAGTCTGCAGCTCTCCTATAATAGCAGTCTGGATGTGTAGTCTGGAGCTCCCCTATAATAGCAGTCTGGATGTGTAGTCTGGAGCTCCCCTATAATAGCAGTCTGGATGTGTAGTCTGCAGCTCTCCTATAATAGCAGTCTGGATGTGTAGTCTGGAGCTCCCCTATAATAGCAGTCTGGATGTGTAGTCTGCAGCTCTCCTATAATAGCAGTCTGGATGTGTAGTCTGGAGCTCCCCTATAATAGCAGTCTGGATGTGTAGTCTGGAGCTCCCCTATAATAGCAGTCTGGATGTGTAGTCTGGAGTTCTCCTATAATAGCAGTCTGGATGTGTAGTCTGCAGCTCTCCTATAATAGCAGTCTGGATGTGTAGTCTGGAGCTCCCCTATAATAGCAGTCTGGATGTGTAGTCTGCAGCTCACCTATAATAGCGGTCTGGATGTGTAGTCTGCAGCTCTCCTATAATAGCAGTCTGGATGTGTAGTCTGGAGCTCCCCTATAATAGCAGTCTCGATGGGTAGTCTGGAGTTCTCCTATAATAGTCTGGATGTGTAGTCTGCAGCTCCCCTATAATAGCAGTCTGGATGTGTAGTCTGGAGCTCCCCTATAATAGCAGTCTGGATGTGTAGTCTGGAGCTCCCCTATAATAGCAGTCTGGATGTGTAGTCTGGAGCTCCCCTATAATAGCAGTCTGGATGTGTAGTCTGCAGCTCACCTATAATAGCGGTCTGGATGTGTAGTCTGCAGCTCTCCTATAATAGCAGTCTGGATGTGTAGTCTGGAGCTCCCCTATAATAGCAGTCTCGATGGGTAGTCTGGAGTTCTCCTATAATAGTCTGGATGTGTAGTCTGCAGCTCCCCTATAATAGCGGTCTGGATGTGTAGTCTGGAGCTCCCCTATAATAGCAGTCTGGATGTGTAGTCTGCAGCTCTCCTATAATAGCAGTCTGGATGTGTAGTCTGGAGCTCCCCTATAATAGCAGTCTGGATGTGTAGTCTGGAGCTCCCCTATAATAGCGGTCTGGATGTGTAGTCTGCAGCTCTCCTATAATAGCAGTCTGGATGTGTAGTCTGGAGCTCCCCTATAATAGCAGTCTGGATGTGTAGTCTGCAGCTCCCCTATAATAGCAGTCTGGATGTGTAGTCTGGGCTCCCCTATAATAGCAGTCTGGATGTGTAGTCTGCAGCTCCCCTATAATAGCAGTCTGGATGTGTAGTCTGGAGCTCCCCTATAATAGCAGTCTGGATGTGTAGTCTGCAGCTCTCCTATAATAGCAGTCTGGATGTGTAGTCTGGAGCTCCCCTATAATAGCAGTCTGGATGTGTAGTCTGGAGCTCCCCTATAATAGCGGTCTGGATGTGTAGTCTGGAGCTCTCCTATAATAGCAGTCTGGATGTGTAGTCTGGAGCTCCCCTATAATAGCAGTCTGGATGTGTAGTCTGGAGCTCCCCTATAATAGCAGTCTGGATGTGTAGTCTGCAGCTCTCCTATAATAGCAGTCTGGATGTGTAGTCTGGAGCTCCCCTATAATAGCAGTCTGGATGTGTAGTCTGGAGCTCCCCTATAATAGCGGTCTGGATGTGTAGTCTGCAGCTCTCCTATAATAGCAGTCTGGATGTGTAGTCTGGAGCTCCCCTATAATAGCAGTCTGGATGTGTAGTCTGGAGCTCCCCTATAATAGCAGTCTGGATGTGTAGTCTGCAGCTCTCCTATAATAGCAGTCTGGATGTGTAGTCTGGAGCTCCCCTATAATAGCAGTCTGGATGTGTAGTCTGCAGCTCCCCTATAATAGCAGTCTGGATGTGTAGTCTGGAGCTCCCCTATAATAGCAGTCTGGATGTGTAGTCTGCAGCTCCCCTATAATAGCAGTCTGGATGTGTAGTCTGGAGCTCCCCTATAATAGCAGTCTGGATGTGTAGTCTGCAGCTCTCCTATAATAGCAGTCTGGATGTGTAGTCTGGAGCTCCCCTATAATAGCAGTCTGGATGTGTAGTCTGGAGCTCCCCTATAATAGCGGTCTGGATGTGTAGTCTGGAGCTCTCCTATAATAGCAGTCTGGATGTGTAGTCTGGAGCTCCCCTATAATAGCAGTCTGGATGTGTAGTCTGGAGCTCCCCTATAATAGCGGTCTGGATGTGTAGTCTGGAGCTCCCCTATAATAGCAGTCTGGATGTGTAGTCTGGAGCTCCCCTATAATAGCAGTCTGGATGTGTAGTCTGGAGCTCCCCTATAATAGCGGTCTGGATGTGTAGTCTGGAGCTCCCCTTATAGCAGCAGTCTGGATGTGTAGTCTGGAGCTCCCCTATAATAGCAGTCTGGATGTGTAGTCTGGAGCTCCCCTATAATAGCAGTCTGGATGTGTAGTCTGCAGCTCTCCTATAATAGCAGTCTGGATGTGTAGTCTGCAGCTCTCCTATAATAGCAGTCTGGATGTGTAGTCTGCAGCTCCCCTATAATAGCAGTCTGGATGTGTAGTCTGGAGCTCCCCTATAATAGCAGTCTGGATGTGTAGTCTGCAGCTCTCCTATAATAGCAGTCTGGATGTGTAGTCTGGAGCTCCCCTATAATAGCAGTCTGGATGTGTAGTCTGGAGCTCCCCTATAATAGCAGTCTGGATGTGTAGTCTGCAGCTCTCCTATAATAGCAGTCTGGATGTGTAGTCTGGAGCTCCCCTATAATAGCAGTCTGGATGTGTAGTCTGCAGCTCTCCTATAATAGCAGTCTGGATGTGTAGTCTGGAGCTCCCCCTATAATAGCAGTCTGGATGTGTAGTCTGGAGCTCCCCTATAATAGCAGTCTGGATGTGTAGTCTGGAGTTCTCCTATAATAGCAGTCTGGATGTGTAGTCTGCAGCTCTCCTATAATAGCAGTCTGGATGTGTAGTCTGCAGCTCACCTATAATAGCAGTCTGGATGTGTAGTCTGGAGCTCCCCCTATAATAGCAGTCTGGATGTGTAGTCTGCAGCTCTCCTATAATAGCAGTCTGGATGTGTAGTCTGGAGCTCCCCTATAATAGCAGTCTGGATGTGTAGTCTGGAGCTCCCCTATAATAGCAGTCTGGATGTGTAGTCTGCAGCTCACCTATAATAGCGGTCTGGATGTGTAGTCTGCAGCTCTCCTATAATAGCAGTCTGGATGTGTAGTCTGGAGCTCCCCTATAATAGCAGTCTCGATGGGTAGTCTGGAGTTCTCCTATAATAGTCTGGATGTGTAGTCTGCAGCTCCCCTATAATAGCGGTCTGGATGTGTAGTCTGGAGCTCCCCTATAATAGCAGTCTGGATGTGTAGTCTGGAGCTCCCCTATAATAGCAGTCTGGATGTGTAGTCTGGAGCTCCCCTATAATAGCAGTCTGGATGTGTAGTCTGCAGCTCACCTATAATAGCGGTCTGGATGTGTAGTCTGGCAGCTCCCCTATAATAGCAGTCTGGATGTGTAGTCTGGAGCTCCCCTATAATGCAGTCTGGATGTGTAGTCTGGAGCTCCCCTATAATAGTCTGGATGTGTAGTCTGGAGCTCCCCTATAATAGCGGTCTGGATGTGTAGTCTGGAGCTCTCCTATAATAGCAGTCTGGATGTGTAGTCTGCAGCTCTCCTATAATAGCAGTCTGGATGTGTAGTCTGGAGCTCCCCTATAATAGCAGTCTGGATGTGTAGTCTGGAGCTCCCCTATAATAGCGGTCTGGATGTGTAGTCTGGAGCTCTCCTATAATAGCGGTCTGGATGTGTAGTCTGGAGCTCCCCTATAATAGCAGTCTGGATGTGTAGTCTGGAGCTCCCCTATAATAGCAGTCTGGATGTGTAGTCTGGAGCTCCCCTATAATAGCAGTCTGGATGTGTAGTCTGGAGCTCTCCTATAATAGCAGTCTGGATGTGTAGTCTGGAGCTCCCCTATAATAGCAGTCTGGATGTGTAGTCTGGAGCTCCCCTATAATAGCAGTCTGGATGTGTAGTCTGGAGCTCTCCTATAATAGCAGTCTGGATGTGTAGTCTGGAGCTCCCCTATAATAGCAGTCTGGATGTGTAGTCTGGAGCTCCCCCTATAATAGCGGTCTGGATGTGTAGTCTGGAGCTCCCCTATAATAGCAGTCTGGATGTGTAGTCTGGAGCTCCCCTATAATAGCAGTCTGGATGTGTAGTCTGGAGCTCCCCTATAATAGCAGTCTGGATGTGTAGTCTGGAGCTCCCCTATAATAGCAGTCTGGATGTGTAGTCTGGAGCTCCCCTATAATAGCAGTCTGGATGTGTAGTCTGGAGCTCCCCTATAATAGCGGTCTGGATGTGTAGTCTGGAGCTCCCCTATAATAGCAGTCTGGATGTGTAGTCTGGAGCTCCCCTATAATAGCAGTCTGGATGTGTAGTCTGGAGCTCCCCTATAATAGCAGTCTGGATGTGTAGTCTGCAGCTCTCCTATAATAGCAGTCTGGATGTGTAGTCTGGAGCTCCCCTATAATAGCAGTCTCGATGGGTAGTCTGGAGTTCTCCTATAATAGTCTGGGTGTGTAGTCTGCAGCTCCCCTATAATAGCGGTCTGGATGTGTAGTCTGGAGCTCTCCTATAATAGCGGTCTGGATGTGTAGTCTGGAGCTCCCCTATAATAGCAGTCTGGATGTGTAGTCTGGAGCTCTCCTATAATAGCAGTCTGGATGTGTAGTCTGGAGCTCCCCTATAATAGCAGTCTGGATATGTAGTCTGCAGCTCTCCTATAATAGCGGTCTGGATGGGTAGTCTGGAGCTCCCCTATAATAGCAGTCTGGATATGTAGTCTGCAGCTCTCCTATAATAGCAGTCTGGATGTGTAGTCTGGAGCTCCCCTATAATAGCAGTCTGGATGTGTAGTCTGGAGCTCCCCTATAATAGCAGTCTGGATGTGTAGTCTGGAGCTCTCCTATAATAGCAGTCTGGATGTGTAGTCTGGAGCTCCCCTATAATAGCAGTCTCGATGGGTAGTCTGGAGTTCTCCTATAATAGTCTGGATGTGTAGTCTGGAGCTCCCCTATAACAGCAGTCTGGATGTGTAGTCTGGAGCTCTCCTATAATAGCAGTCTGGATGTGTAGTCTGGAGCTCTCCTATAATAGCAGTCTGGATGTGTAGTCTGGAGCTCTCCTATAATAGCAGTCTGGATGTGTAGTCTGGAGCTCCCCTATAACAGCAGTCTGGATGTGTAGTCTGGAGTTCTCCTATAATAGTCTGGATGTGTAGTCTGGAGTTCCCCCTATAATAGCATTTTGAATATGTAGTCTGGACCTCCCACCTATAACACAAATTTGTGATGTCCCCTATACCAGCAGTCTAGTAGTGCAGCCTGGCCATCTCTTCTTAAGTTGCCTTTTTAACTGCCCTTGGCAGGGGTAGATAGGCAAGCACAGGTTGATGCATACATCTGGGTGCAGGGTCAGCATTAGGATGGATGGTGCCCTATATTATACTAAATAATAAAGCTATACTGTGAGCGTAGAAATAAGCATACCATGCAGCTCCTAAAAACAACCACCATATAGCGCATATATAATACTGTCATAAGCTGCCAAAATAAAACTACCAGACAATTGCCCAAAAACTGGCTAAATTAATGAAATGACAGACTTAGATAAGGAACCAGGGCTACAATGTTGTTATTAAGGCCATCAGGGTAAGTGGCCTCCCCTGCAATAGTAAGAGGGGCATAGGTTGTACACCGATAATGTCATTTTGGGTTGGCCGCTGTCATGGTGACATTGGATATTCAGTGATGGTAGCAGTGGCTAGTGTTTGTCCCATAGGGGGCACACCCAATAATACAACAAAGACCCCCCCCCCCACAGACATGGGGCACTAGTTATAGGAAGGGTAGAGGCAGGCTGTAGGGAATGTAGGCCGATGTCATTTAGAAAAACATAAAACCATATTTTTCTCAAACTCACCGATTTCTCACTTCTCACCGTATGACAAAAAATACTAGGGTATTTAAGAGACCCCCCTGTGTGATTAAAGCAAGAATGCCCCCCCTTCATCCTGTCGTCAAAGTCTCTTGCTGTGACACGCAGGATGAAGCTACACAAAAATATATAAAATCAATACAGCGAAAAAATAATTATCTTCAAATTTTATTTTATGTAAAAAAAAAAAAGTGCAAGTTTTAGAAAAGCAGAAAGAAAACCAATTTTCTGAATGATTGAACTCAGTCACAGCACGGATGCCAGCGACCGCTCGATCAACACACGGAAATTTCTGCATTTAATAGCAATTTCTATTCTTGTCACGTGATCTCTATCCTTTCATCTACGACCACTGCGCTGGAGAGCCGCGAGAATCTTAAAGGGAGTCTAATCATTGGATCTATACATTTTTCAATAAGCACATGTTGGAATAGCCTTTAGAAAAGGCATACATCCAATGATAGACTCCCTTTAAACATGTTTTCCCACTATGGACATTAGGACAGTTGACTTTATGATCACTGTGGGCCCAACCAATCTGTATAGTAGGGCCACGAGGTCTGGGCCTCCTCCACACACAACCTCTAGCAATTACTATGGGGCTGATACTGTATAGAGTGGCACCATATATGCTGAATTTTGTTCGGTTTCCATCCATGATCATTGATCGTTTTTGAGTCTCCAGTCATGATAACTGTAGATGGTAGGGAACTGTAGCTAAAAGAAAGGGATCCAAAGGCCAACTTCAATGGAGGATGCAACAATAACATACTTTACAGGTATCACATGAGGGCCCCATATAATCAATTGGTAATGGCCCCAGGAACCACCTGTAGTCTGTAATGAGTGGGTCCAAGGATTTTGCCAGAGTTTAACACTCACATGCGCTAGACAAAATGATTTTTAAAATTTTGGGTAATACTAATCTGTCTTGGAAGGTTGACCATTAAATACTTAGCTCTTCATCAGTTTCTTAAAAGGGCTCCCTGAAAAAGTGATCCAATGACCAGCTGGGTAACTTAGTGGCAAGTATTTCATTTTCATTTCCCTGCAGCACCCCCACAGGAGCAATGAAGTATTACATGGTGCCAATTGAACTAAGGAGGAGATTTATGAAGACCAGCACTTTCAATGGCAGCTTCATATCTGCTGCACTGGTGGAAGAGGTGTCTGATTTATAAAGGAAGTGCATGCCTTATCATAAATCAGATGCAACTTATGCTGGGCTGAAGCTAAGCGCTGGCATAGATTTCAGCCATAGTTTATGCTAGTTTCCTGGTATAAATGATAAATCTGGCAGGGGCTGATGGCCCTGCCCCAGCACAACGTCACCAAAAAACCTAAAAATGCTAGCTGCAACAATTTTTGGTGCAACAACTTTTTTACACAACAAAAGTGGCAGAAATGTATAATAAATTTCCCCCAATGAGCCAAACATACAATGGATGGAGATATCGAATCTTCCAGAGAGACAAGGTCTTGCTAGCTGCTCTCCACTCTCGACAATTTATGTTTCTCCCGAAACAAAAGAACCTAAACAGGTCAAATTGAGGGCAAAGGGTCCCATTAATGGGCAGCTGTAGGCTCCCTAATCCGCACTGATTTATAGCACCTCCAAAAACCAGTCTCCTATAGAAATCTTACACCATTTGGAAGTCAAATGAGAACAAATTGTGTCTTGACCAGCCAAGAAAACTTCAAGGCAAGACTTTACGTCTCAAACGTATGGGAGAACCATTGCACAGACTCCCATTAATAAGAGAGTTCTCCAGGAAAAAAATAATGGGTCCTTGGAAGAAGCATGTGGGATGTGTGTGACTGAACGCCTCTCAGACATAAAGTTCATATAGGTTATACAGAAAGCAGGGTCCTTCAGCTGAAAATGACAATTCCGAAGGTCAATGGCAGTTCTCATACTTTTCTGGTTAGGAAATGTACAGTTGAAAGGCTTCGTCTTCCTTTATGATCACAAAGGCCCTTTGTTGAATGTTAGCGTGTCGCTTTCTACATTCCCTTCTCTGATCAACTGCTGGAATAATATTTAAAAGGAATTACTTTTACTCTAAACATCTTCGAGGGGGGTCAACGTGGGGATGAGAACTGCCATATACTTAATCATTAACCGATTACTTGACTTAGAATTTCAGTTCTATGAAGAGTTTTAGGACATTATAAGCAGATACTAAATCACAATTACTATAGGACGTCCATGCTTGGACACCATTTGGTAGACCTAGAACTTGGTGCTGCATTCTGGTTTTCCACCCCTAGAAGGAGCATACGAGTTCATACATTGAGGTCAGGAGCTCCACCTAGTGGTGGCGTCAGACAGACAGAATATTATCGTTTGTGATTGCGATGTTGACAATTTGGAACTCTATGGCCAATAAATTCAGTATAAGATGTAGGGGATGTGGCTTCTGGGCCCCCATCGATCATGCAAATACAGGAGCGCTGCTACATAGGGAAAACTTAGAAGGGGCACAGCACACAGAACCAGAATTAATTCGTTCTCAAAATCAGTAATAGTCCCAGAGGTTGGATTTTTTTTTATAGTGTTTTTTGTTTTTTTTGGTGAAATGAAAAAAAAAATTATTTCATCATTGTTTTTTTTTCTTATGTTGTTCTTCAGCCACTAAGAAGTAGCCGCAAGGCTCAATTTAAATGAAAGTCATGATGCTAATGTGAACAATGTCGTATACAGTCACCAAGCTCATACATGAGAAGAATCCAAAGCACAGTAATACTGGTTTTATGTTCTTTGCAGCCGTATTTTTTTAATCATATTTCTTGTAGCTGTTTCTACGGTCTCCTGTTCCCCCATCCACCACTGACTGGGAGATATCACGCAATGTGTTAGCCACCAACCGGTCGGCAGATGACAAAGTGCTACCGCTCACAGCAAGACCGGGGGCCGTGGTGGATTCATTACTGGAGAAGTTGTGCCCTCCCCAACACTCCGATGCACAGAAAGGAAAAACAACATCTACGATGGAAATCCCCATTCTCTCTGTATTTCTTAATAAAAGGTACAATAAAAATATTAGAATTTTAATAATCTGCTACGAGACAAAAATTTGGATAGGATACAAAAATTTGGGACTGATTTTTTTTTTTTTTTTTTTTAATTTCCCACTGTTTATATAGCATCTGTATATTCTCAGGCAGTGTACTGAGCTATTGCTCCAGTCCAGTCTGTCACTCACTCCAGTCTCTGTGACCAATGGGGCTCACAATTTGTTCTCAGACATTTCCTATGATACAGAGTTTTTGCCTTGTACGTGTATATACATGTGATTCCATATACCCTGCCTTGGCTTTGCACTTTGTCCATACAGCGTCCACCACCGGAATATGCCGGTGTGGACAGTTGTGGGAACGACAGTCTTAGATGTGAAAAACAGGGGTAGGTGTAGGTTGTGGTGTAGACCCAAGAAGAGTCTGGGGCCAAAAGGGAGATATAAGTGGTGACAGCAATGCACGGAGCCACCACAGGGTGAGAAGAATCTACTGAGAGAAGCAGCAAGTAGATAAAAGGGGTAGATTTGCCGCCAGTGAATGGTCTGTGTAAGGTACCTACTGGAATAATATTGTTAAGCTTAGGTCTGTTCTTCATGGGAAGATCAAGGCGTGCTGGAAGTCGGTGTACGCTTGGACATTGGGAACCTTGGAGGATTGGCGGATGAAAGAGGCCTGAGAAGAACATTTGAGGGTCACGTGGTGGGTTGCCGTGAATCTCAAGAGTGGATCAGTTTGTGAAACCCCATCATTTAAGGAACCCAATGTTACAAGCCATTCTCAGAATGAAGCAGGTTGGTCAGGTTCATCTAACCTTCAGTGATCAGCCAATGTGAAGTGAGGCATTACATGGTGTCCATTCCGGTAAATTTCCTTGCCAGCTGCTCTGGCTCACTTGGGGTATCCAGATATAGACACCTCTGCATTGGGGGTATCCGAGGAAAAAAAAAAGATCCCAAAAAGCAACCCATAAAATATACACAACATATAAACTCTTTGAAACGTTGCCCTTTGCCCACATCCAGAGCTGTGTTTCTACGGCTACGGTGTGGTTGGATCTTGTGGTCATAGAGACTTATCTGTCCCCTACTTCTTGCCCACACATTTGTTAGGTTAACAATACATACATGAAAGCAGGATCAGACTACACTGGGTTTGGTTCATAGTCTGTAACCATGGAAACACATCTGTTTGCATCGGAACTCTATAGGATGTTAAAAAAAATGTATGCAAATCTGTAAAATTTCTTTAATTTTTATGTTAGCTGTGTGGAACAATAAAAAGGTATACATAACCTTCAATTTTATAAGGTATTTTTCAAAGCTTCGAGGGACAGATTGGCTTTCAAAAATCTCTCTGTTTTTGGTTGAGCCAACCATAGAGTGCCAATCTGTGTCCTCCTGGCTATCTATCTGTATACGAATCTGTTTTTCGCTGACAATGACTGGAGCTGAACATCTCTAACACCAACAAATATTATCCCTTAATGAACAGCTCGGTTTTCCTACATTGTCTGAGGTTTATTTAATGGAGGACATAGCCGTGGGCGACGCCGTGCATAGACGGTTTATCTAGATGTGTTATTCTTTGGTGTGTCATCAGAACATTATCAGCGCAGGATAAACAGCGCAGCGCCGACAGACGACTTTATTAATCAGAGCGTGGACTTATGAAATCATAAGAACTTAAAGTGCCAGATCCACATGAAAACATACGTAATCCCTCACAGAATAACGGGACGTGCCAACACAACAACACATAGGAAACAGATGGGTTGTCAGGGAAATAACACAATATTTCTATAGGATTATTCATTTCAATAATCATGGTGTAACCCTCATGTGACTACTATAGCCAACGGACCATCAATTAAAGGGGTTATCCAGACCTTCTTCCCAGAAGGGTCACCGTACTATGAGCTTATCAAACAGAACACCGCTAATTCAATTTATTGACTACTTTAACAACTGGCTGCGACGATACCAAATATGTTTTATGTTTTAATGTTTGCCATTACGAAAAACCATTTGGTATCGCCGCAACCAGTTATTAAATGAAAGGGGGCTTTTTTTATTTATTTTTAATATGAAAAACATAATTTGACTTTTTTTGGCCACCTAGCGCCCTATGATACAATTATTATATTATATGGACAGACAACCTATTGGACATTGATAGGCCACTAGCCACCATAATAGCCCATTGGCAGAGGTGTAGCTATAGGGGGAAGAGGTAGCAATCACTACCGGGCCCTGGAGTCTCAGGGGTCCCAAAACATCTCACCAGTATTATAGACAGCACATGATTAGTGAGGGCCCATGTATATATTTCACATCAGGGCACAGAAGCCTCAAGTTACACCACTACCCATTGGTGTGTCAATAAGAACAATTGAAGATTGACATCAAAGCAAAGGGGTTAAACAGCTATGTCCTATAGCCCTTCTCCTGCCCGACAGCACACACAAGATCACCATGATGAAAATATACATCATGGAGTGGGATCAGACAATTGCTCATCGTATAGATTTTCATGGATTTATAGCCAACCATGAAAACCAAAAATTGGGATTTCCATAAGAAGAAATTATAATATCGGTCTGACCACCAGCTGGGGCATGTGAGAAGATGGATCCTGTCCTGGAGCCAAGCAGCCACCCCATGCAAGACAAAATACAATCAACTTTTTGTGGCCTCATATTTACCAGCGCCAGATGGCCGGCTATAAAGCCAATACGAGAACCTGTAATACGACATTGCATATGAAACAATAGAACTGAGCCGCTTATTACTATAGCCACCGTTTTATCATACCCACAACCCTCTCATTCAAGGACACAGAGATAGCAAGTGTGCACAGTGCCTGTCCGAGGATGCCCGCTCTACCAATTGGCACAAAAACTAAGTTATGGCTGCTGACAATTTTCTCAATAAAACGAATGAGGTGTTCATAACCTGAGAAGTGAGCAGGATGGGGACTGCAGGGGAGGCCATCGCACTTCAAGAAGGGCTTTGATTCTTCCCCGCACACAAGGATTAATTCGAGAGGAAATATGGGAAGTGCTAGGGAGCAATAATCTCTGCCAAGTGGAACAGGAGCAGCATCCGCAGTCAGGACCTCATTAGTCACAAACAGTCTGAAGAACATCAGAGAGACTCTCAGCGCTGGAGAAGATCAGCCTCTGCTGCGTCTTCTCACTGCACACAGAGCTGTTACATTACCGTACAGGCCTTTATGATGACTACAGCCATGTGCATTACTAAGTACTGGCCACAAGGGGAGACTGGGCCACAGGAAATAGCCCCTCCCAATATACAGGGAACAGGAAATTTGTACTCCATTCCGAGGCACAATTGGAAGGAATTTAGAATAGGATTTTTTTTATTTTAAATTAAAATTTCATGTTTTTATCATATGACTTAGAAAAGTTTACCATCCTAATAATGGCTGCCGTGAAAGGGGTTATGTCAAGAAGACAACCTCTGTCCATATCCCTATTAGAGCATTGGGTGCCATAAAGAGGGCCATCCAATTGGGATGTTCATCCACGAGTGCTCTGGTAGACATGAGACATCCATGTAGTATATTGATGGACATTTACCTAAACAACCACCATGCAATAGTGACTCTACACTTCATTGTGGCATACAGCGCTATCAGAAGACCCAGGGTGCACTAAGAAACCTTCCCTCCAGCATTACTCTACCTCCACCAGCCTCATCTGGTGACACCTAACATGAAGGGTTCATCGATTCATGTAGACACATTCTGTCCCTCCCATTAGCATGGTACCACAGAAATCTGTAGCCATCTAACAGGCCATATGTCTCCAATTTTTGCCCACTGGAGTTTTGTTTTTCGGTTTCCTTACTCAGTAATGGTGCTCACACTGGTCGTCTGTGTTATAGGCCATCAGTGCTAAGGAACAACGAGTTGTACATTTGGACACGTTAGACACCGGCAAGGTATTCAGCTGCAGTTTACACGACTGTTCATCAGAATGATTTCAGGAATCTTCCTCTGATCCTTTCATCCACAATTTTTTTCCCATCCACAGGATCCCCCTTCGCTGGATTTTCTTCCTTGATCATACCATTATTGGTATACTGTGCATACCACTGTGCCATAAAACCCCACAGGGTTGGCATTGTAAGAAGTCCTGGCCTCAGCTAGTCTAGCACCGATGACCAGGCCTCGATCCAAGTCACTCAGATTGCTAGATGGCAACTAATAGGATACACTATGGTGGATAATTTGTCCTTTTTGCCTGGAGGTTTTGTTAAAATGTCGTAATATGAGCAAAGTCCACTAATCTAAGACTAGAAGACATCCTGATCTGAAATGTCCCATTTGACACAGTAGGATACCATAAATGGTGATAATCTTGTGACCTTATCTGAACTCACTTTACTGAGCTGAACACAAGATCAAGTAGAACAACTCCTTAGGAAGTCCAGGCCCATCACCATTTCCTTTCCATCCTAGAAGGACATACTGTAACATATCACGCCTTTACATTTATGACTCTTAGAGAAGTCTTGGCATGGATCCCGATGATCGAATTCAGATAAGAGACTGTATGAGGAAGACGTTGTGGACTTCATCTGAACCTCATCATCAAGTTCAACCATAATAATTACAAAAAAAAAAAAAATCTTTGCAATGTGGGAGTCCAGGATGAAGAGTGTAATAAGGAGAAGGAAATTACCTTGGGTGGGATTCTGTGTTTCCGTGGAGACCATAAAAACACTACACTTTCCTTTAACTTTTGACACCATCATGAAACATACAATAGAAATCCCATCAGGACATTTCCTGAAAAGCAATTTCTTCATAGACATCTGTAGAAGGTTTTATGGAATTTTCCATTTGTTTTGCAAAAATTCTTTCATATAATCAATTATACGGCGATATAGTCCATACTGTGTACGTAGTCCACAAGCCGTAATGAAGCAAAAGGACAATGACATTAACATTGAAACATTCTGGGATATCTAGATCCAATGCATGGGTTCAATTGTTGAACATATTATGAGGACACCCAAAGTAAGACTTGCGAAGTGTCCTTCATGGCTGAAAAGATACTGTTGCTCACCTACCCTCGCTCTTGCCTGGGTTCCTGCTGTTGGCCAAGCCTCCAACAGTTGTCCCCATTGATTTACTATGCAAATTTGAAGTGCACCATGGCTTCTCTACTCTTCTGGAAGCCACAGTTCTGTTGATCTAGCCATAGCTTCTTGCTCCCCACTGTGGAAGTGTG
The DNA here is from genome assembly GCA_947044405.1 of Leptodactylus fallax. NCBI lineage: Eukaryota > Metazoa > Chordata > Amphibia > Anura > Leptodactylidae > Leptodactylus > Leptodactylus fallax. Next base: position 3,162,241 of record CAMRHE010000224.1, read on the forward strand.
TGGTTGAAATGGCAACCATCACACAGGTGGCCCATTTAAATATTTTTTTCCCCTAACTCTGACCTCAGCCTTGTTCTTGGATTTCAGTTGTATCTTGTCCTTCAGAGTGTGGCCAAGTTGCTGTGGATCCACTCTCAGACTCCTTTCGGTCTCTTCTGCTGACTTGTTGGGTCCTAAATGCTATTCTGGTGACACACTCTGGCTACGGACCAGACTTTGGTAAATATTCTGGTGAATACAACCTGAAAATCCATACCTCCTTGTCAGGGTTAAGGATGGACAATAGGGAATTCCTTAGACTCTGCACCCTAGACTGGCCCTCACCAAATGGATTGCTTACACTAGGTTCATATCTGTAACGGTGCTTCCGTTCTTCTGGTCCATTGGAGTGGCAGAAGAACGATAAAAAGGGATCCATTCTATGACGGACATAAATGGAGCCGGAAGGATCCCGTTGACTATAATTGGGTCAGTCTGATGCCAGTCCTTTTTAACGGAAATCGCCGGATGGAAAAACCCAAACTTATGAGCTCGCTGACTCTGCGGGGATCATTTATATAATGGAGACATTAGGGGGGGGGCAGTATTTATCTCAAGGGCATAATATAAGAGGGCACTTGGGTAGTATTAAATTTAGGAGTCGCTTAGGATTTATTAAGGGGATTTTCCAGCTCATTTTTATTGATGATCTATGTAACTTTTTTTTTTCCCTCTAGCTGAAAAAAAATAACTAGAGGAAAAAAAAATCTGCTACTGACTCCCATAGAAATAAATGGAAGATGTTTTTTGAGGCAAATTTTGAGGTGGATTCCGCCTCAAAATCCTCCTGCAAAAAACTGTGTGAACTCACCCTAACTGTACCAGAGAACCTTATTAAAAGGGATTTTCCAAGGTAAACTTTTTTCCTTTTAAATATTCACCTAAGGCAATCCTGCAGACTTTTTTCCTATATCACTGTCTCTTACCGATCACATATGGTGTCTATATGCCTTACTTGGCTGCTTTGTGCATTATCTAATGTAAGCCTGAGATAAAATATAAAATCCACATCCTGAGGCTCCGGCTGCTGCTCTCTTCCCTTCCAGTTCTTTACACTGAAGCTCTACTTTCTCAGACTGGCTCCTGTGGGAAAGCACAAGCTCACCCCGGAATACTGAAAGGGTTTTCTTTACAGTACGGAAAGATTAGTTATAAACTACATGCACCTGAATATCCAGTGAGAAAAACATGTAGAACAGTTAGCCATCACTATAGGGCAGCACGGTGGCTCAGTGGTTAGCACTGCAGCACTGGAGTCCTGGGTTCGAATCCCACAAAGGACAACATCTGCAAGGAGTTTGTATGTTCTCCCCAGTGTTTGCGTGGGTTTCCTCCCACACTCCAAAGACATACTGGTAGGGAATATAGATTGTGAGCCCTATATGGGACAGTGACTCATAATGTCTGTAAAGCGCTGCGGAATATGATGGCGCTATATAAGTAAGCATAATAAATAAATAAACTATAAGGCCAACTTCACATAGACAGATTTGGTCTTGGAGATGCAGGACAGAGGTCAGCCATATTTCCTAGCCTCTATGATACTAGGAGTCCCAGCTTTCCCTGACAACATCATTACAGTACAGGAGAGTAAAGCCACAAGGAAGGAGGAACTTCTATCATCATAGTAGATGATGATACTAGTAGTTCGGGTCTAGGATGTGAAGCCAACCTTATACTACGTGAAGCATATTGTGTGTCCACTTTTCCGACTGGCTGCTTGAAGCGCCACCCTAGATAACCTCGCTTGTTGAGAGTCACGGGTCATAGGTCACGTATATAGGATTACACCATCGTGATAGTTTGCAACAGAGGTTCTGTGAATAAGTTCTATAACATATCGAGATGTTTTCCCTGTGAGAACATCCATAGCTCTTCATCTTGGCCCCGTGCCTGTATACACTGTCAGACCTATAATGGGCATTCATCCTCCAGCCTCCTGCATGGAATGTAAACTATGCCGGTTAAATATTCTCTCACCTGCGTATTCTTGCAGGTGTCCGCAGCCTCTGACTGCTGGAACAGTGGGTGTACTGTCTGTACTGTATGTATGGGTTGGATAGGAATCAATAAAATATGACTCACCGTGGTCTCCGAAAAGCCAGGCCGTACTGCTGACATGCCAGGCCCACAGTGGGGGTGTAAACTATGGGCATGAAGCGCTCGATGTCTGAAGTCAGCACACGATAGAACAGCTTCTCATTCCTGTCTTGTAAGGTCATCAGGATGATATATCTGAAGGGTAAGAGAAAGGATAATCAGGAAAAAAAAAACACCTTAGATAGACATCATATGATTCAGAGAAGGTCTCTGACTCTACCTCTGTAGGGTCAAGACGTATGGCTGTTTTTTAACAGTACATCTTCATTTGCTTTCATGTAGGCCAGTCTACATCCCATGGCACAACTACAAATGGCAAGGACTTGTAGTTTAACCACAGTTGACACCACTACACCGTATAGGGATGATGTCAAGAACCGTAGCCGTAGGAGTAAGATTTGCCCTACTGTTCCCTTCTCCAGTCATAAGGAGTCGGTTGTAATGGAGTCAATGGTTTTCTCTTCCCTCTCCTGTCATTTTGGAACCTGTGGACAAGCCCTTCTGAGACAACACCTTCCTGGTATAGGCTGGTATGGTCCACCAAGAAGTACACCCTATTTCGGGCTGCTACCCTGTAAGTTGCCTGCGGCCCTGCCCTATTGCCAACGGTCTAGTTAGAAATGTTGGTTCTTCCAATTCTTTTCTCTTGAACGGTTTGGTTTTGGTGATCTTTCATGTTAAGTCACAGCTGGTGGTCAGCGAAGTCAGAAAATATTGGAATGCCCACTGGGAATCCAGAGGTTGGTATGCCGCTTCATAATGGTTGAAAGCTATGCAAATTTTGGTTATGTAAGAGTTTCTAATAAATCTGTGACCAAACCCAATCCTTCAAAACTTATCTGTGACTGTGACATATCTGGTTATTTGCTCCAAGGGTTCAGGGCAGCATTTGTAATGTACATAAGTGGTCAGTCTCTGTAATACTATAAGACAACCATGCTGACCACAGAAGTGATGTCCCCCCTGCAGATACAGAGATACAGGATGGAAATAAGTAACGTACTTGTCTAGATCGCTGGCCTTGGTTTCATAACTTTTCAGGACTCTCAGCACTTGAACGTCTTGACTCAAGAAACATGGAGGGAGAAGGCCGTGGATACCAAGCTGCAGCCTTTCTTCAAGAGTAAAAGCCATTCCCTAAAAATGTGGAGAAATAAAAGGAGTCATTAATAAAGGCCCATGTAAGATTGGAGACATTGTATGGGGGGGGGGTGTGATATAACAATATAATATATGTATTTCCAATTGAGTAACAAGCTCAGGACTGTCCTTGTTGCCTCTCATGAGGTGCCATAGAGATACGAATCATAGTACTGGACTATAGCAGGTCGTATAAGCTGTGCTGTGGCTAGCTGTATGAAAACGGTCTGCAGCAGGAGCCTCCCCCCTTTCCCTTATCTGCAACGGAGCACAAAAATTATTAAAGGGGTTGTCCAGGTCATTTTTAATATGACCTATCCTCAGAATAGGACATCAATAAGAGATGGGGGGGGGGGGGTCTGACACCCAAGACCTCCACTGATTGAAGGGGCCACAGCGCTCTTGTAAGCACCATGCCCGATCTCTGCTTATAGTGGCCATGCAATGTAATTGTTTCATTCACTTCTATGAGGCTGTACTTATATCACACTGTGATACAAAAGGCATGCAATGTAAACAGAAGCGGTTACGGCGCTTGCACAAGTATTACAGCCCCTTCACAAAGCTGATCTGCAGGGGCCCCAGGTGTGAGATCCCAAAAGAACTTTCATTGATGCCGATCCTGAGGACAACCCCTTTAAAACGGAACCTTTCACCAACTCCAACTCAATCCATCCTTTAATAGTCGCCCCTCCACTGATTCCGGTGCAGTTGGAATTTTATTCTCTAGCCCCCACCCTTCCTGAGCAATCATTCCTGTTAGTTTCAGCACAATTATGCTCTCTACTGTCAGGTGGGCTGGAGCAGACAGACAGGGACCGCCCACTTGACAGTAGAGAGCATACTGAAGGACGCAACAAGTTGGATTTGGTGGAGATGGTGAAAGCTCCTCTTTAGGCCCATCCCACTTGGATAAGCACCACCTGTTCAGCTGTTCTGCCACAAATGTAAAAGATCAGCAGAAGATTAACCTCTGTGTGCTCTGCAGGATGTCTACAAGACTGATTCAGGTACATGCCGAAAATTCTCAAGACTGACAACTACTAGGTTCAATGTTACTTAAAGGGCTTGTCCAGGACAGAACCATTTTCTTCCCCAGCATCAGTGTCAGAACTATGGGCTGTGTCTGGTACTGTAACTCAGATTCAATCACTCCAATGGGTATGAGCTGCAATACCAGACACAGCCTATGACCACAGCGGCGCTGTTTTTACAAAATTGAATCAGAACCATTGACTTTAACCCCATACAACAAATGATAAATCACCTCCCTGATGTTACTGTAATAGGCACATTTAATATGACTATTATAACTCCATTACCTGTCGCTCGGGTCTAGCAGAGCTCACACTGCGTATTCACTATAAATCCTCCAATTTTATGTGTAGGTGCATGCTATATTAATGGTGGAAAAATAAGGCCAAGCAGCAAATTAACCCACGTGAAAATGTAGGGGGCTCTTAAGATATTACAGCCATATCCGATAATACCTTGTGCATTGAGAGGGCTTATAATACAACATCCATTAGGTGTAATGTCACAACCAACGCATTTAGCAGCACAAGTGAATGTAGAGGGAAAATTGCAGAAGGTGTGAAGTAGGTTTTATCCAGATACATTCTATGATAACCCCTCTAGCAATAACACCTAATAATACTCTCATCACCTGTTCAACAGGACCAAATATACTTTACTTGGAATATTTTTGTTCCCTTCTCTACCTGGTCCAAAAATATGTATTTAATAATACAGGATATAACTCAGGATCAGTACAGGATAAGTAATGTAATGTATGTACACAGTGACTGCACCAGCGGAATAGTGAGTGCAGCTCTGGAGTATAATACAGGATGTAACTCAGGATCAGTACAGGATAAGTAATGTAATGTATGTACACAGTGACTGTACCAGCAGAATAGTGAGCGCAGCTCTGGAGTATAATACAGGATGTAACTCAGGATCAGTACAGGATAAGTAATGTAATGTATGTACACAGTGACTGTACCAGCAGAATAGTGAGTGCAGCTCTGGAGTATAATACAGGATGTAACTCAGGATCAGTACAGGATAAGTAATGTAATGTATGTACACAGTGACTGCACCAGCAGAATAGTGAGCGCAGCTCTGGAGTATAATACAGGATGTAACTCAGGATCAGTACAGGATAAGTAATGTAATGTATGTACACAGTGACTGTACCAGCAGAATAGTGAGTGCAGCTCTGGAGTATAATACAGGATGTAACTCAGGATCAGTACAGGATAAGTAATGTAATGTATGTACACAGTGACTGCACCAGCAGAATAGTGAGTGCAGCTCTGGAGTATAATACAGGATGTAACTCAGGATCAGTACAGGATAAGTAATGTAATGTATGTACACAGTGACTACCAGCAGAATAGTGAGTGCAGCTCTGGAGTATAATACAGGATGTAACTCAGGATCAGTACAGGATAAGTAATGTAATGTATGTACACAGTGACTGCACCAGCAGAATAGTGAGCGCAGCCAAGAGGCCCATGATCACTCTGGATGAACTGCAGGGATCTACAGCTGAGGTGGGAGAGTCTGTCCATAGGACAACAATCAGTTGTACACTGCACAAATCTGGCCTTTATAGAAGAGTGGCAAGAAGAAAGCCATTTCTCAAAGATATCCATAAAAAGTCTCGTTTAAAGTTTGCCATAAGCCACCTGGGAGACACACCAAACATGTGGAAGAAGGTGCTCTGGTCAGATGAAACCAAAATCCAACTTTTTGGCCACAATGCAAAACCATATGTTTGGCGTAAAAGCAACACAGCTCATCACCCTGAACACACCATCCCCACTGTCACACATGGTGGGGGCAGCATCATGGTTTGGGCCTGCTTTTCTTCAGCAGGGACAGGGAAGATGGTTAAAATTGATGGGAAGATGGATGGAGCCAAATACAGGACCATTCTGGAAGAAAACCTGTTGGAGTCTGCAAAAGACCTGAGACTGGGACAGAGATTTATCTTCCAACAAGACAATGATCCCAAACATAAAGCAAAATCTACAATGGAATGGTTCACAAATAAACGTATCCAGGTGTTAGAATGGCCAAGTCAAAGTCCAGACCTGAATCCAATCGAGAATCTGTGGAAAGAGCTGAAAATTGCTGTTCACAAACGCTCTCCATCCAACCTCACTGAGCTCCAGCTGTTTTCCAAGGAAGAATGGGCAAGAACTGATAGAGACATACCCCAAGCGACTTGCAGCTGTAATCGCAGCAAAAGGTGGCGCTACAAAGTATTAACTTAAGGGGGCCAAATAATATTGCACGCCCCACTTTTCAGTTTTTTTATTTTTTACAAAAGTTTAAAATATCCAATAAATTTCGTTCCACTTCACGATTGTGTCCCACTTGTTGTTGATTCTTCAACAAAAAATTAAAATTTTATATCCTTATGTTTGAAGCCTGAAACGTGGCAAAAGGTTGAAAAGTTCAAGGGGGCCGAATACTTTCGCAAAGCACTGTATGTACACAGTGACTGCACCAGCAGAATAGTGAGCGCAGCTCTGGAGTATAATACAGGATGTAACTCAGGATCAGTACAGGATAAGTAATGTAATGTATGTACACAGTGACTGCACCAGCAGAATAGTGAGCGCAGCTCTGGAGTATAATACAGGATGTAACTCAGGATCAGTACAGGATAAGTAATGTAATGTATGTACACAGTGACTGTCCACAAAAGCGCACCGGAAACAAACCACACAAAAACACCACAGTGACTGCACCAGCAGAAAGAGGCAGCTCGGAGATAAAACAAGAAGTAACCCAGGACAAACAAGAAAAAAAAAAATGCACACAGTGCCAGCAGAAAAGCAGCTCTGGAGTATAATATAGGATATAACTCAGGATCAGTACAGGATAAGTAATGTAATGTATGTACACAGTGACTGTACCAGCAGAATAGTGAGCGCAGCTCTGGAGTATAATACAGGATGTAACTCAGGATCAGTACAGGATAAGTAATGTAATGTATGTACACAGTGACTGCACCAGCAGAATAGTGAGTGCTGCTCTGGAGTATAATACAGGATGTAACTCAGGATCAGTACAGGATAAGTAATGTAATGTATGTACACAGTGACTGCACCAGCAGAATAGTGAGTGCTGCTCTGGAGTATAATACAGGATGTAACTCAGGATCAGTACAGGATAAGTAATGTAATGTATGTACACAGTGACTGTACCAGCAGAATAGTGAGTGCAGCTCTGGAGTATAATACAGGATGTAACTCAGGATCAGTACAGGATAAGTAATGTAATGTATGTACACAGTGACTGTACCAGCAGAATAGTGAGTGCAGCTCTGGAGTATAATACAGGATGTAACTCAGGATCAGTACAGGATAAGTAATGTAATGTATGTACACAGTGACTGTACCAGCAGAATAGTGAGTGCAGCTCTGGAGTATAATACAGGATGTAACTCAGGATCAGTACAGGATAAGTAATGTAATGTATGTACACAGTGACTGCACCAGCAGAATAGTGAGTGCAGCTCTGGAGTATAATACAGGATGTAACTCAGGATCAGTACAGGATAAGTAATGTAATGTACGTACACAGTGACTGTACCAGCAGAATAGTGAGTGCAGCTCTGGAGTATAATACAGGATGTAACTCAGGATCAGTACAGGATAAGTAATGTAATGTATGTACACAGTGACTGCACCAGCAGAATAGTGAGCGCAGCTCTGGAGTATAATACAGGATGTAACTCAAGATCAGTACAGGATAAGTAATGTAATGTATGTACACAGTGACTGCACCAGCAGAATAGTGAGTGCAGCTCTGGAGTATAATACAGGATGTAACTCAGGATCAGTAGAGGATAAGTAATGTAATGTATGTACACAGTGACTGTACCAGCAGAATAGTGAGTGCAGCTCTGGAGTATAATACAGGATGTAACTCAGGATCAGTACAGGATAAGTAATGTAATGTATGTACACAGTGACTGTACCAGCAGAATAGTGAGTGCAGCTCTGGAGTATAATACAGGATGTAACTCAGGATCAGTACAGGATAAGTAATGTAATGTATGTACACAGTGACTGCACCGGCAGAATAGTGAGTGCTGCTCTGGAGTATAATACAGGATGTAACTCAGGATCAGTACAGGATAAGTAATGTAATGTATGTACACAGTGACTGTACCAGCAGAATAGTGAGTGCAGCTCTGGAGTATAATACAGGATGTAACTCAGGATCAGTACAGGATAAGTAATGTAATGTATGTACACAGGCTGACCGGGGAGGGGGGGGGGGCGGGGGGGGAGAAGGTATGTACACAGTGACTGTACCAGCAGAATAGTGAGTGCGGCTCTGTGGTATAATACAGTAATGTGTGATTAAATTGTATTTACAAGGTGACACAACTTATATATACTGCATCTATAGCAACTAAAATAGTATAGAGTTATTTTGTATTTTAAATAATAACTTAAGAAATATTTTATGAAAATTCACGCTGAGCTTTCGCGAAACACAATAAGAGATAATTATGAGTTTGCTTTCCGCACATCTGAAGTGTTACATTTTACATTAACACAGCGGCAGCACCTTCTAAAACACAGGATATCACGCATTTCCTTCACTGTTAATGGTGTACTGTTTTCCTGAGGAAACATATTAGGCAAGTTAGTTGAACTTTGGGAACCCTGCCCTTGGTGTGAATATTCTGCAAATGACCACCAGAGGTTAGTAATGAGCATTCTTCTCGAAGCACGGAGCGCTCAAGTTGCCATCCTGCCTGGTCAGGGTGGAGGAAAATAACCCATCAGATGCTGGATATTAGTACTCAGGTTCATTGTCCTTATAAAAAAAATAAAGTCTGGCAACCTAATATAACCTAATTACCAAATTGTTAGAAATAACTTGATATTCAAGGACAAGAACAGTGGAGGAAAATATTGTCTCCCTGCAAGAATGCCATTGCTACCCACTGGAAAGAATTAAAGGGTCTCTCCCACTATAGGCAATGATGGTATATTAGGGATCCTCAATCCCTGAATCATAGGGTCGCATCACTAGGTACAGACTCATGACCCAAAATGTTCTCCTACATACTCAAACTAGGTGAAACATTCTCTTTATACCACTTTCTGGTGGACCAGTCTAGAGCATGAGTATTATTCCCAGACTACCAAAGCACAGTGAGCAGTCTCAGAAGATGGTGACCATGTTACAAAAATGAAGAGGGGAATTAGAGGAACCATGGCAAAAATAAAAAGGAGGGCATCAGGTATGTTACCTGTGGATTACGCATTTACTGTGACGTTTTTACTGTGAGCTAGCCTGAGCTTTGCTTTAAGTCTCAGAGTGCATGTAGTATCTGACTTGGTCGGCAGAAAAGGTGTCAGGGGACTCCATTTACCTAACAGATGGGTGTTGTCAGGAATCTCACTTCAGCCTCTATTACTTTAAGGTTACCGTGCTGACCTGTGAAGCTTCTGAAGTGTCAGAGTTCTCTTAGGCTTATCCAATTAGCAGCTCAGAAGGTATATTTAATCCCTCTTCCTCCTCAGCCAGGTGCCTGCTATTTGGTTGTACCTAGTTTGGCTTCCATAACTTGATCATTTCTTCTGGACTGCTCTATATTGACCTTTGGCTTGTTACTGGAAATCTACTTGTCTCCTGATTTTGGTTCTGACGTTACATCTCAGACTAACTTTTGGCTTGGACGTTCAGTCTCCTGATTTATCCTCCTGATTCTGACCTGCCTTGTAAGTTTCTGGTTCTGGTTTGACTTCAGTTTGTGGAGCGTTTATTTCTTGTACCAGTTTCTGTGGTGATAATTTGGACCCCAATTTCAGCAGAAGTCCATCTGGCTTCGCGGCTGGTGATGGCGTTTGGGTGCCTAGGATCTATTTCTCAGCACTGTATAAAATTTCAAAAAAAGCTAGTTCTACAGCTCTCTGTTGTCAACTAGTTCCCGCAATTTCTGATATTTGCTCCAGAGACTCTATTATAACAGGTGTCTCAGCTCTGGGATTTACACCTGCCCTGAAGATGGGAATACCCCTTTAAGACCACGTTGACAACAATATTCTGTGTTTCAAATATAAATATGATGAAGTCAGAGAAATCCCCGACATCTTGTTTTTGTGTTTTTTTTTCTAAGTTTTGATAAATGATATAAAGTAGCTGGAGTCAGGATGGATTCTGTCAGCAGGTTGGCTCCTCTCCAGAACCCTCTGTTTTTGTTACACAATAAACGTCTTGTCAAGAGCAAAGTCAAAATTTGTCATATTGGCCGAATATCCTTGGAGACGAATGTGCTGAGTGATTGGAATTTCTGGCTCCATTACAAGGCGGCTTACCGAGAAAGCCTCCTGTCCTCACGCCCTGCTCTCTGCTCACTACCACCCCACACCAGACTGCAATAAACCTCTCAAGCTCAATACAATCACCTAGATCTTCTCTAGTGCTGCTCAAGAATTTCCACTGCCTTGGCCTCGAAGAGTGAGAATTCATCTTACACGACCAACGAGTCAGTCCCAAAGCATTCTGGTTTGAAACCAATTTATTTTCCAAGAAAAAAATTCTCATTTATCATATTCAGATAAGCTAATCGAGTTCAACTCTCTGCAGCCCCGTATGGTTCATTGTCTCTACAGTGTTTATGGGCCAGAAATGTGCTGCAACAAGTTGCAACGAAGTGGTAAAGATGCTCCTCAAAGTAGATGGAAGAGGCAACCATGGCCATACACATTAGACCATTGTCCACTGACCACATTATGTGTATGAGAGTGCCCTGACTTTCCCCGATGGCAGATTTTGGGGGAAAGTAGCGTACCATACGGTACACCGTAAGTGTCTTCACTAAAACACATGCAAATTTGGCCAAGTAGAGTGTTCGTGTGTATGGAAAGGGAGGGGGGGGTTAAGGAACAGAGACCAACTGATTAAGACCCTTGTACAGGATCAAAACACACTGGATGTCCTCTATGTCATTCTCAGTTCTCCTGAAGATGTGAGATGTGCCTGAATTATTAAGAGTCTCCAGCCTCTTAATTTAGGAGCATGGTGGAAGGTTACTTCAGCCAGAGGTGAAACCTCCCTTCAGAGACAACTCATGCCTTAATCTCGAGCCCATTCACTCTTGTAAACAGAACCAACAATGCGGAACATCTTTGGGGTAAAAACAGCTGTAGATGCACCACATCTACTCCACCTACACTAGAAAACTGACGTAGATGGTTTAGGACCCCCCTTCATTGTACTGCTATATCAATAGATCACCCCATTTTTTTTTTTTAACACCTTCTACTCTGGAGGACCACAAGCAGCATCTACCTTTTACTTTTCACAACTATATTTGGAGCTTGGCCATCCTATCTCAATGATCTGAGGCCCGACAAGAGCAGAATTGACTTGCCTAATGTCTATTTCTTGCACAACTCACTCACCTTATTATTTCATGATTACTCTGTTACTCAATTACTATTCAACTGCATTGACTAGCGTCCCCTTTGTCACTTGTTTCCCCATTTTTTCCCCATGAGTGTTGGATCAACTTTTTCTACTGTCCAAAAAGGTAGGCACTGATGGACAAGAGCCGAAGAGACTGGAGAAATCAAATACTCTACCCCTTCGCCTTCAGCCCATTCCCAGACTGTTGCTCTTTTAGAACAGTCTGTGCCCGCTGCGTCAAGAGCAGAATACAGACTGCCTCAAACAGAAGCCTGTATTCTGCTGAAGGTTAACCCCTTCCTGTCTGATTTAAGGGATCCAAATATATCAAAAAATTGCTGTATGGTGTACTAACTGGTGGTAATGGGTCCACTGTAAGGAAAAAGTCCATTTATCCTTCACCTAGTAACAGCATGTAATAAGTGGATGTGGTGGAGTCGGGAGCAGGTTTTCTTGTTTCCCTTCGCTCACAGGGCAGGCAACTCCTGAATACAGTCCAATTCTCGCTCAGGAATCACTGCATGGAAAACTATCCTCCATACAGAAATACTTCCTAACTTTTATAATGCTATTAGCCAAAGAGGAACAAAGCCGTCATGAACTTCTATGTCTAAAAAACATCAAAACAACGCAGAATAGGGAAATATCTGCACCGACTGGAATATGACCCCTGGAAATGGACACAGGAAATGTAGCTGGATTCTGGTCCAATACATGTTTGTGCAAGTCTCTATCTTTCCGGGTCCCTCTAGTGTAGCTAGCAGTGGGCATAGAGCCACTAGATACCTTAAAAACATGGCTGCTTTATTCCAAAAATAGCAGCACACCTGTCCATTAACTGTGTCAATGGAAGTGAATGAGGCAGAGCTGCAATACCACACACAACCTGTGCACAGCTGTAACACTGTGTTCCACCCGATGATCAATATTATTGAAAATCCTGAATTTCTGTAATAAAATCCTGACTGTTGTGGGCATGCTCGGTGACCTGTGCAGGTTACTGTGCAGGGAGGCGGAGGAGAGCAGTGTCCATGACCTATGGTGAATGGTGGATACTGTGATATCTGCCTACAGCTTTCTAATAGAGGAGTTATAAGTTATCAAGCTGAAAAGTGACAGAAAGGGTTAGCCTAATGTGACAGCTCAGTAGTCATTGGGAAAAAGGCAATTTTTCTCCGTAGTATTCAACTCATCTACGCTCGGAGGACAGTTGGGAGGTAGATGGCAGACTGTAATGTAATGTAATGTAGGATCTGTGCCTTTACTGTACGCTGTGTTTCTGAGCTGCATAGTATGCTTGACATATTTATTGTACTGTGTTCCACCCTGCACTACGTTGCAACACACCATATGTTCACAATATAATGACTGATTGTAAATAAAGCTATGTAACCCACTCCGAGCTTGGAACAACCTCAAAGGACTCACTTACTTTTGCCCCCACTCATATTAAAAATACAAACAACATTTATCTAGAGTTTGTATCAGTCTTCCCAATTCATTCACTTTAATATTGACCACACACTTCCTATCTAGAATTAACTTGTCAACAATAAAACAACCGATAAACCGTCTAGAAATTCATCTGCTACCTTCAACGTGTCTTCTCTTCCTCCATTAAACACGAGGATAATTGGTCTCTATTGTGCCGCCTTGAAGAAAGTGTGAAAGCCCAGTGATCAGATATGGATAGTCGATAAATGTCCATTGCATGAAATCCCCTATAAAAACCCTAAATATTGGTGGTGGTGATGGGGGCAGCATTTCGAAGGCTTCACCTTGGGCTTTATGATGGCTTGCCCAGTAGGCCTGCATGTAAAGGAGTCCAGGCAGAGAATCCCACATTGCATTCGTGTGACCTTGTTACTAGTACAACATCAGCTCTTCGCTAGGACATGGTCACGTTAGAGGTCCAAGATGACCCAAATCATTACTTTGTCTACCATGTTCCTGAAGAGGTGAACTAGAGGAACACTAGACAAAATGGAAGCAGAGAGAAGAATTCATTGAAGTAGCCACACCAGTTTTCTGGTGCAATAGTGGCACATTTATGGCGCACAGCGTTTATTTTTTGTGTAAAAAAAATGCATCAAAAGGCGGGTGCCTTGACCCTACAGATTTACAAGAACTTAACTGGCAAAAGTTATACCTAAAATCTACAACAGTCCCTGACTTTGGCATGTGTGCCCTTGCAATATGTGCCTGAATTAAGAGGATGGCGCCTCCTAATATTTAAAGTGTGCCTCCAGTTATAAATAACTTTACATAAATGAATAGCACAAGTGAATATAAGAAGTTTTGTAAGAGATCTTATTAAAGAAATCGGTTTCCTTCTCCACTTTTCAGGCTGAGTTACTTTATAAATACAAGTCCATAAAAAAGAAAAGGGGAGAGGAGGGGGCTGCTGGAAAAGACACTCAAATAATTGTTGCCGCTATACTCTGCGAATGAGAGCTCTTTTCATACCGCCATATCTCCAGATAAGAGTTTATCACCCTACCAAATGAGGCAATAACTCAATTTACCATCCCAGTAGTAGCCTCCTCCTCTCTACAGAGCTGTGTGAGAGCTAGATACAAAGACAGACTCTATGTAAACAAACAGTCTTAGTGAAGACAAGGAGGAGGAGAACAGTGTAATAAATGGAGAAGGAAACAGATTTCTTTAATAAGATAAATGACAAAGTTTCTTATATTCACCTGTACTATTCATTTATGATGATTTGTTTATAGCTGGAGATACGATTTAAGGCATATCTTGCGCCAGCAAGGGAGTGAATTAAGACTGGCCTAGGGAACACCAGTTTTACTAAATCCCCCCATTCACCATGTTACACCTAGTGCAGGGCTTAATGGAGCAGAGTACTGAGCCAAGATTAATAGACATAACGGTAATATATGTTACACTATATGTTTAGATTTCGGCTATGCAGCGGTCCTATATATGTCCTGTACCAGTCATTAGTCAACTGGTGGCCATCTTATTTCTTTGAGAATCATAAGCCAACCAGCGGTTATACAAAATAAAAAACATGGCTGTGCGCTACCAAAAACACTGCCACTATTGTCTACAAGTTGTATATGGTAATGAAGCTCAGCCCCATTGGCACCATTTGTGGAAGAAAGCAGTCATGATCCCCCATTCTGTACAACCCCTTTAAGAAATGCTTGATAGTCTACCTGTTCCCTTTAAAAAATTCTGAGGTCTAACTTTTTTTTTTTTGACCGATTCGGGATTTCACTAGATAATGAGTAGGTGTAATACTTACTCATATCAGCTCCAACTTTCCTCCATCTGCTGGGCTGATCTTGCTGATATCATTTCAATTATACCTAGCAATATCTAGCTAGAAGCTCTCCACAATGACTTTCTGTGAATGTTATACATATGCAATCTTTTTCTCTGCAGGGCCCGAGTTACTGAATTATAAAATAATTCTGGGCATCGATATGTGGATGTAACACCATGCAAACAACAGGACTGAATGGATCTGTTCATCAGAAGTTTTACAAATAAAAAGGAGAATTTAGATCAATCGAGATAATATGTTCCTCGAAAGCTACCAAAGGAAAATTTGGATGGATAATAGCGATCCTAAAGCTGGACATACACACATCAGGTTTTCATTGTCCAAAATGGCTGATTCAGCTGACAAATGGCCGGAGACCAGAAACGTAGATACCACGAACAGTTGTTTGAGAGTAGCGGGAAACAGACCAAAATCAGATTGGTCATGCTGGATATTTTCAGCTGGTTGTCGGATGAAATACCATGGCTTGGCTTGACTGGCTTCTCTTGTCTTGGCTGGTGATCTGCCCTCTGATCGGGCAGTTTAGATGTTAACGGTGATGGCGGGATCATCCTCAATCATTTCCTCCTGTTGACCTTAATGTCTAGAGTCAAAATTGTATGCTCCTCCTACCTGGCAGTATACATTAATTAATTGATGTAGGACGCTATAGGGAGTAGCATGGAACAAAGTGTATCATGTGAGAGGTGAGTACATGTAGAAAAGAAATAGACCTGCTTTCACTATAGGGGAGAAGCACATCTGTGACGACTGAGTGAATTTCGGTGGAAAGGCACTGATGTGACTATTGGGAGAAGAGCATGAAGGTAATGTTGTGACTGTTGGGGAAAGGAAAATCACTCATTGATCACTAATGGCTACCGGAGGAAATTAGGAGAGTCCTGCTGTGACTACTGGCGGGGCAAGGTGGTGAAAGCACTGCTGTGACTACTGGGGAAACGAAACTACCATGTATTACTTTTAAGGGGGGCTCATAAGGAATGTGCTATAAGGAAGAGGACAGATACTGTTGTGATTACTGTTTGGGGGGGGGGGGTACAGATTTACCTTTTGTGACAGGGTTCCAGAGCACTGCTATGACTATAGGGGTGGCATAAGACATCACCTTTCCAACACTTCTAGTTTTCTTATGTGTAACTTTTCAACCACAGTAACTGCCTGTCCCATCACATTACTGTCTGTATGGTCTTGGTCAATTTTATTTTGGCGGATCTCATGACTAGAACAAGTTTATTTTACCATACAGTAAGTTATAATCATCAAAAATGTCCTATGAATAAACATCTAGACAAATGATAATAATTACCATCCCATTATAAACCCCGTCAGCAGTGCTCTGGTGTGCTAATAGCATGTGTGTCTTCACTGCCACTGATCTGAGACTTCACAAGCTGTCATTGCATCCTGTCAATTACATGATCTATTTCTAGAATAGTGTTCAGACTATCAGGAACATCATTGCAGGATTTCAAGAAGTTAGACATCCATCTGCCCCCATGTCTAACTCTTTCCATCTAGCAATATTTTCAAATGTTTGCACCATCTGAAAAAGTAGAAAATATGGAAGAGTCATAGAACTTTTATTGCTAGGAGTGTCATGGAGCTTTGAAGGTCAGAACATAACAGTCCTTATACCTTCATGGGCTGAGCCTGCCTGCTGATGGAGCCTCCGAGGGCTCAGCCTGCCTGCTGACGGAGCCTCCGAGGGCTGAGCTTGCCTGCTGACGGAGCCTCCGAGGGCTCAGCCTGCCTGCTGACGGAGCCTACGAGGGCTGAGCCTGCCTGCTGACGGAGCCTCCGAGGACTGAGCCTGCCTGCTGACGGAGCCTCCGAGGGCTGAGCTTGCCTGCTGATGGAGCCTTCGAGGGCTGAGCCTGCCTGCTGACGGAGCCTCCGAGGACTGAGCCTGCCTGCTGACGGAGCTTCCAAGGACTGAGCCTGCCTGCTGACTGCGCCTCCGAGGGCTGAGCCTGCCTGCTGATGGAGCCTACGAGGGCTGAGCCTGCCTGCTGACGGAGCCTACGAGGGCTGAGCCTGCCTGCTGATGGAGCCTACAAGGGCTGAGCCTGCCTGCTGACGGAGCCTCCGAGGGCTGAGCCTGCCTGCTGACGGAGCCTCCGAGGACTGAGCCTGCCTGCTGACGGAGCCTCCGAGGACTGAGCCTGCCTGCTGACGGAGCCTCCAAGGACTGAGCCTGCCTGCTGATGGAGCCTACGAGGGCTGAGCCTGCCTGCTGACGGAGCCTACGAGGGCTGAGCCTGTTTGTCAGATCCATCACATCACAAAATCAAGCAGTGCCTAACATACCTTTCAACAGTACACCAAAAACATCTGAAGATGTGAAGGAGGTGCCCAATGGACCCTCTGAAGCAGAAGACAACAGTTCCCGACTTTCCCAAGGGTGGACCCAACCACTGACTGAGCCTCCATGAGGCCACCAGACCATTGGCAGTGCCTCCAGAGGCTGATGAAATCAATGAGAGCCTCCATAGGATGATGAAATCCACTGGCCAGATCAGTGATGGAGCTCTGGTCCAGACCACCAAGTTATAGTAATGATATAATGTCCAAAAAAGAAAAAGCTTCTACCTCTAAACAATCCTCACGATACAGCCTCTATTCCATTACTGCTTTTGGCTGAATCTTCTACGAGTCATTGACTATCCCAGCCGCAGTCTCCATTATTTACCCCGCACTGCATGCATATTATTCTGTTTTCTATTCCCCACATTCAAGGCTAATAAGAATTTAATGCTAGTCCTACAGGCACAATTAAAATAATTTTATGGTCGGGCTAATAGTGAAGATTTGTTGTTTTTAGGTTTGCTCCTCATTGGGCCATATTTCCTGTGGTTCTATTGATTTTTTGTGCACGGATGCATTCACAACCTACAATTACCAACCAATAAAGGAAAAAAAAAAAAATTCACAAACAGGGATATTTATAGAGACATTCATAGACCTTCAATAAATGTGGGCTCTAGAATGTGAATACATCCTGATGTCAATGGATAATGGGGAAAGCGGAGTTGTGTGTGTGAAGAGTGATTTCGTTCAAAAGATCTATATTTTCATATACAGGAAAAATTTCATCAGGATTCTTGAAATTCAACATTTCTATAGTCTGACACCTTGCAAATATGGCCAATGGTGATGGTGAACCATCAGTCCAGAATCTTATTTAAAAAAAAGCCAAAATCTACAAGTCTAAAAGTTTTGAGAAATTTTTGATACTGATAAACATCAGACTTACGAATTAGGAGGTGGTGGAGGTAGCTGCCACATAAGTCAATGTCTAATGGAGCCTTGGTTCATGACTAGGATGTTAGTCAAAGCAGGTTGTCCTCCAAAAGGAAGAGACGCCCATCTGTCGACAAGCCGTTTCAAATTTTTTTTTTTCCCTATTCGACTGTGTAAGAGGTCTTTGGGGCTGAAGGTACGGTTTCCTTTATGTGGACGGTCAGCTGGTATAGGGAGTCTTAGGGCAAGTTCACGTAGCAGAAAGTGAAGAGGAATTTAAGGAGGACTTCCTCTTCAAATTCCTCTCCACTTTCCAGCCCTCCAGCTTTCACTCGCAGTGTCTTACGCCACATGTTCTGCAGGTGAATTAGCTGCGGAATCTGAAGCAAGATCGAGTAGGACGCTTATTTTTTTAAGACCCTGCTTTGGTCTCTGCCTCCAGAGAGGAAGTTTCAAGATGGAATTTGGAACCGATTTTCAGGCAGTATCTACCTCAAAATCAGCTCCAAATTCGTAAACATGAACTTCTCTTAGAGGCCAAGTAGTGCTCCGTGAGAAAGATATCAAAACCAGCTCTCCTCCATTGGAAGAAACTCTAATTTCACATATAGGACGCTGCCCTTGACCCACCCAAGAGCTACATCAAATGTCTTCCACTCACTCAACAGTGACCTGCTCTGTACCCCGAAACAGCAGTCTATAGAGGAGTATCTCTTCCATTTAGAGGAGACTCTTGTTTATCTAAAATTTGTAGTCGCGATCCAAGGTTCTTTAATGGGTTTGACAGGATAGCTACCTATAGGTGACACGTAAAGAACAGTTCCTACCTCTGGAGGTGAGCTAATTTGCATACCTTTCCCAGAAAGCGTTCTCTAGTCTGTAAGACTCCCTTCACCAGTTGGTGGCCTACACAAGAAGAATCTGTACTACCCAAGAGCTATTCCCAACTAAGCCATGGTATGCCCACAGACAATTTTCTTCCTCTGGATGAGCATTAACTTATGTAAAAAATATGTAAGAACATCTAATCTTTTCTTGATTCTGAAGGGATATGCACTTTTTCTTTACATAGTTTGCTTATTCTTATTATCTTGTATAGATAGGTAGGTTGTGTATTAGATTTTCTGTCCATGTGATAAAATATATTGTATATAAGAAAGTCCCTTTGTGAGATTCAGATATAGGTTGGAGAGTATATCCAATATATAATGAATGGTGAGGAGATAAGTCCACTCGCTGAGAATTTCAAGAAAGACCACAATAAATCACCCGTTGGATTATGGTTTATGGCCGCTCAGCTAAGAAAGAAGGCTTATCCGGATCATATGCTCCTCCAAAAACATCATGTGGATCTATACATGGAAGAGACACCTCTGAGTCTTCATAATGAACTGACATTTAATATGTTTTCATAGATGCCGGGATTCTGATGGATGAACAGAGCATGTACTGACTCTTGGGACTAGAGATGAGCGAACTTCCCAAGATTGAGGCCCTGATTTGTTTCAAGTTGAACAAGCTTGTATAGAACTGGAAGTGAAATTATTAAACTCTGGGGTCTCATTAGACCCTAGAACATAATAGGTGGAGGCCCAATGGAGGTGTAAAAAGTAAATAAAACATTTATATACCTCTTCCCTCACGTCTTTTGGGCCTTCTTGCGGCATTCTGCACTCTCTCTCGGTCTCTTCAATGCGCCAGCGGTCACTGCTAAGGCCTGTGATTGGGCGTGATGTGGCCATTTGAAGACTGTGGCCCAATCACAGGTCTCATCGGTGACCTCGGGCACATGACATCAACAGGAGAGTGCCAAACTCTGCAAGGAGGCCCAAAGAGGTGAGGGAAGGCGAATGTAAATATCTTATTTTTCGTCGCCTCCACCTATTATTTACTGCAATGAATGTCTCAGTGGTCATTTTAGATGATTCCCCAATTTTTTGTTTTTCTCTAAAATCGAACAAGTCGGGTCAAACATCGTGATAACATTGGTTCACCCATCTCTACTTGAGACCCATGGCACATTCTTGAGTTTTTTTTAAAGCTTTTTTTTCCCCCCCCTTTTTTCTTCGTTTTGTCTTTCAGCTTACTGCACATCGTATCCACTTGTTGCCATTTTTATTCACATATTTATTAGCATACCAGGGTGAATTCATGATCGATGAGGAATTTGTAAAGACATCCGCTAAACCTTTTTTGCCGTTCCATAACATGAGGAACCACTGGCAGCTACAGCATTGATTTTAGCTCTGCGGATATTAATACCCATAGAGGTTTCTCCATTTTTAGTAGAAATTGTTAGGAATTCATTGCAGCTTAGTATTCAGGGAATGCGATTAAAAGCTGAGCAGTGTCCATTAAAAGATTCTTTGGGGCACGTCGGAGTCAGTCGTGGATAATAGCAACTATTATGCTCCGCCATCCCCTTGAATATTAAGCTTGGGCACAGCTGCACTTCACCGTATTAGCAGACATTATTCCTCATACGAGTGAAGTTATTTCAGTTTTTATACCCACGATGGGCTGGCGGAGGCGATTAAGAAAATTATATATCACAATGTCCGATGTGGTTAGAGAATAGGCATTCATGTAACCCAGCACGATTCACCACTATGTGCACAGAACAGGAGTACAATGTAGCTTATATGGCAACCTGCTCTATTTTGTGGGGACCAAGCTCTTAATAGAGTCTTTATTGTTCTCCGCCTCCGCTGTTGTACGATTTCTAGGTATTGCATTGTACACAAGAATTGCGTTCGCCTACGTAGATGCTAATGAGATTAAAGCCTGTTTGGAATGGCCATTTATAATGTTAAAAATAAAAAAGGTATCCAGAATCTGTACAAGGGATTTTCTGGCTTAAAGGTTTGCAATTTAGTTTCAGCGGGATGAACAAACACCCCGCCCACACAAAAGGCACCCAGCCCATGCCCCGATTATCGGCACCATGCCACTTCTAAGATTATGAGCAGCTCCCAATTTGCAAGACTCTGCCCAATCTTGTATTAGATGGCTGACCATTTATCAACGACAGGGAAAGTGTATGGTTGAGGGCAGCATGCAGGCCCACTGCTTAGGCCAAATGCCCACATAGTGACTCCTGTAATTGTCCAAGACAATTGGCGTTGCCCAAGACTACATATTGATGACTGATCTGCCTGAATGAGCTAACCTGCATTGTTGTGGCATGACTGCTACATAGTGTACGGAGCCGTCGGCTTCCAGCTTCAAACACTGGGCAGACATCAGCTACTTGGTGGTTATGCCGAGTGTCAGCCCCCTACCGATGTCTTATTAATGACCTATCCTAAGGATGCAGTCATAGACAACCCCTTTATATGAATGACTATCCATGAAATATAAGGTGGTAATATAGGGGCATTTAAAGGATTATTCCCAACTTGGAAAATCGCTGCCGAGATGGGAAGAATTTCTCCTAAGTCCCAGACCCTAGTATGGGACTTAAGGGAAAAGTCCGAGCAGTGATACTCTATGCTGTTCCCATAAGTCCCAGAAAGGTGGTTGGAAGCTACGGAAACAGAGTAGAACATTTAGCAGTTTCCATCACAAAGAAACTATGGAAATCGTGTAACTTAGCTGTGCTATGCTGCCTCAGTAGCTCCCATTCTACTCTATGGGAGTTACAGGAATGGTGTAGAGCACCACTTCTTATCTCAGTAGTGATTTGCTGAGTGAGTCCGCCAGTAATTAGGAATACGAGAGACCGAATGTCCCCCAAAGGCCTTCTTGTGAATTGACCACCAGTGCACTTGCGTGACCAGCACTCCACCCACTTCTATGGGGCTGCCCGGACTGTAATGCACCTGCAGCCCCATAGAAGTGAATGGAGCGCCAGTCACGCAGGTGCACTGGGTCTCCATTCACAAGGAGACCTTCGGGTGACTTTAGGTCTCTCGTCCTCCTGATCACTGGTGGACCCCCTCAGCAAATTGCTACCGAGATGAGAAGTGATTCAGTCCTCCCTCCTCCTGATAACTGGGGGACCCAGCGATCAGACACTGTGGACAGGAGATAAGGGTCTATAAAGGGAATAACCCCTTTAAGTCCTGTCCCATGACCATGCCCAAACTAAGTGAGATTGTCCATTTTCAAGAGCCACATCTGGTTTTTCCCAAACTTTTTCCAACAGTTTGGTACTCTCCTGCAAAATTCGGGACAACAAGCAACTAAATAGATCCCCGTAGGGAAATTAGGTTTACAATGACAACTTGAGCTTGCCAGAAATGGAGCCACTAATACAGATTAGATCTTTTAGGTCTTGCTCATAGAAGTGGGTTCCAATGGATACCCCTCTATGATATCTGTTGTATAAGCCCCATAGGGCATATGGACATCATCATAAGAGAAATCCTTTAAGACCAGATATTGTACTGCAGCAATGTGGACACTTTCCTACTTTGGAGATTCCTAATGTTCTTTACCCTGCACTGTGAGCTACAGTTTATTCAAGGTTAATATTTCTTTACAAGATTATACTTGCTCTTTGGTCTTTAACATTTTATTGCATATTTTATTCCAATTATACATTTTTTCACACTACATTACAAACCAGCGCCTGTGAAATGGTCTTTTTTTCCCCTTGTTTGAGCCAAACAAAACCTGATCATTGCTGCACGGAGAATGTACGGTTGTTATTACAGTCCCAGACCAGAAGCTTATCAGAACGCAGGTCATGAAGTCCCTCAGTGCAAAACTGGGACAACTACTGGCAGAAAACTATTCTATTAAAGGTTTCATAATCCATAAATATTTTTAAAGTCATGTGAAAAAGTCATTTTGTACAATAAATTGGTTTTAGATGACTATACATATTTACATTCCTCCCGAGTCCTGAATCGTTCACCCTTGAAGACCCCTTGTCTTGTTTCAGTAATCCGCCCATTGCAACAAAGCATACGTAAATGTTATGAACTTGCTTATTCCTTATGCTCTTCCTTTTCTTAAAGGAATATTATGGGGTGGTTCACATGGTGGAAAGGACAGAGGAAGTTGAGGTGGTCTTTGGTCACAGACTCCTCTCCACTTACCGGCACTGCACATCCCTGAATCAGACATGGAACCCGTAGGACGTCCATGTTTTGAGTGTCCTGAATCGATCTTTGCCTCCCATTGAATACAGTGGGAGGCAGATACTGGCCACAATTTGGAGCTGATTTTGAAGCAGAATCTGCCTTAAAATCAGCTCATAATTCAGTTGTGTGAACATATCCTAAACCTACAAATAGCCATGGTCTCACTGTTAGTCTCTAGGATCTACTGAATCTTCTGCTGGAGATGGTTGAGAGTGTAGAGCTTAGCTCTGTTTCGCTGTAGTGCAGAAAAGGAGGGGTGGAGGCGGGGGTCTTCCAAGACTTCATAGTGATAGACTATTCTTAGGATAGGTCATCAACAGGAGATTGGAGGGGTCTGACACCCCCACTGATCAGCTGATCACTCTACAGTATATTAAGCCAGAAGAGGACGAGCCTGCGCACTGGGTAGTGACATTGCTATTGTAGCTCATCTCCTGTTTAAAGGGATTATGCCATGGAAAATGAGTCCTAAGAATGGGGGTGTTTTACCCCCCTTGTGAATGTTGCCAGGGTGAAGGCAGACGCACCTGTGGTGGATGAAAATTCACCCCCGCTCAAATTTCCATCAATGGGAGCGCCGGAGATTGCAGAGTGCTGCATCTGGATCCAACAGGGGTGCCCATTCCTTTACCATGGCACCATTCACTCCACCATTCTCAGGATTGGTGAGGGTCTCATTTTTTGTGGCATAAACGGGGGGGGGTCGAGGTTGCCGACACCATTCAGCCTACACCAAACTGGTACCCGGTGTCAGACCCCCACCAAACTCTCCTAAGGCTAGGCCATCAATATGAAGAGTTGGATAACCCATCAAAAAAATCAAAGCAATTCGTCCCTTAGTATGGTCATGTCCTAGGATTGTATTCTATTTCATATTACATTTAAAACAGTAAGAAGTATATAGTGAATTACTATCCATGTTATTCTTCATGGCCATTTTCTTCTCTTCTCATACACCTCCGATCACATCGGTCTCGAGCTGTAAGGCAACTCACTACAACACGAGCCCCTCCCCCCCTTGCTGTCCCCATAATAGGTGAGAAACACAAGAACTTGCCACTTTAACAAATCCCACCTATGCCAAATATGGAAATGATTAGGAGGAAATTACTCCATGTGTTTTTGGCAAGGTTTGTCATAAATATGTGACCTGTGGGGCGTCGACAGCCATCCATCCCCGCATGGATCAGATGTTTGGAGATAAATCTGGTCCAGTACTATACTCTAGGCCAGAAGTTTCTAATTCCTGGACGTTCCCTTTACATATTGCTGTGTGGACCTCAATGAGCGATAAAACAGCAGATCATATAATGTATCTTTGTCCTAAGCCGCAGAGTCCTGTTTATAGCAGATAATGAAACGCTGATGCCGGCAATTAATGCATCGCTGCTTTTTCCTTCCCAGGTGTAGAATCTGCTCTTTTATGACATTTACCATAGAGAATAATTAACTAATCGAGTTATCAAGAACAATATTAAAGATGAATGATAATGAACATCCAGGACTTTGGAGCTTTAGAGGTTGCGGCATTAGATCTAACTGCGATATAAATGCTCTAGAGGATTTTATAAAAGTGCATGTCGGGCTCAAGACCCCCCCCCTATTATCTGTAGAAAAAAAGCCACTGCCAAAAGGGGCTCCTGGTCAAGAGATGGTTGCCTGGTCATATAAATTGGAATCATGTAATGCCACATTTGTACTGTAGTGGCCGCTGCATGAGATATATACAGCCACTAGCAGCTTTCCCCTAGAACCGTGGTGGCGAACCTATGGCACACCCCATCCAGGCTCCCTGATCGCTCACTAACGGGGAATCCGGTACAGGATTACCAGTTTGCAAGTGAGCGCTTCTTTCAGCTGTATGTGCAAATGCACATACAGCTGAAAACTGTCAATGTAGGCCGTGGGTCTGCGGCTTACACTGACTGCAGAGTGTGACCTCTGTCCCAATGCAGGCGCGATGACGTAATTAATCAGCGTCTGCACTGTGATAGAAGAAGGAGGATGCTACTTACCTGCTCTTCATGTGAGTGCAGGTAAGTAGCATATTATGTTGTGTGGGGGCCCACTGTGGAGAGTATAATACTGTGTGGGGGCTCACTGTGCAGCATAGAATATTGTGTGGGGTCCCACGGTGGAGCATATTATACTGTGTGGAGGCCTCTGTGGAGCATATTGTACTTTGTGGGGACCACTGTAAAACAGATTGTTATGTGTGGGGGCCACTGTGGTTTGTATCATTGAAAGATCTGTAACTTCCTATTCACATGACCATATTTTGCGGGTCTGTAGCTGTCTGTAATTGTGGATGTGCACTTGCGGACAGTTACTGACACATTCATTTCAATGGGACTGTGCACACGTCCATTTTTTTTTTTGGGATATGTCATTATACAAACCACATTTGCGGACCCGCAGTTGTGGCCTACAGACATGGCTACGGTCGTGTGAATGGGGCCTTATTGTGTTTTTCTTTTAAGACAAAAGATGTTAATTTACGAGTTGTTTTTTCTAAAATAAATCCTCGGTATTTAGGTTAAATTGCCGTGTTGGCACTTTGCAATAAATTAGTGGGTTTTGGGTTGCAGTTTGGGCACTCGGTCTCTAAAAGGTTGGCCATCACTGCCCTAGAACAACAACTGAAGTAATTGATCAAATGATCATCAGCAGGTGACTAGAGATGTCCGAACCAGTTTGGATTTAACCAGATTCTACCCGAACCCAAAACTTTGGGGGTACGTCACTCCCAAACCGCATGTGAAATTATGATTGATCCATTGAACCTCCAGGGTCCTCCACAGATCTTAAAGAGAGTGTCACCAGAAAATAGCATATCAGCCCATAGATTGATTTAGGCCCAGGACCTTCAAAGCAGCTTAGCTCCCATTGACAGTGAAGGCACTTAGGCCGCATATGGTTTACAGGATGGGAGCCGGAAGCAGCTCTGTATACAGAAGGATTGGTACAGGGGTCTGGTTTCTCCATTGACAAGATATCGCCTTTTTTGTCAATTAGCAAATGAGCTGTTTGGAGCAATGACAACACCCTTGTTGCTCCAAAGAGCTCATTTGCATATTGACAAAAACGGCAATATGTCAACAATGGAGGCAGCGAATCACAAGGAAAAAAACACTGTTTGTTTCAGGGGACCCTAACCTATCTGCAGGGCTGGGTTCTGGTGACAGACTCCCTTTAAGAGTGTAAAGGCTAGCACTAGCAAGATGGTCGCAAGTTGAGAGTTTACAGATGTAGAGTAAGTCTTTAGGAAAGTATTATGCATAGTCATCAGATATCAGTGAGAATTGCTTACTCCAGTGCAGCATGAAACTCCGTTATCAGAACTGCTGAAATAGTCATATTTATAGATAAAGGGGAACAATCCAGTCCTCTCGGCATCAGGAAGAGGAAAGAGCCCAGCCGACTCAGCACAATGATAGGGCACATATAATGCTGCAATACACCGCGTGACGTCACCACCGAGAGGAGACACAATCTCAGGGGCCTCATATCTAAGCTTAGAGAGCCTTCTATTAGGAAATATCTGCTCCTCTTAATAATAGACTATAATGATGAGTACACCAGGCACGGCAGAAGAGTTTAAAGAGTGGGAGTCTAGCTGACAAGACACCCACCTATTCACAGACTGAAATAGTCATGGTCTCATTTGCAGTGAAGAGGAACCTGGGAATTAAAGGCCTACTGGAATGAATGGAATCGTACCAATTACGCATACAGGCCCACGGCAGTATATGTACCATAGACGCACAGTATAGCTAAACTTGATGGACACATGTAACTATGGATATTATGGGGCCCACTGTAAGACAAAAGTGCTAACCACTGAGCCACCGTGCGGCCAATTATCCTAGAAATTCCCTCTGACCAAAGTTTTCCCCATATGCCAACTCATCTCAATGGGTTTGGACAGCAAACAAAGCTTAGACCCATCCATCATCGGCTTTGAGTCATTGGTGTGGCTATAGGGGTGTGTGGAAGATCCATTCATACTTCTGCCTTGGTGCCAATGGGACTGAACAGAAGGGGAGTCAAATACAAGCCGAGGTCAGGACCTGGATAGAATATCTCACCCCCAGGCACCAAGTGAGGGATCTGATGGAGGATTTATAGGAGTTGATTCCAGACAGCTGATCAGCACTCAGGAGGGGAAGAATTAACCATTGCACCGCTGAAGAAAAGTGTACACTCGGGTTGTGCAGAACATGCCCTCTACCAAACAAGGGGACCACCACTATAAACGGCATCTACTTTTGTATTGAAGCCAAGATACCCCTTATTAAAGTGATTTCCAGAATTAGAAAAAAAAAAAGAATTTGCTTTTGTTTGAGAAACAGCCTCCCTCATGTCCATTTCTGGTATTGCACTCAGCTTTATTTAAAGTCTACAGACAGAAGTGACGTTGTTCTCTAATGTATTATTCAATGGGGCTCTAAATTGTATACTGTAGGAAATCTTTCCGAAGTACATTCCTTGCATTGCTGTGATAGCAGATGAGACTTCAGGCATGTGTGGAGTGTAAACTTCTCCTCTCAAGGACATTGCAGGAATGACGCCGCTACAGCGGGGTAAATAAGGAATAAGAACAAGCTATACTGCCTGCAGAACCCTACGAGTGCCCACATAGTAGTGCCAATGTATCAGTATATACAGGGAGTACAGCAGGCTACACCTATAGACACTCACTTACCTTATTGAGTTGGGGGTTTCTGGTGATGTCATAACCCCTCTTTTTGATAACTGGGGTCTTGTCTGGATGCACAGCAGCAGGCCCTGAGTGGCAAACCCTCACCAACTCCAATGCAGCTCTGTGAGGAGTTCTGACAAGCGGAAGCCATGATCCCATCCTCAGGGCATACCTGGATACTTGGCTTCCGAGGGACATGGTGTGTTTAGCGAACAAGCTGTTCATCTTTTATCTAAAAACAGAGAAGATATATCAGCAGACACCCCAAAATCTATTGACTAAAACACCAAGTGAAATGAATAATATCAGTCACTAGGATATGGATGTAGCAGAGCTGAGAGGACATAAAATGACAATGTGATAGAACTGCAGATAAATGTAGAAAATTCTTCCACTAACATATTTGGTCACACTAATCATCTTCTATATGTGTCATAGGAGATCAGTCATCCCTCCATTCCTTTGACAAACTGCAGATCAGAATTGGTTGAAAGGAAACTGGCTGCAGCATGAGCTCTCCCCCACTGCTCACCTCCTCACTCATTCATCTATCAAATGAGATTAGGATCAAGAAGAAGTTAACCCCTATGGTCTCTGTGATGTCTCTAATGACTGTTTGCCTTGTAATTTCATAAAAAAGAACTGCAAGCTTGAAAGTTTCGGCCACAGGAAAAGATAGCTTCCATTACAAAGTGGTGATCAATCCGACTTACATTAAAGCTTCCACAGGGGCTGATATCCTGCTTTCCCATGATCCTTACAAGCAAATGTGTTTCAAGAGTAAGGCATGTATTACTGCACAGTAGGCATATTGTCATTTAAGGCCTCAAGCACATGACTGTGTGCAGTCTGCATGCCACTGAAAGCGGCATGGATGACACCTGGATTGGTATCCGGGTGTCATCCGTGGTTTTCACTGACCCATCCATTCCATTGAATAGGTTGAGCCGCAAATGCAAATTCCGATTTCAGCACAGTTGCAATTTTTTTCTGTAGACCCCACATTCCTAAGCTATCAGTGCTGTTAGTTTTGGTGTCTGATATGACATTTAGGCTCTGAACTGTCAGGTGGTTGGTCTAAGGAAGGAGCAGACATGTCTACCTACTTGACAGAGATCCTAATTGACATCAGGCACTAAAACTAACAGCACCGATTGCTCAGGAACGATGGGGGTAGGGGAAAAAAATTCCAGGTGCACTGGAATCAGGATCGGTACCTATTAAAGGATGCAAAGAACTGTAGCTGGTGGAGATGGCGACTCTAAAAGTCTAAAAAAAAATTGGTAGTGTTGCCATAGTAGCTGTATTATTTACCATGCTGCTTTTCCAGACAAAAATGACTGTTTTTGATTTTTTTTATCACAGTGGAAAAGGTAAAAGAAAGAAATGCATCTTATACAACTGCAAACACAAAAAGTTGCAACAGCATTCTACTAGCATGAAGACCATTACGGCTATACCTACTGTACTGTATATAAAGATATATATACGAAAATAAGGTTCTTGGTTAACATTCGGACCAAATTATATAAACCCATGTGCCAGGGACAAGGCGGCCTCTTTAGAACCCTACACTACAATGACCCAGGGCAATTGTATTTCTGCCATATTATTCTTGGCATACACTACAACTAGTCTTCTCTATTGGATCTCGGGCCCCACTAAGTGAATTAAGGTCCAGGCAGCCAGGACACCAGGCACCTAGTTTATATGGTTTGGCATCGCTGACTAATTTTGTGTTTGTTGCATTATAAAACTGTTGCCATAGTTTTGATAAAAGGCGATATCAATGACCTCCAGATCTTCCACTACCTGCAAAGGTGAAAACAAAAGTGGATTGTGCAGAATGGAAGCATTGTTTTCTCTTCATGAGTGACATTACACAGCAGCAATGACATTGTACATAAATTTAGACCTGGAAAAAATTCCAAACCAGGTCAAGGGTAGTCTGACTGAAAAAATGGCACATTTAAACAGCCAAAAATGCAAAAATGTACTTTAAAATAACATAATAAGGCTTGTGCCTGGCTCTATACAACCTGCATAGTGTATGGGGATGGTGCAGTCTAAACAATAAGGACACAGAACGTCCCTTTGAACAAATGATGGTCAGGGGTCTCGAGAATCGGAACCCACCAATTGATACAAGGCTTTGCTCATACTACAAGCCTCCATTGGGGGTTGTGTTGGCATTTGCATCACTTCTGAAGAGCACACATTGCTGTGCCAAATGGAGGCCCTGCCTTGTCCAACATTACTTGGTGTGAATGGACCTGATGTTTTTCTTTTTTTCCCCCGTTGGGGCGCTGCAGAGAATTTCAACATTTATTCCAGATTTCACCAGCCAGGGGACACTAAGCAAACAGCTGACTGTCTAATAAGTTGCAATAGGGAACCCCTTTTACAGGGGTTGTCCATGATTTATTTTTTTTTTTTTTAATTACCTGTGTTTCCGCTCTGTGTACTATACAGTGCATGGAGCCAGAAGCAAATGCCTTGTATAGTGGTCAAGTAACGATACTGCAGCTCAGCTCCGCACCCACTAACGTCAATGTAAGCTGAGCTACAGTAGCAACAGCCAGCCACTATACAGTAGAGGGAGCCATCCGCTTACGGCTCTGTGCACTGTATAGTACACAGTTTGGACGCATCTCCAGGTGATCTGTGTGCAGACTAGCCATTGCGCCCCATGATCACATAGGCGATATTAAAAAAAAAAAAAAAAAAAAATGTATCTGCCCATATTCAAAAAAAAAAAAAAAAAAAAAAAATTACAAAACCAGCTTCTTGTATCTAGAAGTGAAGTTATGGATGTTATGTCTCAGCTTGAATGTTCCCTGCAGATAAGTACTGAAGGCTTGTAGAGATAAGAGACTTCAGAGAATATTCTCATGCTTTTGAACTCCCATGAAAGTCTGAAGAAAGTGCAGTCATTGTGACCATCGATTCTTGCACAAGCCTAATGACCAGACACTACCTATACTACCTCATAAGGAGGCATATTGAAAAAAATTACAATACCATGCTATACGGGGTACAAAAGTATCAGTCACGACCAGGCCCCAGAATACAAAAGACAACATAAGAAGACACCATTATTATAAATGGCACATTGTAGGTGGGGACATTTAGGGATCAGTGCAATGGGATCTATTAAAAAAAAAAAAACTTTCCCAAAAAGTTTGAGAAGCTCCCTCAATAAGTGATGACTCCCAGAGTCCTGTAAGAAGCGACAAATCTCTTGGGCCCGGCAGAATGCTCCCACATCCGCTAGGCTGTCCTATTATAGGTGATATGGATACTTTTTGAGACAATCCCGTCACGAAAAAGGAGCATGACTGGCATATTTCATGTCAAAAAAAGAGGACGTGACGTGAAAAAAAAAAAAAAAGGGGGTGTGCACGCCACAAACCTGTACACAATTATTTCCTTTTAGGCTCTGTTCACACAGCGGAATTTGTATAAACTGAAAAATTGAGCGTCAGAAATTTGAAGCTGAATTTTTCTGTTTGACCAAATTCTGCTGCAGAATCCACCACGGAATTTGCAAATTCCGCACCAGCCAGAATTTTTCTGCCTCCCATTCACTTTAATGTGAGTTAGGCGGAATCTGACATTGCATGGAATTTCCAAAACTTCTAGCCACAGATTATACTCTTCTATGACTGTCCAAAAATGTAGATTATTTTATACTCCAGATCCCTTTAGTAGCAAATGTAAGGAATTTTACTATACAAGAATTTGTCGTTTCCCTCGATGGCTCAGTGGGGACTGGTCCTGGCGCGGTATCGCTGGTCTGATTCCAGTCTAATGTGTGAAGTGACCTTCATTTCTCTCTAGTGTTTGTAGTGTAAACAGGATTAGCTACGCAACCGAGACAGCTAATGTTTCCATGACAACCAGAGACGCTCCCCAGGCCTGGCCAGGAGTCCGCACATCAGCCCGACCACAATACAAGCCCCTATAGATGTATCTCTGTTTACAGGGTCGGACTGGCCCACCGGGGAACCGGTGAATCCCCCGGTGGGCCCCGACTATTAGTCCACATTTTACCACTGTAAATGCATTGGTCAGGGGCCAGACTTTACTACCATAAAGATGGCCGCTGCCGGCGGAGCGCAGCGGCGGGAGACTGTCTCTACCTTGTCATGGGCCCGCCTCCTGAAGCCTGCATCCTGATTGACAGCTGCTGGAGCCAATCAAATTGCAGCGCATTGCTGCACGCATCAATGACGTCATGACGCTGTGCGCGGCGGCGGGATTCAGCAGAGGAGCCCAGAACAACAGTGTGAAGGTAAGTACTGTTTACCACACACACAAAACAACTTTCCCCCCTATTTTGCCCCCAAATCTTTCAGCTTCACTGACCCCTCTGAGAACTACAACCCCCAGCAGCTCCAGATGCTCTGGATCTGTTGAGAGTTGTAGTCCCCCCCCCCAAAAAAACGACTATTCTATTGTACTGTTATGCTGGTGCCTGCTCTAGGGCTGCAGCATGACAATACCTAAGTTGCAGAAACCGCTGAGGACTTTCAGTTTGAATATGGCGGACACCAGCGGACCTCATTATAGTCAGTGGGGTCTGCCGGTGTCTGTGTGTAACCGCCATGTTAACAGTCCGCCTCTCAGTCATTTGGGTCCCGTGGCGGACCTGGATGACAGAGAGCTTGCTGCGGATTTGAACCTAGCATAAGGCTATGGCTACACTACAACTTCCGTCATGGAACCAAAGATCGCCGTGTCGCCTTGGGACTCTTTCACACATTAGTGCATGGAGTCGCGTTGGGACCCTCAGGTTGCAATGCGACTCCATTCACTAACATGAGTGAAGGAGTTACAAGGCGACACGGATGATCCACATGACAGGAGTCACAGCTTATTCACCAAAAACAATGTTTTCCACCTGCTGGAGTTTTGCGCCTAATTTATAATGAGGTGCGCACATAAATTAGTCGCGTCTTCCGGAGTCCGTGCACCTAAACAGAACTCCACACCAGCTCCTTGCTGATGTAGATCTCTGGCATCATTAACACTAGAAAACTGAAGTAAATGATGATAAAATGACAGGGCCAGAAAAGTGGTGAAAAACTCTTTTTTTTTTTTGCAAAAATTTTCACTTGCGCAAAATAATTGTTACTTTTTTAATGGCTTGTACATCACTTTGTTTTAGCACACAAGCTGTGTTATATCAGCTCCATTTATTTATTTTTCTTACTTCTATAGTGCCATCATATTCCGCAGCGCTTTACAGACATTGACAGTCATATGTAGATTGTGAGTCCTATATGGGAGAATGACTGACAATGTCTGTAAAGCGCTGCGGAATATGATGGCGCTATATAAGTAAGAAAAATAAATAAATAGTATTTACACTGTACAAATAGGATGCATGATGTTAAAAAAAAATAAATGTCATGCATCCTATTTAATGTCATGCATCCTATTCATACAGTGTATATACTATGGGGCTGATTTATTTATATGGCAGATATAACCTTTTTAACCAACTCCCAATACAATATAATTTTGTCAATATGTTGTTAATTTTTTTTATTTTTTTTTATTTATGCCAGGGGAGGTGAAAAACAACAAAAAAAATACCCTACTCACCTGTCCCCGATGCTGCAGTGTCCTCCCAGTGCAGTCCGATCCTGTTACTTGGCTGCCTTCTGGCTGTGACGTCCCGGCTCCCTTCCGCTGAGGCCGTCACATGACTATTTAGGTCAATCAGCGGGCTACAGAAGGGACCTTCGCCATGGCTGCGGATTGGCCTTAGCAGTCATGTGTGGTGGGGACATGCGCCAACAGAGCTGCAGGACTGGGGGACACACGAGCATCGGGGACAGGTGAATGTGTTTTTTTTTTTTTTTTTTTTTTTTTTCACCTCTCCCACTCTAATTAAAAAATACATTTTTGCCTGGACAACCCCTTTAAAGGGATTATCCACATTCTAATATTGTTATACCACCTGCAGGGTTCCAACACGCAGGACCCCCTGAAGATCAGCTGCATTGGAATAGCATGGCTCTCAGTAATGTTACCATACCAGGAGCCACGCTGCTCACTAGCCATATA
This sequence comes from Leptodactylus fallax, assembly GCA_947044405.1. Classification (NCBI taxonomy): domain Eukaryota; kingdom Metazoa; phylum Chordata; class Amphibia; order Anura; family Leptodactylidae; genus Leptodactylus; species Leptodactylus fallax. Next base: position 3,196,388 of record CAMRHE010000224.1, read on the forward strand.
AAGTGTAGTGGTGGCTTTAGGTACTGCAGCTCTGTCCCATTGAAGTCTATGAGGCAGCACTACAGTACCAAAAGCCGCAGCTGCACTTTGTACAGTGAGTGAGCAGTGTGGCTCCTGGCATATAATCATTACTGGAAGTCACGCTGTCCTGGTGCAGCTGATCTGCAGGGATCCAGGTTGTCAGACTTCCACAGATCTAAGGGCTCATTCACACAACAGGATTCCAAGGCCGTGTGCTAACTGTTGTATTAGCAGCACACGGTCTGATAGATTTTAGTGGATCTATTCGCACGACCATTGTTTTAATCGTTTGTGCGAATGATCCAAGAAAGAAATAGAACCGGCTATTTTTGGTGATTTTATGGATCCCTCAATAGACTCGTGTCAATGAGGGATCCTTGAAAACAGATTTTCTTAGGGTGTACACTGTGCTGGGCTCTGTCGTGTGAGTGTAGCCTAGAATATTAGAAGGTGGATAACCTTTTTAAAGGGGTTATGCCATGAAGAATAGTTATCTGTTATCCATAGGATCGAGCCCTCAGAATCGGGGGGTTTTTCTTCTAACTGAATCGAGGCTGAATGTAGCCGTGCCCAGCTGGACGGGAGGCGACCGTGCACCTATTAACTTGAATGGAAGTGCCTGAGATAGTGAAGTACAGGACTTCGGCTATCTCAGTTACTCACATTAAAGTAAAAGAGGGCATGGATGCTTCCTATCCAGCAGGGCACGGCTACATTCAACCTGGATTCAGTCAGACTAAATTCACTGTGGGGAGAAAAACAACCCCATTCTCAGGACCGGGAACCGGGATTCATTCTGGTCTGTCCTATGGATACAGTAGTAGTTCGGTGACCCTGGCCTCGTAATCCTGGAGCATGTAAGGGATTCAGGTGCAGGAAGTGTAGGTCAGTGGGGACTTGTGTCACCACATTTCAGGAGCCATAGTCGGGGCACTTCTCTGTCCTTAAGGCTGGGGCCCCACATGGTGTAAACGCTGCGGTTCACCTGCGGCGTAAACGCCGTGGAAAAAAAAAGCGGCGTTTTACAGTCACAGCAAAGTGGATGGGAGTCTAGTAATTCCTATCCCCACTTTGCGTTAATATACGTCTTGCAGACATGCGGCGATTTCCAAAACCGTTGTGGTTTTGGAAATCGCAGCATGTCAATTATACCTACGGTAATGCCGGCAGTTTCCCTATAGGTATAATGGAAGTAGAAAGTTCATGGAGGAAACCTCTGTGAACTTTCTATCAAAAGCGCTGCAGGAAAAACTGCAATGCGTTGCTGTCGTGGTTTTTCCAGCAGAGCTTTTTTGCTGCAGGACGCCATGTGTGGCTTAGCTTAAAGGGATTTTCCAGGGCTTTCCTTTTTTTTTTTTAATTGCTGACCTATCCTTAGAAATGTCATCAATTGGAGATCTGTTGGGGGTCTGACACCTTGTCCCCCTGTGGTTCAGCTGGTTATAGAGGCAGTGGCCCTCTCTGAGAGCTGCTTCTACTTCACAGGACATGTGACATTATGTTCATTGATCACATGGCCTGATCACAGCTCAGTCCCATTAAAGTGAATGGGCTGAGCTGTGATACCAAGCACAGTCACTATGGAGCTGTGCTTGGTAGGTACTGAAGAGGCTGCAGCACGCACGTCACGTGAACAGGTGCTGATCCCTTTCCAATTTTTAATTGATGATTGCATAGGTCATCAATTACTCAGCCTTAGAAAACCCCTTTAACCCCTTAATGACCGGGCATTTTTTGTTTTTGCATTTTCATTTTTCCCTCCCCACATTCCAAGAGCCATAACTTTTTCATTTTTCAATCCACAGAGTCACATGATGGCTTATTGTTTGCGAAACAAATTGTACTTTGTAATGTCACTATTCAATATGCTGTGCAATGTACTGGGAAGCTGGAAAAAAATTCAGAATGAGGTGCAATTGGAGAAAAACTGCATTTGCGCCAACTTCATATGGGTTTAGTTTTTACAGCATTCACTGTGTGGTAAAAATTACATGTAACCTGTATTCTGCGGGTCAGTACGAACACGGCGATACCAAATTTCTATAGTATTTGTAATGTTTGGATACCTTTTAAAAAATTTAAAACTTTGCTAAATAGAAAAAAAAATTTTGCGTCGCCATATTGTCACCTGTAACTTTTTCATATTTACATGTATGGAGCTGGGTAAGGCGTCTTTTTATGCGGGACAACATGACGTTTTTATTGATACCATTTGGGAAAAGATCTGATGGTTTGATCGCTTTTTATTCAATTTTTTATAGGAGGCAAAGTGTTGAAAAAAACGCTATTTGGCCATTTTGATTTTTTTTCCCCGCTACGCCGTTCACCGTATGGGATAAATATTTTAATATTTTAAAAGTTAGAGCCAAAAACTTCATGGGTGATGCCAAAAACTGGATGGGCGATATTTCATATGGCAGTAGGGTGGGCCCCTAGAATCAATCCCACTGGTGGGCCCTAGGCACCCCAGTCCGACCCTGTCTGTTTATATAGACAAGTGCATGCAAACAAACATTGTCGCTACTCGTACCAACACCCCCCTAACCGTGAACAGATGCCCCAAATATCAACATTTGGGAAATTAATTTTAACAAGCTGTATATTACAATACTAGGCCTCATTTATCACCACTGTCTTATAGTAAGACTGTCTGTCGCCCCAGCAACCAATCAGCGCACAGCTTTCATATCTTAAACAACTCTGGAAAATTGAAAGCTGGGTTCTGATTGGTTGCTATGGCCAACTAGAGCTATGATAAATGAGGCCTACTGTATTTTGTGCAAACTTATCCTCATTTGTAGTATACATGGAGAATCCCTTAAAGGGACTTCTGACTAATATAAGGTGGCGTACATTTACAAGTGCCTTTAAGGAGCAAAACTAGTTTACAACAAATCTAGGTGACGATATAGTGGCAAATACAGTTCTTACAGTGACTGTCACCCAGCTTACCCAGACTCCTGAACGGCAATAATGACAGCAGGTTAGGGTGGGTTCACACTTGCTCGGGCACTCCGTCCGCCGCGAATCAGACCTAATCCTGCATGTCCGACTTTGTTCCCGACGAAAAAAAAACAGCTTCGCGGCGCAGAGGGTGTAAGCGCAAACCAGCGCATTGCTTTAAAAACCCATAGAAGTGAATGGGTTTATAAGCAAAGCGTCGCAAACCTTTCCCTATCCAGTTTTCCAACATTTAGGTCGGATTTGCAGTGGACAGTGTGCTGGCACAAGTGTGAACCCACCTTTAGCTGCCACAAACCCGCTGCAACCTAGAGTAGCAGCATTGTAGGTGAGAGTTAAAGGGGATGTCCAAGGGCAATGGATAACGGACAGTGATGACCTATCCATTTACCTGAATAGGATCAGAGCTGCTTCCGACTGTTTAACCCATATACAGTTTCCGGCAGCCAAATCAGCTGATAGGTGTGGGACTTCAACTGATCTGATATTGATGACCTATATCCTTAGGCCGGGGCCCCACGTGGCGTAATCGCCACTGAAAAGCGAATCCCATCCACACATTGTGGAAAAATACGTGTAGTGGAGACGCTGTGATTTCCAAAACCGTTGCAGTTTGGAAAAAGCAGCATGTCAAATATACCTATGTAAACGCCGATTGTTTCCCTATAGGTATAATGGAAGCAGAAAGTTTTTATAGTCCATGAAAAAAAACAGACATGTGAATACACCCATAGACTTTCGGACAGATACGCTGCAGAGTTTCCTTAATGGGTTAAATCTACAACGTATACATCCTGTCTGGCCAAACCGTAGGTGAATGGGTGGTTTATCACTGTACAACTAGTCAGATTCGACTCAAGGAAAGCTGGGTGATCCCCCGCTGTAGGTGCTGCAATAACAGCCATACAGTATTGAATGTCCCCATCTTTCCCAGGAACAGATCATTTTTGGCGACCTGACAGAAGACTCCTCAAGTACTTAAAGGGGTTATCTCATCACCGACAACCCCTTTATTATTGGAAGCGGGTGTCAGATAAAGTTGAACTTTTCAAGCTTAATTCTTGTATCTAACATCCCAAACATGAAATCTTAATACAAAATCAATGGCGCGTTTTCCAGCACAACTTAAAGATTATGCAGACGTAACCTGAAATACAACCAAGATGATCTTACGAAACATCTGCAAGGATCTGTCCTTAATTCTCCCAAGCGCCCATGTAAACAAGATGTCTAAGGCCGTGCCAGTAAGCCGGTGGTTCTGCAAATAACATACACATACATCATTGCGTAAGTCCCCATACCCCCCCCCAGGCCTACGCTAAATATAGCCCCTTTTTAATTATGCATTTGGAAATCATATCTACACCGTTCAGGCCTGCAAGGGTTAAAAACATGGAGACTTCAGACACTTCCGCAATTCGCCTCATCCGATGAAAACATAATATTACCCCTGAGAAGAGATTCGTGTCTGTACCTGCACTGAACTGCCTAATAATATAGTTATAATGTATGGTGCACTGCACAATGCAAAGATCTGCTGCCAGGAAATACACAAATACACACAAAAATACAATGTAGCCCTGCAAGGAAATCAGAAGACGTAAGATAAAGCCCAGGCTGCAGACATGTCCGCCTTCTTTGTATCATTTACCTCCAGGCTCTCTGCAGGGACCAGCAGCAGCTGCACTCAGCAAGGCAGGAGTTAAGTGCACTGCTCTGTATTAGGACACAGACAAGGCTGATTTTTTTTTTTTCTTTGCTTTTTTTTTTTTTCGACAACTTTATTGAGCAGAGGAGCATGTGGACACTATTCTGATGCTAACGCTGAAATTTCAGTACCGCAAGTACTAGTGGCCACAATAGTCTGGACTCATGTCTGCAACTGATCCAGGTGGCATGCACGCAAGATTTTTATTTTTGCATTTAAGGCTAGGAACACATGTGCAGTTTTCTCTGCATCCTTCCTTTAATTTCTCCACTCCCTTTAAATCCACTACTGGTTTTGGCTTATCAAATTGTACCAAAAACCGCACCAAAAACAGACACAAAAACTGCTTGTGTGATTCTAACCAAATGCTGAATCAAAAAAGTTACCGATTTTTTTATATTTTCTTTAATGACAAAACCCCTTTAACAATCAGCGGCGTAATAGTACAACACCGTTCTGTATCGGGCACAGGAGCTTTGCCTTTTACATGGCTTTGCTGTATTACACAACTGGGGCCCACGACTAGCTGCACGACTCAGAAAATACTCTGGTAGCTTACCCCTCAGATACAGGGATCAGTAGCGACCATCTGGATGCTTAGGGGAAAGAGAGCGCCCCCTAGGGTCTCCCACAGTGAGATTGTGGGGTACTAACCACTGTCATAGTAGCCAGAGGGCCAATCAAGGACCTCTTGGCTGCCTTGCCCTATTACACATGGGGAGCCTATGTACAATGTACTGTAAAACAGAAGTATTGCAGTATATTGTACAGAGGATAGGGTGATCTTGCCTCTCCCCCCCCAAAAAAAAAGTGATGAAAAAGTACAGATACCAGAAATAATACATTTGATATTGTGCCCACGTGTGAGCATTAGACCGATGCAGAGCTCAGCCATTGACTGTATCGCTCACTTAAAGGCCAAAGGTAAGGAACATCGGGGACCCGAATGGAGACTCTTCACTGGATCCCGGTTGCAAGGGTTACAAAAATAACCCTTTTAAAGGGGTTGCACTTCAATTTAACATAACCCCTTATCCACAGGATAAGGAAAAAGGATCTGATGAGTGGGGTATGACCACTGGGACCTCCACTGATCATGAGAACAGGGGTCTCGAGTCCCCCAGTTGGAGCGAGGCAGCAGTCGCATATCAATAATTTCCAGTATGAATATGGAAACTAATTCAAGGACATGCTGTAATATAACTTATGCAGACTACAGACTGTATACAAAACGGCACAGAAAGTTACTGAAATAGATATACAGTTTAGATACCTTTACCCCATAACAATATTTTTAGGGATTGCCCCTAAAAAGGTTTATAGACATCACAGTAGGGTCCCTGGTTTTGGACACCATGTAAGAAAAGGTGCACAAGCAATGTAACATATCAGCACAGGATCCAGGCCGGTGGCAGATATTGCCGTGTCGGACTGATGTTCCTTGTGTCCACCAGATTAAATGATTCTGGGGGCCCACCCTCCAACAACCCTTACTTTTTTTTTTTTTTTTTTTTTTTTCCAAGATGGCGCCGCTGGAGTGGCTGCCAGCTACAGCAGCTCTGAGACTCTCTATCTTATTTTTCTTTCTATGTCTCGTTTTGTACCTCTCTACTTAAGGACTTTGCACTATGAAGAAACACACACAAAGACTTGGACCCTTGTGATACTTTTTTTTTTTCTTTTTTATCTGTCTTTTTGTTCTGCTTGAAAATGGGATCTTTTGTGTATGCAGACAATTCCTTTGTCTATACAAGAGAGGAACTCCTGCAGCTCAGAGACACAGCAGGACGGCATACCATCTGGTCACACATCCCCCGCGAGTTTTGGAGAAAGAAAAAGCGGGGGAGGGGCTTCAGAGCTGGTACTCTTCAGAGGATTAAAAAGAGGCGTTACCGACCAGCTGTTCCCTCCATCATCATGGGCAATGTGAGATCTCTTGCAAACAAGATGGATGAACTAACAGCGCTCACCAGGCATCATCAGGAGTTTCGGATGTGTAGCATGATGCTACTTACAGAGACTTGGCTCACTGAAGTTACTCCTGACCCTCTGGTCTCCTTGGATGGTTTTAAACTCCTTCGGGCAGACAGGACAAGGGAGAGCGGTAAGAGGAAAGGAGGAGGGCTGGCAATGTTTGTGAATAATAGATGGTGTAATCCTAGGCACATTGTGATTAAGGAGCAAACTTGCTGTGAGGACATTGAACTATTAGCTGTGAGCATGAGATCTTTCTACCTACCAAGGGAACTATCACATGTCATCGTGATAGCTGCATATGTCCCCCATTCTGCGAAAACTGACACTGCCTGCGAGGTCCTACAAGCCACGCTGAGCCAGTTACAGTTAAAACATCCCCAGGCCCTCTTTCTTCTGTCGGGTGATTTCAACCACGCCTCTCCATCATCCACACTGCCCAGTTTCACACAGTATGTAACCTGCCACACAAGAGACAACAAAACACTGGACTTGTTCTTTGCCAACGTGAGGGAGGCATATAACTCATCAGCCCTACCGCCCCTGGGAAGATCGGATCACAACCTAGTACATCTCCGACCTGTGTACAAGCCACTTGTACGTAGAGAACCAGCTGTCACCCGCACAGTGAGGATATGGTCCGAGGAGAGTGATGAGGCTCTGAGGGATTGTTTTGACACAACCGCATGGGAAGTTTTGCAGGATTCGTATGGAGAAGATATAGAAGGACTCACACACTGCATAACGGACTACATTAATTTTTGTGTGGACAACACAGTACCCACAAAAGTGGTGAGGTGCTTCTCCAATAACAAACCATGGATTAACTCTGATATAAAAACACTACTTAAGGAGAAAAAGATGGCATTCAGGACAAGAGATAAGGAGGGGTTGAGGGAAGTACAAAAGGAGCTGAGGCATCAAATCAGGCAAGGAAAAGCCAGTTATAAGTCTGACCTTCACACGGGCCCAGGTGAGGAAGGAGATGAAAAAGATCAAGGCGAGGAAAGCCGCAGGGCCAGATGACATCAGTGCAAGGCTAATTAAGACTTGTGGGGACCAGCTCTGTGGTATAATTACATATATGTATAATATGAGCCTGAGGCAGGAAATAGTCCCTGAATTATGGAAATCTTCTTGTGTGGTACCAGTTCCAAAGAAACCCCACCCTATGGACCTCAACGACTACAAACCTGTAGCACTGACATCCCACCTGATGAAGATCTTGGAGAGATTGGTTCTCACACATCTCCGCCCTCTAGTGAGCCCCGCTATGGACCCCCTCCAGTTTGCTTATCGGCCGGGCATTGGGGTAGATGATGCCATCATCCATCTTCTGCACAGGGCTCTGTCTCACCTGGAGAAACCAGGGAACACAGTAAGAATAATGTTCTTTGACTTCTCCAGTGCTTTTAACACCATACAGCCCAGGTTATTGAGGGACAAGCTGGGCCTTGCTGGAGTGGACCACCACCTCTCCAACTGGATCCTAGACTACCTCACAAATCGACCTCAATACATGAGAGCCCAAGACTTTGTGTCAGGTACCGTGATCTGTAATACGGGGGCACCTCAGGGTACGGTTCTCGCCCCTTTCCTCTTCACACTGTACACTGCAGATTTTAGGTGCAACTCATCCAGCTGCTACCTACAGAAGTATTCTGACGACTCTGCAATAGTGGGTCTCATCACAGATGATGATGACTGGGAGTACAGAGAACTGAACCGGGATTTTGTGGACTGGTGCCACCGGAACCACCTGAAGATTAACGCGGGGAAGACCAAGGAGATGGTGGTGGACTTCCGTAAAGGCAGAAGCCCTCCTAAACCAGTGGACATCCTGGGGACGGGCATCGAGATTGTGAACACCTATAAGTACCTGGGTTTGCTCCTTAATAATAAGCTGGAGTGGGCAGATCATATGGAGGCCCTGTACAGGAAGGGCCACAGCAGGCTCTACCTGCTTAGGAGGCTGAGAGCCTTTGGAATCCGGGGGGCACTTCTTAGAACTTTCTTCAACTCGGTAGTGGCATCAGCCATCTTCTTTGGAGTGGCCTGCTGGGGGAGCAGTATATCAACCAGGGACAGAAATAAACTTGACAAGCTGATTAGAAGGGCCAGCTCTGTCCTGGGGAGCCCACTGGACCCAGTGCAGGTGGTGGGTGACAGAAGGATACTGTCCGTGGTGAGCTCCATGCAGAAGAAGAAGTCCCATCCCATGCATGAGACTGTGATCGCGCTGAGCAGTACTGTCAGTGACCGACTGCTCCACCCTAGGTGTGAGAAGGAGCGCTATCGGAAGTCTTTCCTCCCCACCGTGGTTAGGCTGTACAACCAACACCGACCTAAGCGGAGATCATTACATACAGAGAACTGAAATATCTCTCTGCCTGTTAAATCCCCCCCCCCCCCCCCCCCGTCTGCTACGTCCTATCTGTCTGTCTGCTATTAATGTAATGTCTCTCACCTTGGAACATTCCTGTACATGTTGTATTTGTATTTGTATCTGCTTATCTTATCTTATCTTTGCTGCTGTAACACACTGAATTTCCCCATTGTGGGACTATTAAAGGACTATTATTATTATTATTATTATTATTAAAACAGACCATAGTACTCTTCAAATTTGGGAGCCTCATAGGACCATTATTGTGTTAGAGCTTGGACCCATCGGAGGATCCTCTGGTGGGTCAGTGCGACACTGGATATTACACACTTCTGCATGGAAATTGATAACCCTTATATACTCTTGTGTGATAGCCACAGACTCAGGGGTCTCCTTGACTCTTACCTACCACACATAGCAGGTCTTAGCCACTCTCTGTCTCCTCCTGTCTTAGTCTCTTCAGCTCACTCTTCAGTTACTCTCTTTGCAGATTCTCCTCTCAGTGGTCTCTCTGTAGTCTCTGCCCTGAGTTGCCTCTCAGGGGTCTCTGTGCACTCTATGGAGTCAACCCTAAAACCACCCAAATACCTTACAATATGGAAAGAAAGTAAACCTTACTGGACCACTTCCACTATCGCAGTAGTTTCCATTTACGATGGCTACTTCCTGTACTGAGGACCTTTGAATTGCTAACAAATGGACCAAATGGCTTCCGGGCAGAGGGACACCTCTGTGGGTGAGTATCGATGACTGAGATCGTTGACTAATCAGACCGATCTTACAGATAATGGAATTGGTGTGACGTGGCCATTTACTTGCGTTTTTGTAAATCATGTATGTGTTACTTTTTGGATCAGTGTTGGTCATTTTCATTGGTGTAGTAACAGAACGTGTCATATCACCCAGCACGGATAGGTTGTTAGGATGGAAACAGTTCTCATCTTCCTCATTGGATCGTCCTAAAACAAAACCTTTCTACCCTCTATAATGGGGTTGTCTGTCAGTATGGCGTTTCAGCCAAAGTACCCACTATATGGGAACATTATGTCATTATGGGCACTATACTATGGCTGGTTCTAAGCACCAAGTTACTGTAGTGGTCTCTGTTATGGGGCATTGCGTTTGCTAGTCAAATGGGGCTCACTGTCTGGCCCTATTATGTGGGCTCTGTTATGGGGGAGCACTATGTCTGGCTCTGTTATAGAGGTCACTGTGTCTGGCTTGGTTAATGGGGGCACTATGCCTGGCACTGTTATTATGGCACTGTCTGGCTTTTTTTTTTTTTTTTTTTTTTTTATAGGGGCACTATGTCTGCCTTTGTTAGTTGGGAACTTTGACACTATTGTGGGGGCACTTATGGAGTCACTGTCTGGCCCTATTATATGGGCTTTGCTATGGAGGGGCACAGTATCTGACTCTATTATGGAAAGCACTGTGACTGGCTTCATGATGGGGCACTGTTCCTGGTGCTGTTATTATGGCACTGTGTCTTGCTCTTTTATAGGGGCACTATGCCTGGCTCTGTTATAGGGGCACTGTGTCTGCCTTTGTTAGTTGGGCACTTAGGCACTATTGTGGGGGGACTGTAGCCTAGAACATTTATGGAGTTAAGCGGTTTCCTGTGTAAGATTCTTTTATACCATGAAAAAACACAAGAAGTTGTGCACTGCTCACACACTGCACCACACTCATAACAAGTGCCTCGTGTCAGATTACAGGTATCTCTGGTCCAGGGGTAATGGCGGATTGATGTGCGCCCTACAAAATGTCACATGACATATAATGAATGGTGCACTGAGGTCTAGAGATGGGATGTGCTGCTATTTAGAATGCAACAATGTGGGATAGGTGCCCAATACCACCCAATGCACTGGCACAATGTACACTATCAACAGGAATTAGAATCACATGTAATATATGACTGATATTTATACATAAAATCCTGCAGCATATCCTTCAGCATACTGAAGTCAAAGATAGGTACCAGGTCCAACCATGTACAACATGGCCCTATGTGTGCCCACATAAGAGAGAAGGCCAGTGACAGCATAGTCATAATACCATGCAAGTGCCAGAGAAGAGTTCCCATAAGTACCAGGCAGTAAGTTTCATCCACTGTCCCTGTATGTGTTAGTTGTAGTACCCAAGATGGGGAGCCACTGAACCCCCTAAGTGTTAGTCATAATAGTGCCATAAGTGTCAGCCACAGAACCCCTATATGTGTCAGCCACAACATACCTGTAAGTTTAAGCCAGAGAACCCCCATAAGTATCAGCCACAACATGCCCAAAAGTATCAGCCACAGAACAGTAAGTGTAAGCCACAACATCCCCATCAATGTGAGCCACAGAACCCCCATAAGAGTCAGCCACAGAACTCCCCAAAAGTGCAGGCCTTAGAACCTCCCAAATGTCAGCCATAACATCCCCATAAGTGTCAGGCACAACATACCTGTAAATGTCAGCCAGAGAACCCCCATAAGTATCAGCCATAACATGCCCAAAAGTATCAGCCACAGAACCCTCCCATAAGTGTCAACCACAGAACCCTCCATAAGTGTCAACCACAGAAACCTCCATAAGTGTCAACCACAGAACCCTCCATAAGTGTCAGCCACAGAACCCTCCATAAGTGTCAGCCACAGAACCCTCCATAAGTGTCAGCCACAGAACCCTCCATAAGTGTCAGCCACAGAACCCTCCATAAGTGTCAACCACAGAACCCTCCATAAGTGTCAACCACAGAAACCTCCATAAGTGTCAACCACAGAACCCTCCCATAAGTGTCAACCACAGAACCCTCCATAAGTGTCAACCACAGAACCCTCCATAAGTGTCAACCACAGAACCCTCCATAAGTGTCAACCACAGAACCCTCCATAAGTGTCAACCACAGAAACCTCCATAAGTGTCAACCACAGAACCCTCCATAAGTGTCAACCACAGAACCCTCCATAAGTGTCAACCACAGAAACCTCCATAAGTGTCAACCACAGAACCCTCCATAAGTGTCAGCCACAGAACCCTCCATAAGTGTCAACCACAGAACCCTCCCATAAGTGTCAACCACAGAACCCTCCCATAAGTGTCAACCACAGAACCCTCCATAAGTGTCAACCACAGAAACCTCCATAAGTGTCAGCCACAGAACCCTCCATAAGTGTCAACCACAGAACCCTCCCATAAGTGTCAACCACAGAACCCTCCATAAGTGTCAACCACAGAACCCTCCATAAGTGTCAACCACAGAAACCTCCATAAGTGTCAACCACAGAACCCTCCATAAGTGTCAACCACAGAACCCTCCATAAGTGTCAACCACAGAACCCTCCATAAGTGTCAGCCACAGAACCCTCCATAAGTGTCAGGCACAACATACCTGTAAATGTCAGCCAGAGAACCCCATAAGTATCAGCCATAACATGCCCAAAAGTATCAGCCACAGAACAGTAAGTGTAAGCCACAACATCCCCATCAATGTGAGCCACAGAACCCCCATAAGAGTCAGCCACAGAACTCCCCAAAAGTGTCAGCCATAGAACCTCCCAAATGTCAGCCACAACATCCGCATAAAAGTGAACCACTGCACCCCATTAAGTTTCAGCCACTATACTTCCTATAACCATAAGCCTTAGGACCCCCATACTTGCCAGCCACTGTACCCCCATATACTTTACTGAGTCCTCTTATTGTACATTTGTCTCACTCCTTCCATCCTTATTTCAGACTAATTTGTAGATAGTGATAAGTGCTGTACCCCGTTATCTGAGGGATATTCACTAGTTACAATTGCTCAATAAAACCTCCTAAATTGAGGGATCCCCAATTATCACCTGAACATCCTGACTGAACCAGACCTTAGAGCTACCCGTCTGGCCATTTAGGAGTTAATATTCCACATGGCTGGTTGTTGTGCTTTATGTTCCTATATATATGTATTACCTCCGCAGTGTACAGATCTGTCCTGTGGCACTGGCTGCGAGGGTCTGAGTGACAAGCCGGGCATGTGACTGATATAGGGCATTCTGCAGGAAGCACTCCCCTCTACCCCTCCAATCCTAGCTCAGAGTCTGGGGGCTGCTGCGTCCAACAAGTGTTCCTAATTTACCTTATGGTGAACATATTGTCAGCTGCAAATACCTTATACAAGAACAAAATCCGGCTCCTTATAACACAGAGCATTGCACTGAATACATATATATATACATATATAGTGTCTCATCAGGGATTTCAGGGTCTTATACACGTACATTTTTGGGCCCCCCCCTCCAGTGCATATTACAAGTTCCAATCCTGTCTGAGAAGGGTGGGCTACATGACTGGGCGGGTGGGCAGGAATCATCACAAACCTCAGACTACTGTTTCCCAAACTTTTTTCAGACTAGGGGCACCCCTACCAAATAATATTGGTATATTGATCTATGCTATCAGTACCAGTAGTAGCATCAGTGGCCCCACACAGCATAATGCTCCCAAGAGGCCCCCAATCAGTATAATGCTCCCCAGTGGCCTTAGAGACAGTATAAGGCTCCCCAGTGGCCCTACATGAAGTGTAATGCTCCCCAATTCCCCCAAATACTATATAATGCTCCCCAGTGGCCTTACAGACAGTATAATGCTCCCCAGTGGCTCTACATGAAGTGTAATGCCCCCAAATACAATATAATGCTCCCCAGTGGCCTTACATACAGTATAATGCTCCCCAGTGGCCTTACAGACAGTATAATGCTCCCCAGTGGCCCTACATGAAGTGTAATGCTCCCCAATGCCCCCAAATACTATATAATGATCCCCAGTGGCCTTAAAGACAGTATAATGCTCCCCAGTGGCTCTACATGAAGTACAATGCCCCCAAATACAATATAATGTTCCTCAGTGGCCCCACCATTCAGTATAATGCTCCCCAGTGGCCCACACACAATATAATGGTTACCAATGATCCCCCACAATGTTACCCAATGGACCCAGATAGTTTTATGCTCACCAGTGGCCTCTACACAGTATAATGCCCCCCAATGGCCCCCACCCAATATATTGTTCCTTAGTGGTTCCCACGGAATTATAACATAATGTTACCCTGTGGCCGCCAAACAGTATAATGCTCTTCAATGGTTCCACACACAGTATAATGTTCCACAGTGGCCCTAACACAATATGATGCTCCCAAGTAGTTCCCAAAAAGTATAATGTTCTCTAGTGGCCCCTACACAGTATAATGATCCCCTGTTACCTCTATACAGTATAATGGTTTACAGTAGCCCCCACACAGTATAATACTTGCCAGTGCCCCTGCACAGTATAATGCTTCCAATTGTTCCCCCTCACATAGTATAGTGCTACCGGATGACCTCCACACAGTATAATGCTCTCCAGTGGCCCCCTCAATCTATCTGGGTTGATATTCTGGTTTCTGATGACAGTCTCCCTTAAAGAACTTATTTAGGATGGATTAGCATTATCATTGCTCAATCTGCTTCATGTATTTAATACCAGAACTGCAGTGAAGACTGACATAGTAAAATAGACAGTAACAGCAGAGCAAGTTCACCAACTGTTTTCTTTCCAGAGCTGTGCTAAAAGGGTAAAAAATATTTTTCTTTTTGATTCTTTGACCCTGAAGAGCCATTGTTATCATATATAATATACAAATGTTGTACTGTAGGTGCCAGATGTAATATGGTAGGGAATATCGTGTATTGATTGGATACTCACTGAAATGGATTCAGCAATATGTCAAGGTTTCTGTTATAAACCATACAAGTGTGAACAGAGCCTTAATCCTCTAGGATCTTCAGAACGAAACAGACCTTGTCATAAACACAGACAATGTGGAGGAGTAGAGATAAGGATATACAGCAAAATCCTGGAATTAGAAGTGTAAATCATGTGTTTTCTCAAGGATTTCATCAGCTTTATGCTAGTGAAAGTGCAATAAGGAAATGAGATGTACAGTTGTGCTAAAAAATGTACATACCCCGGCAGATTTTTTTGTTTTTTTGGCCTTTTTTCAGAGAATATGAATGATAACGCAGAAACTTTTTCTCCACTCATGGTCAGTGGTTGGTTGAAGCCATTTATTGTCAAACTTCTGTGTTTTCTCTTTTTAAATCATAATGACAACCAAAAACATCAAAATGACCCTGTTCAAAAGTTCCCATCCCCTGGTGATTTTGGCCTGATAACATGCCCAGAAGTTGACACAAAGGGGTGTGAATGGCTACTAAAGGTAACCTCCTCACCTGTGACCTGTTTGCTTGTAATGTGTGTGTGTGTATAAAAGCTGAGTGAGTTTCTGGGATCCAGACAGACTGTCGCATCTTTCCTCCAGCCACTGACGTTTCTGGATTGTGAGTCATGGGGAAAGCAAAAGAATTGTCGGATCTACGGGAAAAGGGAGGTGAACTGTATAAAACAGGAAAGGGATACAAAAAGGTATCCAAGGAATTGATAATGCCAGTCAGCAGTGTTCAAACTGTGATTAACAAATGGAAACTCAGGGGCTCTGTAAAAACCAAACCACGGTCAGGTAGACCAACCAAAATTTCGGCCACAAATGCCCGGAAAATTATTCGGGATGCAAAGAAAAACCCCACACATAACATCAGCTGAAATACATATATTCTCTGAAAAAAGGCCAAAAAAACTGCCGGGTTATGTAAACTTTTTAGTACAACTGTAGATTATGTCTAGAACCCAGCATATCACCCCAGCCCTGCAGATAGATAGGTTAGTTTTACCAGAGCTCAGCATATCAATCCAGCCCCGAAGATAGATAGGTTAGGGTCACCTGAATCAAATAATGTTTTCTCCTTGTGAATAGCTGCCTCCGAAGTCAAGATATCACTGTTTTTGTCATGCTCTTTGGAGCAATGACAATGCCTTCATTGCTCCAAAGAGCTAATTTGCAAATTGACAAAAACAGCAATATCCTGGCAATGGAGGAGGCAATTCACAAGGAGAAAACAATTCAATTCAGGTGACCCTAACCTATCTATCTGCAGGGCTGGGGTGATATGGTGGTTCTAGTGACCCTAACCTATCTATCTGCAGGGCTGAGGTGATATGCTGGGTCTGGTGACACTAACCTATATATCTGCAGGGCTGGGGGGATATGCTGGGGTCTGGTGACACTAACCTATCTATCTGCAGGGCTGGGGTGATATACTGGTTCTGGTGACACTAACCTATCTATCTGCAGGGCTGGGGTGATATGCTGGGTCTGGTGACACTAACCTATCTATCTGCAGGGCTGGGGTGATATGCTGGGTCTGGTGACACTAACCTATATATCTGCAGGGCTGGGGTGATATGCTGGGGTCTGGTGACACTAACCTATCTATCTGCAGGGCTGGGGTGATATACTGGTTCTGGTGACACTAACCTATCTATCTGCAGGGCTGGGGTGATATGCTGGGTCTGGTGACACTAACCTATCTATCTGCAGGGCTGGGGTGATATGGCGGTTCTAGTGACACTAACCTATCTATCTGCAGGGCTGGGGTGATATGCTGGTTCTGGTGACACTAACCTATCTATCTGCAGGGCTGGGGTGATATGCTGGGTCTGGTGACACTAACCTATCTATCTGCAGGGCTGGGGTGATATGCTGGGTCTGGTGACACTAACCTATCTATCTGCAGGGCTGGGGTGATATGCTGGGTTCTGGACGCAGACTCCCTTTAAGCTAGGTATGTCAGGTACAGGATGTCATCAGGTACAGGACATCACTTGTACAATGGGGATGAAGGACTCACCACTGAAAGTTCATTAAACCACAGGCTCACCAGGAGCAACTTCATCTGGGGTCAGAGTCATCAGTGACAACTTGACCAGGGACAGGGCAGTATTATGCTAGGTTACACCATATAGGATCCTACACCAATGCATATCCAGAAAAAATTAAATTATTACAAACGAACATCAGGAACAGAATGTCATTTATTGGGCCACCAGGGATTTAATACCATCCCACTGGGTCACCAGGGATTCAGTATGTTATCCCACTGTTAGGAGCTTGAGGTACCACATACTTACCAACTCTCCAGAGCTTTCTGGGAGGTCCCCTGAAAAAGGGGGAGACATTTGAAGAGTTGGCAAATCTTCCAGGCGATTAAAACTGTATCTGCATCCTCAGGACCCAGATAGAGTTGAATATAATGGTGAGTCAATGAGCCATCCACTCCCTGCTACACCAGTCACCCTGTGATTCTCACCGTCTGCAGCTTGGAGCTTACAGACGTGATGATGTCCAGCATGGACTGAAGGAGACTGGTAGACCGTTCCATGGAAACAGGGGCTAGGGGAATATTACTTTTTTACTTTACTGTAGTGGCACAAATTCTGTGTGGGGGCCAATGAGTGGCATCATACTGTGTGTGTGGACACTAAGGGGGCATAATACTGTGAGAAGAGCACTAAGGAGGCTATTATGAGGGGGACAATAAGGGGCATTAATTTTTTGGGGGGCCTCTAAGGGAGCATTATACTATGTGGGAACACTGGTGGGCATTTTGTGTGGGGCAATTAAGAGGCATTATAGTGTGGTGGGTACTACGGAGGCAATATACTGTGTGGAGCCACTAAAGGGCATTATACTTTGTGTGGTCACTAAGAGAGCATTATACAGTGTAGGGGCCACTAAGGCGGCATTATATTTTGAGGAACCACTAAGAAGCATTATACACCACTAAGGGGTATTGTACCATGATGGGCCGCTAAGGGGGCATTATTCTTTGTGGGGATACTGGTGGGAATTTTATGCATTATACTGTTTTGGGGATACTAAGGGGACAATATAAAGTTTGGGGCCACTAAAGGGCATTATACTGCGTTTGGCCACTAAGAATCATCATACTGTGTGGAGACACTAAGGGGGTATTATAATGTGCAGGGCCACTAAGAATCATTATACAGTGTGGGGGACACTAAGGGACTATTATACTGTGCGGGGCCAATAAAGAGCATTATACTGTATGGGGCCCCCCAATGGAGCTTTATACTGTGTGATAGACTGGACACTAACAGAAAATACTGTGTGTTAAACAAAGAAGGACACTGTTATTGTGAGGGGGTATAAAGAGCCTGGGTGGGGCCAAAGGAGACATGGTTAGGGTCTTATGAATAAATTGGCCTATGAATAAAATATAGAGGGGGTACACAGTGGTCTTGTGTAAAATATGAAGGGGTGCGGCATAGAAAGCCTTTCATTTTTTATTATTATTTTTTGTTAAAAGTCAATAAATAACTGCTTGCTATTATTTTCTTTTTGTAAAAGGAGGGAATGAAGGAAAGAAGCGGATGAGGGAGGGAGAGGTGAGTATCACAGAATCTGAACACCGTGAAGGACATAGACATTTAGTTTTCTGTAATTTAATCTCCTACACATGGCCCATGGGGTCCAAATTTGTGTAAATTTGATGAGGGAACAAAATTCCCAGTGGGCCAATTCCTCTAGTCTATAAACTTGGACACAATTGTGTATCCAGGAGATGACTGACGGAGAATGTTTGTATCCAGAACATAGGAATTTGGCAACAGTTTGTAACATCACTACGCGTTTCCTTTATTGAGATAAGGAGTCCCAAGTCTGGAGTGTTGGAGGATAATATTCTTAGACATCTTGGATATCAGCTTCATTATTTGCTGCCAGTACTCCTTTATTTCTTTGCAGCTCCACCAAATGTGGAGGAGGGAGTCTTCTTTTGGATAAGCACCTTCCATCCAATGGGATTCACAGTGTGTGTGTGGGGAGGGGGGGCATTGCATTTGCTTGAGCCTGAGGATAAACAAAAAAGTGTTACAAATGTTTTTAAAAAAGTTAACAAAACAAAAAGTTTTAAAATAAGCGAAGTTATAAAAATCTCCGCATTCTATATTAGGCACAGAAATAGTAATAAATTATTTGTATTCTTATGTTTGTAACGGCCCGTATTATACATATTATTATTTATCTAACATGTGAAAAATAAACCTAAAATTCAATGCTAAAAATGCTGTTTTTTTGCCACACACAACATGATCTGGGGTCTGAATTGATTTAGGGGTCTGGTCTTTTGTATGAATTAATTTAGGGGTCTTGTTTGGGGTCTGGTTAACTTAAGGTTCTGGGGTTTGAATTAACTTAGGAGTCTGTCTTGTGGTCTGTATTAATTTAAGGGTCTGCTCTGGGGTTTCAATTAATTTAGAAGTCTGCCTGGGGTCTGTATTAATTTAGGGGTCTGAATTAATTTAGGGGCCTTTTTCTGGAGTCTGAATTAATTTAGAGATCTGGTATGGGGGTTTAAATTAATTTAGGAATGTGGTCTGGGTTGTCAATTAATTTAGGGGTCTGGGCTGGAGTTTTAATTTAAGGATCTGGGGTCTGTCTGAGTACTGTTTATTTAAGGGGTTTTCCAGTCTATAAATATTGATGACCTATCCAAAAGATGGGCCACTAATATCATATCTGTAGGGTTCTGACACTTGCCACCTCCATTGAATACTTATTTTCAGCAGCTGATACACAGAGAATGGAGCAGGAAGCAGACAGCGCTGTTCTCTGTGTAGTGGTGAAACTGAGTCACTGCAGTTTAGCTCAATTCAAGTAGATGGAAACTGATTTGCAGTACCAGTTCTGGCCACTACACAGAGAACAGCGCTGTCATCTTCCATTCTTTGAGAACAGCTGATCGGTGGGGTGTCAGGTGTCGCACCACCACCAACCTGGACTGCTAACCTATCCTTAGAATGGGTCATCAATATCTTTAGCCCACAAAACCCCTTTAAGAGTTCTGATCTGGGTCTAAATTAATATACAGGTCTATGAGGGTATGTCAGGTTTAGAATGATTTATTAAAGATTGAGCAAAGTCTCTTTTTTATTCCCATCTCATCTGCTTTTAGACAATGAGAACTTGTGAAGACCCCTCCTATTCAGAGGAACTACATTGCTGGCAAGCAAGTGGACGGGGAATCGGCCCAAGGGTCATGGGAATGGTGTGGTAAGGTAAACAAACACCAGGTCCTTTTGTCACGGCATCTTAATGGGGGTCAATTTTGGTCTTTGCAGTGTGGCCCCCTCTATCGGTGCCAAGGAAGAGGGCTATGACTTGAAGTCTTTGTCTGAACACCATACATTATATGACAATACTAGTCACTGGCCCAGGGTTCCAGGGCGCTCTGTGTACCCCTGTATATGGAGAACCTAAATATTATAGTGCAATGACATCTATTTATACAGCAAAGTATTATCTGTGTAGCTTCTTCTCATATGGTTTGTTGTGTCCTCTTGAATCTCGACCGGAGATGCTTTATAAAAGATTGTTCTATAAATCCACGGACTAGTCAGAGAACTGTGTGGCGTGAGGCCCCGAATAACCTCAATTACTTATAATAAAGATCACAATGGTATTATCACTTCTCCAGCTGCAGTACCGGCTGATGCTGACCTTCGCTACCTGGCGTGGGCTGTGTAGACATGGATCTTGCCGAGAGCTTCCATGAAGAATTGCCTTTTGAAAAGCAAATAGGATTTAGCAAAAGCAAAATTGTATCATCCATAGAATGGAGAATTCACTATCATTTCCATTATTGTTATTAAAGCAAGGCCATGCTTAGACCTTGCGCTGCCCTATACACCAAGACTAAGCCTCCCTTTTAATAACCCATTAACACTGGCAAATTATTGTTTTGCTAATTTTTGTATCATTGTTGGCCCCTGCTACTTTACTGAGCGCCCCCCGACACTTGCCACTACTGTTCAGCTGCCAGTCCTTGAGAGGAAGCAAATTGGCGAACATCAGAACCGCAGTGAACGTCTGAGGACATGACTAGTTATATACAGTAGTGTGCAAAAGTTCTGGCAGGTTGGAAAAAAAAATGCCACAAACTAAGAATTCTTTCAGAAATAGAAGGGTTAATAGTTTATTTTTGTCACTTAAAAAATGTAGTGAACCAACAAAAGAGGAATGTAAATCCCATCAATATTTGGTGTGACCTTTGCCCTTTGCCTTCCATCAATTCTTCTCAGCACTCAGTTTTTGGCAGAACTGGGTAGGGAGGTTGTTGCCGCCATCTTGGAGAACTAAGCACAGATCTTCTGTGGATGTAGGCTTGCTCCAATCCATCTGTTCCTTCATGTCATCCCAGACAGACTGGACGATGATGAGATCAGGGCTATATCACCACTTCCAGGACTCCTCCTCCAAATGGGATTTACATTTGTCTGTTCTTCATTCACTTCATTTTATAATCGACAAAAATAAACTATTAACCCTTCTATTTTTGAAAACATTCTTAGTTTCCAGGATTTTTTACACCTGTCTAAAACTTATGCACATTACTACACTTTCCCACCTCTTCAGCTCTGGGCACTTCTGCTGCACTGGGTAATGGTGATGTCCAATGTCAGGACAGTCAGTGACACACACAATGCACTGGTGAAGAGAAGCTTGGACGGTAAGTATACATAGAAGTCTGGTGTGAGGTCTGATTATTTGTATTTATTTGGCCGGGGTCTGATTTTTTAACAACTCTGATGCATTTAAGGAGTATCTGGTACATTTAGGAGGTTTCTGAAAAATTTAGGGGGGGCTGGTCCAGATTCTGATTTAGATGCCTTGTCTGTGGACTGATAAGTTTAGAGGCTTAGACTGGGGCTTGGAGTTCGAAGAATCTAAAGTCAAGTTGGGATTCAGTCTGGGGTCTAAGGACTTAAAGGTCTGGGGTTTGTTTAGCTTATGGGTCTGGTCTGGATTTGTGCTGATATTGAGGGTGGGGATGGGCTGCAAAAATGAGTGGCCAAAGATGTCTGGACAGCAAACTCACCAGTCATCAGGGCAAGTCATAGTGGTCTGGGCCAGATGGAGAAGAAAACAAAAGGAATTCCTCCTCATTTTCCGTCATGTGAACCCAGCCATAGGGAGTGTTCACACATAGAAATTTGATGTAGAATCCTCCTCAAATTCTGCCTGAAATCTGCCTCCTCCAGGCAGTAGCTGATTTTTTCAGCTAGTCGAAAAAATAAGTGTCCTGCTCGTTCTTCAGGTGAATTCCGCTTGAGAACTCCCATTGAAAAGAATGGGAGGTGGAAAATACACCGCAGAATTGGATGCGGAATTTGTCAAAGTTTGCTCACGGAATTTGGAATTTGACCTTTCCCAATAAAGGCCAAATAGACAAAATACAGTGAGACTCCTCAAATTCCGCGTCAAAATCAGCTTCAAATTCAGTGTGAAAATCCCTGTCTGTTTTTGACAAGCAGAAAAAATTCTGCTTCAAATTCCTATGTGTGAACACCCCCTTATACTCTGCAGTGTGATAATAAAGCAAAGACTGAATGAACAGCAATAATTCCAGCGACACACAAGTGGCGTCTTCCCTGACTATAGCCATTTCTCAGAATTGTCACTAAATGTTTGCGTAAGTAAGCCAGAAGTTGGCAGAATTCTGACATGCTGGGACGTTCACACATAGGAATTTGACGCTGATTTGGGGGTGGATTCTAGCGGCAGATTCTGCCTCCCAATAGAGGGCAGAGATCTCAGCAGGACACTGAAAAAATAAGCCTCCTACTCGATCTTGCCATGGATGCGGCACGAGACTCCCCACTGATTAAGACGCAACAGTATGCCAATGCCTTGCAAAATGGCGGAATTCCTCTTCATTTTCCGCCGTGTGAACGGCCCCTAAAGTTTGTAATGAACTGTCTATACCTGCACAAATACACAAACAAATCTGGGCAGCATGCAACATTGCAGCAAAGATTGTAAAGACAGCAGGCTATGCCATCCTGGACAGGCCTGTATTTTGCCAACCATACACTTGAGATAGGAGTTATCTTGGTGACTTCCCCATACACAAGCATGCTCGGCTCAGCTGAGCAGTCTATGTACAGATATAGCAGAGTTAACCTGTACGTCTGCAATTGGTTACACTGCTGCAGCGGGATATCTTGTCAAGGAAGACAAAAAAAAACAAACTGTGAAAAGTCATTGAAAAAAATGTTTTTCCAATGACTTTTCATTGTTTTTTGTTGTTTTCATTGGTTTTTGTTGCTCAGCAAGGGAAGAGCAGAGTTATAGCTAGACTTTTGTCAAGCACCCAGGGTCACCGTCGAGGCCTGTGATTGGGCCACAGCGATCACATGGGCACACTGAGTGTCATGAGAGCGCTGGACCCCTCGAGGAGCCCAAAAGCCCTTCTCCTTCACCTATTATACTCTGGGGTCTGAAGACACCCCTCAGTATAATAATTTAAAACCAAAAACGAATCTTGGGAGGCTCGACCATCTTTAGTCATAGTCAGGGTCATTTAAGATCACTCAATATTATCCTGCCCTACAGCCAGGGACGTAACTAAAGGCTGGAGGACCCAAAAGCTTAGTTTGGACCTCCTGTGCAAATTTTCCCACCAACCATAAGCCAAATCCAATCTGTACATTTCAGCAGCATTTACATTTCCCTTTCCTTCTCTATCTGGCCCAGACCGCCATGATGACTTGTTCACACCGTGTCTGTGCACACAAACTTCCCATCATTCTCATCCCCTATCTCTGCCCCCCATGTAGTGTTCATTCCTCCTTTTGTGCCACAGAATCCTTCCTTGACTATATACTGCTGACCAACTACTATTTTTACCATTAAAAGTTAATGTTCTCCTTTCTGACAGTGGAAGGCCGTGTATCACAAATCTTCTTACTCCAGGGGGCAGGGGTGATAATTTTATGATGCAAAGGAAATCGGAAAGTTATGGGCCCCATGTCAGCTACAACCACTAATGATATGCCAATGTTTATGGGCCCCCTAAGACTCCAGGTGCCTTCTTTGTACACCCTAAAGTTATGCCACTGCCTGCAGCCCTATAGAGAAGAGCGCTCTGAGAGTTGTAGTTTTGCTAGAACAGGAGAAATACTGAAGTAGAGGATGTAGAATTAGTGAAACATAAGTAAAAAGACATTACAGCAAGGGGGGCATTTAAAGGGGTTTTTCCACAAAACAAGTTATCCCCTATCCATAAGGTAGGAGATAATTTGCAGATCAGTGGGGTCCCCCACTCAGACCCCCACTGATCAGGAGAACAGGACACTTTTGTGGACAATGGGAAGGGGCTAACATGTTTCATGGGAAAACCCCTTTAATACGTGACTTTAAGAAAAAATGCCCTAGCTTGTGTATCTGATTTATTTCTGCTGCCCCCTAGTGGCCAATGCCGCACATAACTATAACAGAACGGACTATTACCATATGACACAAACTATAAACCCCTTTCATGTCTATGGGGGATTTTTCTAAACAGGCCACCAAGGTTGGAAGAATCTTCCATCAACTATATCATGTCCTTACAGGAGATGCAAAGGTGAGGCAGCCGACTATTGCAGGAAAGAAACCCGGAGAAGGTGAAATAAGACAACTGATGTATCACAAGATTTGTAAGCTATCTCCAGCCTGCTGCTCCCTCTCCCCTCTCACAGCAGGCACTCTCACATAGTCTTAGGGCTCATTCACACAACAATGAAAAACATATTATATTATATTCACATGTCAATTTTTTTCTGTATCGTTTTTCACAGAAAGTTTGCAGAGTTCAAAACACCCATCACACGATGCCAAACAGCGTTTCAGGGTTTTCTATCCCTTTTTCAAGTGGGATATGGCGTCAGAGTGGAACCTTTTTCCAAGAGGAGAGATGCTAACACATCCACTCCTGTTGCTTGCGTGTATAGTATATATATGTTCTATTTTTGTCTTTGTTTTTTTAAGGCCGGACAGACCCAATACAATTCAAGGGGTCCATTTTTATCATCTCTCAAAATGGATTTGCATTCTAGAGACGGCCATTAGAATCAGTATGTGAGGTAAAAAATAAAAAGTGAATGAATTTGATCCATTTTGTAACGGACATGAAAAATGGATGAAAAATAGGTTGCACATGGATGGAGATTGGATGGTAAAAGCGGACCATTTCATACAGTTAGGTCCATAAATATTTGGACAGAGACAACATTTTTCTAGTATCGGTTCTGTACGTTACCATAATGTTGAAGTTCAGACTTTCAGCTTTAATTCAGTGGGTTAAACAAAATGATTGTATAAAAATGTGAGGACTATAAAGCATTTATTACCCACAATCCCTTCATTTCAGGGGCATAAAAGTAATTGGACAAATTAAATAATTCTAAATAAAATGTTAATTTCTAATACTTGGTTGTTCCCCCTTTGTTGGCAATGACTGCCTGAAGTCACGAGCTCATGGACATCACCAGACGCCGCCGCTGTGTTTCCTCCTGGTTAATGCTCGGCCTTTACTGCAGCGGTTTTCAGTTGCTGTTTGTGGCCTTTCTGTCTTAAGTTTAGTCTGTAGCAAGGGAAAGGTGACTGACTTGACCATTCAAGAATATTCCACTTCTTTGCTTTAATAAACTCCTGGGTTGCTTTGGCTTTATGTTTTGGGTCATTGTCCATCTGTATTATGTATCAGTTTGGTTGGATTTGAGCACACAGAATGTCTCTGAATATCTCAGAATTCATCTGGCTGCTTCTGTCTTCTGTCACATCATTAATAACCACTAGTGACCCAGCGCCACTGGCAGCCATGCCTGCCCAAGCCATCACACTGCCGCCTCCACCGTGTTTTACAGATGATGTGGTTTGCTTTGGATCATGAGCTGTACCACACCTTCGCCATACTTTCTTTTCTTTCCATTATTCTGGTAGAGGTTGATCTTGTTTCATCTATCCAAAGAATGTTCTTCCAGAACTCTACTGGTTTTTTTAGATGTTTTTTGCAAAGTCCTATCTAGACTTCTTATTCTTGAGGCTTCTGAGTGGCTTGTACCGTGCAGTGAACCCTCTGTATTTACTTTCATGCAGTCTTCTCTTTATGGTAGATTTGGATATTGATACGGCTACATCCTGGAGAGTGTTGTTCACTTGGTTGGCTGTTGTGAAGGGGTTTCTCTTCACCATGGAAATTATTCTGCGATCATCCACCACTGTTGTCTTCCATGGGTGTCCAGGTCTTTTGGCATTGATGAGTTCACCAGTGCTTTCTTTCTTTCTCAGGATGTACCAAACTGTAGATTTTGCCACTGCCAATATTGTAGCAATTTCTCGGATGGGTTTTTTTCTGTTTTCGAAGCTTAAGCATGGCTTGTTTCACCTGCATGGAGAGATCCTTTGACCGCATGTTTTCTTTACAGCAAAATCTTCCAAATGCTAGCACCGCACCTCACATCAACTCCAGTCCTTTTATCTGCTTAATTGAGAATGACATAACAAAGGAATTGCCCACGCCTGCCCAGGAAACCGCCCAAGAGTCAATTGTCCAATTACTTTTGGTCCCTTTAAAAACAGGGTGGCACATGTTAAGGAACTGAAACTCCTAAACCCTTCATCCAATTTTAATGTGGATATCCTCAAATAAAAGCTGAAGTCTGTCCATGTCTATTATATAACAATAACTTGAATATGTTTCCATAAACAGGTAAAAACTTTTGTGCCAGTGTCCAAATATACATGGACCTAACTGTATATGTTTCTTTTGTGTCCATGAGGCCTAAGGGAGACTTGTTATAGCTGTTCCCTCCACCTCCTTCTTTTTTACCATTTACAGTTTTACACTAGATGGATTTTGGGGTAGCTGAGGAGGTTTCTAACCATATACAGAGAACTCACAGGCAGGAAAAAATGGATCTTCAGGCTATTGAGCATAGAATAGACGCTCCTTCCTGCAGATAGTCTATGACAAAGGATCATAAGTTCAGGCGCAGCACTGAATAATGATACAGATATATATACGTCACGCAGGTCCCCTATAACAAAGCGTATATGATGACCTTGTACAATATGAGACATTTTACAATTCCAATTCACTAAGGCATTTGGAAAGTTTCCTTTTTTCTTTCTTATATTATACTGAATACAATGCACGGTGTATTTGTTGCAATCTGGAAGGAATCATGGGTTCTGTATTATTTATGTTGTGTACAGCGGCGGTATAGAAATGTATATATAATACAAGACAATACGCTCTGCCTGCGGAGATCGTACTATTATACTACTGCATTTTCTATTCTATACAATAAAGTTGGCGCCGTCAGATCACTGGGTTTCATTCCAACTTTGCAAAACTTGCAGAAAACTTTGAAGTGTGTGGGCTAAAAGCGGAGGATTCTCTCCCCATTAATAAAGTATGGAGGAGACTACAAAGACATCAAACTCCTGACGCCCACTCTGTGAATTCACTGACCACACAGCAGCGGGAAAGAATGAGAGTCTGACCGGCGCCGGATTACGCTGCTGACAGGTGAATATGATTTTACTTGAAAAGGTAAAATAATATATATGTAAATATTTGAAGTAGGAAAACGGTATCAACATAGCGGAGATTAAAGACAGGGATCCGGATACAAGCACTGTTCGACTAGGTGTGTGACGAGACTGCATAGTTTGGATTAGCTAAGGATAGTTTATCCACTTTGGTGATGGTACACCCCTCCACTACTAGGGAAGCTTGTTCCAGCCCATCCAATGTTTGGCTGGGATAAGGGAAAGGAGATAATGAACTTACAGTTCAAATGAGCCTTCCATGAGCCCGTTCAGGAGAGAGTACTGAGAGAGCCCATTACAGATTCGGATCGGGGAAGTGTGATGGGGTTCTTCTCAGACCCTAAGCCCTGCCTCCTTATTGCTGCAGTCATGAGACAGGGAAGAAGTCTGCTGTCACCCTCTTAAAAGTGACAAAAGTGCCAAGTTCTACAAGATCGTCACAGCCTGGACCCTGCGTTATCAGGTAGATAGGGTACCATAGGGACTTACTAATATCATTCCCATATATAGTGGGAGAGGCAGAGTATTGTGTCACCTGACTGGAGCTATTAGATACTGTTCTTAGTATCTTAGACCCCATGCACATGACTGTGCATTCCGCTTCCAATATGGGGCTGAGTTGGTAGCGGAATGCAATCCATTCCATTCCAATGACACAGATACTGATAGAGCGGGACGGGATTGGGACGGATTGGAAGCCCCCATAGAGGTGAATGCATCATGCAGTGCACTTGGATAACAATCGGATGTCACTCCCAGTGTTATCCGAGTGCATTCCACTGCAAACTCAGCCCCACATCAGACGCACACTCAGTCGTCTGCATGGGGCCTTATATTAGGCATTCCCTTGCTGTAAGACACCATTAGCAGGCTTGGTACCGTCTGCCACGGTGGACCTCCATTTGCACTACTGCACCCATCTGGAGGTTGCATCTGTTGACGATTTCTCAGTAAACTTGCATCATTTGGTTCAACTTCAAGGGCCCTTCTGTCCACCATTACCTGGCTCAGTGAGAATAGAAGACTCCTCTAAAGTGGAAGTGTCCTGGGGGAACTACCGCCACCATCAGGTACAACACAGGCCCCCTTAACACTGCTCCAACTTGGGAGGTGGGCTGGAAGAGTTTGTTGAGTGTTTCTGGTCACCGCTGATAACTACTATTCCTATCCTCCACCACCGTGCAGTTGAAGCATGCATCCTGGAGCAGTGTCTGCAGGTGCAGAGGCATTGCTGCAACGGTTAGAGGCGAGTCTAGTCTCATAACTATACTTTTAGGGCACTTTTAGATGTCTTATAAGCATACATGCCAACATTTGGGCTGCAAAAATTTCAGGGCCAGGCCACACCCCTAATGGCATAGCCACGCCCCTCCTGGACAGTGACGTGCTGCCTTTTGGACATTGTCATGTTGCCTTTCTTGCAATGTGGGCACACAATGTGCTGACCCTGTCCCTTTTAAAGATGAGACCTTTGCATAAGGTATTTAAGTCACAGATAAGATTTCTGCTGGTCCGGCGGGTACAGGAGCAATTCAGGCCCAGGAAATATACCTGTTCTCCGGGAGTCTGACAGGTCAACCAGAAAGTTGGGAAGTATAACCAAAAGGCAATATTGAGCTTTTGGCGTAAGTGAAATGTTGCTTTAAATAGATATGCTTCATCCTAGTATCAAACAAATAAGATGTTTATCAGTTTTCTGTATCTGCCGCCTGCGACAGTTCAGCAGCTTCACGTAATGTCACTGCAGTGCTGGAAATAACCGTGTTTCTTTCAGATTACAACATCAATCTCTCGTCTTGGATGAGCGCAGCGCAGGCGGCTGACTATAACTATTTACACCGGCTTGGAAAAGACCCAACTGTTTGCAATAATTTACTTAAACATCTTGAAGCTGCTGCGGAAAAAATTCTACTGTGAAATATGTGTCTCTCGTGAGGGAAGATAGTCTGTGCCAAATCTTATGTCGAATATAGGTGGAAAAATATATTAGAACATGATGTATAGAAGGGTGACATTGGAGACTCCACCCATGATGTATAACTCCCAACATGCACTGTAAATTCTGGTCAGGAAATGAAGACCCATAATATTTGACTTTCACACCTACCATGTCCCAGGATGGAGAACAGATTCATGTTCTTATTAGTTTAGAAGAATTTCCACCTGTGCTCAAGCCTCATCTACTAGGTACTAAACTGCTAACATAAATGGGCGATAAGAAGTGATAATAGATTTTAGCACACTATCAGCTAAAGAATATAACTACTATAATACTACCCCCAATGTACAAGAATATAACTACTATAATACTGCTCCGATGTACAAGAATATAACTACTATAATACTACTCCTATGTACAAGAATATAACTACTATAATACTGCTCCTATGTACAAGAATATAACTACTATAATACTGCTCCCTATGTACAAGAATATAACTACTATAATACTACTCCTATGTACAAGAATATAACTACTATAATACTGCCTCCTATGTACAAGAATATAACTACTATAATACTGTCCCTATGTACAAGAATATAACTACTATAATACTGCTCCTATGTACAAGAATATAACTACTATAATACTGCCTCCTATGTACAAGAATATAACTACTATAATACTGCTCCTATGTACAAGAATAGAACTACTATAATACTGCCTCCTATGTACAAGAATATAACTACTACTGCTCCTTGCAAATACCAACCCCACACAACCCCAACCACCCCCCAACAACCCCAAAAACACAAACCCCACAAACTATAATACTGCTCCTATGTACAAGAATATAACTACTATAATACTCCTCCTATGCACAAGAATATAACTACTATAATACTGCTCCTATGTACAAGAATATAACTACTATAATACTGCCTCCTATGTACAAGAATATAACTACTATAATACTGCTCCTATGTACAAGAATATAACTACTATAATACTGCTCCTATGTACAAGAATATAACTACTATAATACTGCTCCTATGTACAAGAATATAACTACTATAATACTGCCTCCTATGTACAAGAATATAACTACTATAATACTGCTCCTATGTACAAGAATAGAACTACTATAATACTGCCTCATATGTACAAGAATATAACTACTATAATACTGCTCCTATGTACAAGAATATAACTACTATAATACTGCTCCTATGTACAAGAATATAACTACTATAATACTACCTCCTATGTACAAGAATATAACTACTATAATACTGCTCCCTATGTACAAGAATATAACTACTATAATACTACTCCTATGTACAAGAATATAACTACTATAATACTGCTCCTATGTACAAGAATATAACTACTATAATACTGCTCCTATGTACAAGAATATAACTACTATAATACTGCTCCTATGTTCAAGAATATAACTACTATAATACTGCCCCCTATGTACAAGAATATAACTACTATAATACTGCTCCTATGTACAAGAATATAACTACTATAATACTGCTCCTATGTCCAAGAATATAACTACTATAATACTGCTCTTATGTACAAGAATATAACTACTATAATACTCCTCCTATGCACAAGAATATAACTACTATAATACTGCTCCTATGCACAAGAATATAACTACTATAATACTGCTCCTATGTCCAAGAATATAACTACTATAATACTGCTCCTATGTACAAGAATATAACTACTATAATATTACCTCCTATATACAAGAATATAACTACTATAATACTGCCTCCTATGTCCAAGAATATACAGTCATATGAAAAAGTTTGGGCACCCCTATTAATCTTAATCATTTTTAGTTCTAAATATTTGGGTGTTTGCAACAGCCATTTCAATTTGATATATCTAATAACTGATGGACACAGTAATATTTCAGGACTGAAATGAGGTTTATTGTACTAACAGAAAATGTGCAATATGCATTAAACCAAAATTTGACCGGTGCAAAAGTATGGGCACCTCAACAGAAAAGTGACATTAATATTTAGTAGATCCTCCTTTTGCAAAAATAACAGCCTCTAGTCGCTTCCTGTAGCTTTTAATCAGTTCCTGGATCCTGGATGAAGGTATTTTTGACCATTCCTCTTTACAAAACAATTCCAGTTCAGTTAAGTTTGATGGTCGCCGAGCATGGACAGCCCGCTTCACATTATCCCACAGATGTTCAATGATATTCAGGTCTGGGGACTGGGATGGCCATTCCAGAACATTGTAATTGTTCCTCTGCATGAATGCCTGAGTAGATTTGGAGTTGTGTTTTGGATCATTGTCTTGCTGAAATATCTATCCCCGGCGTAACTTCATGCGACCCTCAACTTTAACAAGATTCCCGGTGCCGGCATTGGCCACACAGCCCCAAAGCATGATGATGGAACCTCCACCAAATGTTACAGTGGGTAGCAAGTGTTTTTCTTGGAATGCTGTGTTTTTTGGACGCCATGCATAACGCCTTTTTGTATGACCAAACAACTCAATCTTTGTTTCATCAGTCCACAGGACCTTCTTCCAAAATGAAGCTGGCTTGTCCAAATGTGCTTTTGCATACCTCAGGCGACTCTGTTTGTGGCGTGCTTTCAGAAACGGCTTCTTTCACATCACTCTCCCATACAGCTTCTCCTTGTGCAAAGTGTGCTGTATTGTTGACCGATGCACAGTGACACCATCTGCAGCAAGATGATGCTGCAGCTCTTTGGAGGTGGTCTGTGGATTGTCCTTGACTGTTCTCACCATTGTTCTTCTCTGCCTTTCTGATATTTTTCTTGGCCTGCCACTTCTGGGCTTAACAAGAACTGTCCCTGTGGTCTTCCATTTCCTTACTATGTTCCTCACAGTGGAAACTGACAGGTTAAATCTCTGAGACAACTTTTTGTGTCCTTCCCCTGAACAACTATGTTGAACAATCTTTGTTTTCAGATCATTTGAGAGTTGTTTTGAGGAGCCCATGATGCCACTCTTCAGAGGAGATTCAAATAGGAGAACAACTTGCAATTGGCCACCTTAAATACCTTTTCTCATGATTGGATACACCTGGCTATGAAGTTCAAAGCTCAGTGAGGTTACAAAACCAATTTTGTGCTTCAGTAAGTCAGTAAAAAGTAGGTAGGAGTATTCAAATCAATAAAATGATAAGGGTACCCAAATTTTTGCACCGGTCAAATTTTGGTTTAATGCATATTGCACATTTTCTTTTAGTACAATAAACCTCATTTCAATCCTGAAATATTACTGTGTCCATCAGTTATTAGATATATCAAATTGAAATGGCTGTTGCAAACACCCAAATATTTAGAACTAAAAATGATTAAGATTAATAGGGGTGCCCAAACTTTTTCATATGACTGTAACTACTATAATACTGCCCTATATGTACATTTTATTGTCTGGACTTGTTCTTTATATATTATATTACAGTATAACTAAAGATCTAATAATTGGTAATATTTCGCCTCCTCCAGAATGTCAGGGATCTGCAGCTTGTGGCCTTTAAAACTACATAACCCTGTATTTGTTGTCCATAAAAATATTTATGCGGTCAATAAATGGCGCACGTCTGAGATGATTATCGGGTGAATGTTCTTTCGATAGAAGACAAATGTTTCTGTTATTAGATTTCTCATCTGGAGTATGTGACGTCTGATGTCATGGATGGCAATGAGTTTGCTGTAAAAAAAAAAAAAAAATATCTACAGAGAAGTCATTGTGATTGAATTGATGGGGAAGGGGAATTATTGTACAGGGATGAATGAAGAGGTGAACTAGCAATACTTCGGGTTTTTGACAGTAGGCCATTAGTTATCCAAAATTGGAAATTCTTTTTGGGTGGCTTTCAGATTGATGGCCAAACATGGGATAATATTCTAGCCAAGTATAAGTCTACAATCTGTGTGGAAAACCTGGATCACCATCGGGTGTAGTCTCGCTCTGTCTGCCTTTCTGTCTCAACCCAGACTTTCAGGGAGGGAGGGAAGGCAGCGCGGGGCTTTGTGAGTGTTGGGGACTAAAGATGGGCAAACCTCAGGGCCTTCATTTTTGTGAAGTTTGGCCCTCCAGTATATTTCAGGTTGGACTTCAGCACAAACCAGTTTATTATACTCTGGGGTCTCCTCAGGGGAGGTGAGTAAAAATAAGAAACAGTTATATTCACCTTGCCTCACCTCTCCTGGGCATCTTTGCGGTGTTTGATGGTCCCCTGGTGTCCTTTTCCAGCCTTTTCTGGCCACTGGCTGGAATCACGTGCCCCTGGTTGTGCCGCTCCGAGGTCACGACCATAGTGCACATGAGGTCAGCCAAAAGTTGGACGAGGACAGTGGGTGATCGTCAGACACCGCAAGGATACACAGGAGAGGTGAGGCAAGGTGAGTCTTTTTGTTATTGTCCTAACCTCCCCTGGAGCTCCACTGGGGTCTGAGAAGACCTCAGAGTGTAATATTGTTTGGTGTAGACAAACTCCAAAAGTTTCAGGTGATTGGGTCAAATTCGATTTGATCTGAATCGGTTCACTCACCATATTGGGGACCTGGTAGATCACTCCATACACAGGGCACTCTCGTTTTCCCAAGTGTTTGCCAAATCCCTCCCATATCTTTCCTTTTCAACAGGCACAAAATTACGCCATTGGTGCTCTAGGGAGTAGGACTAGAATTTCTGCCACAGGCTTACAGTCAGAACTGATCCCTATAAGTAAATCTCGCTTACTACTCACTGCTTCGAAAACAGATTGATTGAGTCAAACAATTTGGGACTGGGGAGGTGGACTTCCCAAGAAACCAGAGATCGGATCTGATTTAATCCTCCAAACTCAATGGCTTGCTGTACATAAACTGGTTGGTTCCAGGGGTGATGTTACAACAGTTAGTGATTGGCGGACATTGACTGCCCAAATAATACCGCCATCTGGTACCTAAAAAAGAAAGACGGTAAAATGGTAAAGTTCCTGAGGGTCCAGTGCAGTTAAGGGGTCCAGTTTGGGGCAAACAGGGACCCTGGACAGTGGCCCAGTTTACAACCTCCCAAATCTGCCACTGACAGGCTGAATAGCCAGCAGTTCTGTCCTGGTAGGCACGAATATTGTTATTCTGATCCGTCTCTACTTTCCTTCCAGAGGCTTCTCATTCCCTCCTCTCATGCACCTCTCATGCTCACCATTGCTGCCCTTCTGCTGGGGGTTGTGGTGCTGCCCCCATTGGTGTGTTCCATGGAAGTTTTTGACCTCACTCACAGTAGTTTGAGTGGGCCAATCCTTGACCATGGGAATCTTCTGAGGGTCTGGCATCACTATCATCCTTCAGTGTTGGCAACATGTCCCAGATAGGTGGCGTGTGATCCAGTTGGGATGGTGTGTCCAATGACTTTTGCTCTTCCAATGTCAAGGGGATGTTGGCTAATAGATTAATTATGCTCTCTCACAAACATTAGACCCCATACGTCATCATAGTGCCAACATGAAGCTCTCCCCATCAGGGTTCTATCAAACCATTTTCTCTGCTGGACTTCTTCAATGCAATGCTGGGCAGGGACTGTTGGAATATCCATCAGTTCTTCAGGGAAGACTTGTGACGTAGAATTTATCAAGTTCAGAAGGTGGATGGGCTCTTTCCCTTGGGGGACATTCTTAAGACAAGCATCACCAGTGCTTAATAGTGTTGGCCTTAGATTTCCAGTGAGGCTTGGCACCACAGCAATGTCTCAGTCCCTAGTTACATAACCACAAATCTCTGCCAGTATACAGATAGTCTTCTGGATCACCATCTGAGTGGGAGGAGAAACTGTTGGTAAAGACTGCAGAAGGGATTTTACCATAGCAGTGCCTTAGGACATTCAACCCTAGCACAACAAGAGGGGCATCTTCATCATCGACCATTCCCATGAGCATGCCTTGAAGAGAAAATTTCATGCCTCCCTCCAGGACGGTAGGCATCCAATACCCTTACAGGGATACAAGCTGTTCATTACTGGCTAGTATATTCAACCAAGCTTCAGGTGGTTGCATCCGCTCTTCATTGCCCCACAATCTCTCAAAATGTATGGTGGAAACTTGGGAACCTGTGTCCAGCAGGGCAGTAAAGGGGACAACATTAATGTAGATATTGAATTCAGGACAGGGGCCAACATATCTTGGCAGTCACTCAGGGTCTTCTGGACCTACTGTTGTTCCACCCAAGGAGCGATACGCTGCTTGGAGGATACCATTTTAACTTCCAGCTACATCACTCATAATGCCCAACTCTGTGATAGTTGCTGCAGATAAGTCTTCCCTGGCTTCCGAGCTTGTCTGTAGGTATCCTTCCAAGGTATTCTCTGTGGGAACTCTGCAGGGTGATCTCTTGTTTGGGGAGACTAACTTTATAAATATGTATGTGCCACCAGGAGTTCTACCTTCTTGTACATCTTCACCATGCTTTTGGCCAGGAGGGTAACTTGATCAGACAGGGCATTCATGTTCTGGAGTAGGGACTTGAACTACTCAGGCAGCCATGAAATTTGCCTTGGGGTATGCTACAGTATATAGAGAAGCTTGGCATCTCCAGCAGGTGGTACAGTAGGCTTGGTGTGCAATGGCTTGAGCTTCATCCTCAGGATCCTGAAGGCAAGCGCCTTGAAATCTAGGAAAGAGTGTCAGGGTACTATGCTGAGAACATTTTCAGCTGGTTCTCTGTGTGACAACTCCCTCAATGAACGGCTCTTGGGGTCATGTGAGTCCTTGAGGGTGGAAAGCATCTCTGGGAGCCTTCTGCAAAAATAAGGCAAAGTCTCTGTGGGACTCACCGGCTTTCTATCTCTTCCTAAGCGCATCTTTCATTCTGATGCTGTTTTAGTTATAAAGGTGGCCCACAACCTTTCCAGGATCTGTTCTACAGTGTTATTGTGGGCCTGGGGCCAGCACTTGATCTCCATGGATGCTGCGCCCTCTAGCTGGCCAATGATGATTTCAGTCTTTTGCCTTATGGACACCGTATAAAGTGTGCACATGGCTAGCATCTTCTTTCTGAAGTCCCTTTAAGTGTGGCTCTCTGTGGCAAGGTGCTTTTGGTGTTTGTGAAATGTTGCTTTAAATATAAATCCTCCATATCTAATCTCAAGCAAATAAGGTGTTTATCAGTTTTCTGCATCTACTGCCTGCGACACTTCAGTCGCTCCGTGTAATGCCAATACAGTGTTGGAAATAGTGGAGGTTCTTTCAGATTACAACAATCTGTAGTTTTGGATGAGCGCGGCACAGGCGGCTGACTACAACTATTTACACCGACTTGGAAAGGATCCAACTCGAAGCTGCTGCAGAACCCTTCTACTGTAAAATGTATTCCTGGGGATAAAAGATAGCCTGTGCCAAATCTCCCAGAGTCTTACGTCAAGTGTGGGTGGAAAATACTTCAGAAACAATGTATAGGCAACAAATAGGGTGACAATGGAAACTCCACCGATGAGGCATAACTCCCAACACACACACAGCAAATTCTGGTCAGGAAATGAAAATCCATAAAATTTGACTTTCACGCTTACCATGTCCCAGGATGCAGAACAAATTCATGTTCTGGTCGGTTTAGAAGATTTTCCACCTTTGCCCCCTCTGCTGAGTACTAAACTGAAATAACCAGGGGAAGGCTGGGAGTGATAATAGAATTTAGCACACTGCTAACTTGGAAAACTTGTCACATTTCAAGTCAACTCACTTGTTATCATGACAAACTAAAGTTAATGGGGCAAATTTATGAAGACTGGCGAATGGAACAGATGATTTATGAAGAGGACATCTCAGCACCAGAATGGAAATGTAACAGCAGTTAGGAACTGGTGAAGATTTCCATTATACCTCACGCTAGAAAAATGGTGTAGGCTTAGAGGAATTGATGAAGTCCTCCCAATGTCTTTGGAGTGCTAGCAAACACTTGTTATAAGAAGGCCACCTATAGTGAAGAGTAGCAAAGATGTTGACTTAGCCCCTGTGTACAAAAATATAACTACTATAATACTGCCTCCTATGTACAAGAATATAACTACTATAATACTGCCCCCTATATACAAGAATATAACTACTATAATACTGCTCCTATGTACAAGAATATAACTACTATAATACTGCTCCTATGTACAAGAATATAACTACTATAATACTTCCTCCTATGTACAAGAATATAGCTACTATGATACTGCTCCTATGTACAAGACTATAACTACTATAATACTACTCCTATGTACAAGAATATAACTACTATAATACTGCCTCCTATGTACAAGAATATAACTATTATAATACTGCTCCTATGTACAAGAATATAACTACTATAATACTGCTCCTATGTACAAGAATATAACTACTATAATACTGCTATGTACAAGAATATAACTACTATAATACTGCCCCCTATGTACAAGAATATAACTACTATAATACTACCTCCTATGTACAAGAATATAACTACTATAATACTGCCCCTATGTACAAGAATATAACTACTATAATACTGCTCCTATGGACAAGAATATAACTACTATAATACTGCTCCTATGTACAAGAATATAACTACTATAATACTGCTCCTATGTACAAGAATATAACTACTATAATACTGCTCCTATGTACAAGGATATAACTACTATAATACTGCCCTCTATGTACAAGAATATAACTACTATAATACTGCTCCTATGTACAAGAATATAACTACTATAATACTGCTCCTATGTACAAGAATAGAACTACTATAATACTGCTCCTATGTACAAGAATATAACTACTATAATACTACCTCCTATGTACAAGGATATAACTACTATAATACTGCCTCCTATGTACAAGAATATAACTACTATAATACTGCTCCTATGTACAAGAATAGAACTACTATAATACTGCCTCTATGTATTATAATAATAATAATAATGATAATAATAATAATAATACATTTTATTTATATAGCGCCAACATATTCCGCAGCACTGTACAATTTGTAGGGTTCAATTACTGACAAAAAAGATACATTACAATGAAATAGTCAATTCACACACTGGGACTGAGGGCCCTGCTCGCAAGAGCTTACAGTCTATGAGGTAGAGGGGGTGACATGAGGTAGCAGGGGCGGCAACAGATATAGCATTGCTTATACAATGGTCAGACAATTCTGTAATAGAGGTTACTGTCATTACACATATATAAAGCTGTATGAGCCGTCACCAGTCGTGTCCTTTAACATGCAGATGGTGCCTGGACATATAAAGCTAGTCTGATACGGCATCATATCCTGTGAGGTAATGCGGGAGCGTGAACAGAGGAGGGTACGTTTTAGGGATTCTAAGTACGGAAGGGTTTACATTAGGAGTTGTGATAGTCCTGTCTGTAAAGATATGTCTTTAGTTTACGCTTGAAGCTGTGGAAATTGGGGGTTAATCTGATAGTCTTGGATAGAGCATTCCAGAGAAGTGGTGCAGCTCGGGAGAAGTCTTGTATACGAGCGCGGGAGGTTCTGATAATAGAGGATGTTAGTCTTAAGTCATTGAGTGAACGGAGAGTACAGGTTGGGCGATAGACAGAGATGAGGGAGGAAATGTAGGGAGGTGCAGCATTATGGAGAGCCTTGTGGATGAGGGGGATAAGTTTATATTGTATTCTGTATTGAATAGGCAGCCAATGTAGTGACTGGCACAGACCTACTATAATGCTGCTCCTATGTACAAGAATATAACTACTATAATACTGTTCCTATGTACAAGAATATAACTACTATAATACTACCTCCTATGTACAAGAATATAACTACTATAATACTGCTCCTATGTACAAGAATATAACTACTATAATCTGCTCCTATGTACAAGAATATAACTACTATAATACTGCCTCCTATGTACAAGAATATAACTACTATAATACTACCTCCTATGTACAAGAATATAACTACTATAATACTACCTCCTATGTACAAAAATATAACTACTATAATACTGCTCCTATGTACAAGAATATAACTACTATAATACTGCTCCTATGTACGTTACTACAATACTACTCCTATGTACAAGAATATAACTACTATAATACTGCTCCTATGTACAAGAATATAACTACTATAATACTGCTCCTATGTACAAGAATATAACTACTATAATACTACCTCCTATGTACAAGAATATAACTACTATAATACTGCTCCTATGTACAAGAATATAACTACTATAATACTGCTCCTACGTATAAGAATATAGTTACTATAATACTGCCCTATATGTACATTTTGTTGTCTGGACTTGCTCTTTATATATTATATTACAGTATATGTAAAGATCTAATAATTGGTAATATTTTGCCTCCTCCAGAATGTCAAGGACCTGCAGCTTGTGGCCTTTAAAACTACATAACCCTGTATTTGTTGTCCACACAAATATTTATGCGGTCAATAAATGGCGCACGTCTGAGATGATTATCAGGTGAATGTTCTTTCAATAGAAAACAAATGTTTCTGTTATTAGATTTCTCATCTAGAGTAAGTGACGTCTGATGTCATGGATGGCAATGAGTTTGCTGTTAAAAAAAAAATAACATCTATAGAGAAGTCATTGTGATGATGGGGGAGTTATTGTACAGGGCTGGATGAAGAGGTGAACTAGCAGTACTACGGATTTTGACATTAGTGACCTCAATGGGAAATACTTGGGTGACTTTAAGATTGATGGCCAAGAATGGGGTGATATTCTAGCCAAGTACAAGTCTCCCACCATTCGATGTAGTGCCCAGACCACAAAATTATTACCTATTGTGCCCCAATCTAAAAAAATAAATAAATAACAAAATAAACTATTGTGGATTTATCAAAAAATTCGGCATCGCTTTCTGTCAGCCGCACAGTGGTAAACCGTACAGGAAACAGTGTAGTCAATGATGGGCTCCAGTGATGTGACTACTGCTATAACGCCATGTAGTGCTCCCACATCTGCCAGGTCAGCAGTCTCTCCCTGCCTGACTTGGGCTTTTTTACGGCAGTCTTGTCTGATACAAGGGCGTGGCCTGCGCATTTTGTGTTCATTTCCCGAAAAAGAAGGCATGAAAAGGGCTTTTATGTATTATTTATTTTGCTTACTTATATAGCGCCATCATCCATCATGTTTGCGTGGGTTTCTTCCGGGTACTCCGGTTTCCTCCCACACTCCAAAGACATCCTGATAGGGAATGTAGATTGTAAGTCCTATATGGGACAGTGACGGTCAATGGAGGATATACATACAGGACAGCGCGCAGACTGGTGATATATAGGGAACATCATCTTACGGGTTCATACAAAGGTGCAATATAACAAATACACTATATCAGGCAGCTTCTGCTCTTTGCTATGGCTCAGTGGGGTATCCTCCCTATTAAAGGGGTTACCTGGGGAATTATATTCTGGGTAGGCTGCTATAATGTCTATGAAGGATTTCAGGCTCTTATCAGTAGAGGTCAATGAGTCTGGACAGTAAGCAGTCGGCTCAGTGCCATATTAGTGTCCTGTAATTCCGACCCCTCTCAACATAGAAGACGTGCATCAAGTATAAGTCATGATGAGCACTTTGCTCTCTATGCCCAGTGACCCCCACTGACCTCCTGCAGAGAAAGTAGCCCTCCCCGACCTGTGAGGGGACACAGCACCTCTGGTGCGCCTCCTCAAGATCTGGTCTCTGGGGAGCTTTGCGGAGGTGGAAGGAAAGAGGGCTTGTAAGTGTGAAATACAGTAAGTTCTCTGGGATATGTGAAGTACTTGCACCTCGTTATCTTAAAGAAAACGTGGAATTTTCAGTGTACTGATTCCATTTCCCATGGTCCTGAATGAACTGAGCCCAACTGTATGTAGAGCACCCCTTTATGTAGATCACCCCTGCATGCAGAGTACCCCTGCATGTAGAGTACCTCTGTATATAGACATGTGGGTGAGTCTGTACAGAGATCCTGTAAGTTGCACAGACCGAATGGGGTCATATAGGCTGCAGTGTTTACATACAGTGGTGGGAGGACGCGGATATTTCCCAGAATATGATATCTATTATGGGAAATATTAATCATTGCTTTGTCATGGACTTTTCTCACGCATTAGTGTAAGGGTAAACTAATAGTAATAATGCAGCTTTTACGGTCACCACACCGAGACTACACCAAGGTTTTACTGACCTGGACTTTCGCCTCCGGAGGCAACTATCATCATCATAATAATTCTAAGCCCTACATAACACCCGCAGTAAAGTCACACAATATCACAGCCTATGTCTCACTCTTGCAGACATGAACACTATACAGACACGCA
Organism: Leptodactylus fallax; assembly: GCA_947044405.1. Taxonomy (NCBI): domain Eukaryota; kingdom Metazoa; phylum Chordata; class Amphibia; order Anura; family Leptodactylidae; genus Leptodactylus; species Leptodactylus fallax. The sequence goes on from CAMRHE010000224.1 coordinate 3,238,009, forward strand.
GCCGTAACTGTGAATTTCCACTTTACCCCCATAGTAGGCGCACATCTGTGCAGGGACACAGCTTGGTGGTTACAGTACAAAGCTCCAGTCTATCCGTGCAGGGACACAGCTTGATGGTTACAGTACAAAGCTCCAGTCTATCCGCGCAGGGACACAGCTTGATGGTTACAGTACAAAGCTCCAGTCTATCCGCGCAGGGACACAGGTTGATGGTTACAGTACAAAGCTCCAGTCTATCCGCGCAGGGACACAGCTTGATGGTTACAGTACAAAGCTCCAGTCTATCCGTGCAGGGACACAGCTTGATGGTTACAGTACAATGCTCCAGTCTATCCGTACAGGGACACAGCTTGATGGTTACAGTACAAAGCTCCAGTCTATCTGTGCAGGGAAACAGCTTGATGGTTACAGTACAATGCTCCAGTCTATCTGTGCAGGGAAACAGCTTGATGGTTACAGTACAATGCTCCAGTCTATCTGTGCAGGGACAAAGGTTGATGGTTACAGTACAATGCTCCAGTCTATCTGTGCAGGGACAAAGGTTGATGGTTACAGTACAAAGCTCCAGTCTATTTGTGCAGGGACACAGCTTGATGGTTACAGTACAATGCTCCAGTCTATCCGTGCAGGGACACAGCTTGATGGTTACAGTACAAAGCTCCAATCTATCCGTGCAGGGACACAGCTTGATGGTTACAGTACAAAGCTCCAGTCTATCCATGCAGGGACACAGTATGATGGTTACAGTCTCTCATAGTCTTAAGCACCACACACATGTCCATGTATCACGTATGGGTCCATATAAAAAGGAACAGGCGAAACACAGATGGCATCTGCATGCAGCCCTTGTTCTTCATGGACGACCATAGCAGAGGTATAACATGAAGCTCTTGGGCCCCTACGCAAAATCTGTACCAATCCCCCCAACTATAATGTATTGTTTACAGTACTGGTCTCCTCCAGTACTGGTTGTGTACATGAGGCCGTACAATAGTATCCCATGTGGTTCATGGTTGAAGGCATTTTGCCCAATCCACCCCTTACAAACCAACTTGTGTTGACCCTGCCTTGTACCAAATTAACCTACCAATAAAATGGGGCCACCCCTGAGCTCATCGGTCTATAGGTCATCAATATCTTATTGTTGGAAAGCTACTTTAAACTCAATGGGAGCAGTTTAAAGAGGACCTCTCACATCTACCACCAACTCAGTAGACACTCCTTCACTGATTCTGGAGCAGTTGGAATTATTTCGCTACGCCCCACGCAATCATTTCTGTTAGTTTCAGCATAATTATGCTCTCTACTATCAGGTGGGTGGTCCTAGACTATCTGCTCCAGATAAGTACCGCCCACCTGACAGTAGAGAGCATAATTAGCATATTGGTGTTAAAACTAACACCACCTATTGCTCAGGAACGGTGGGGGCTAGAGAAAAAATTCCAACTGCATCGGAATCAGTAGAGCGGAGCCTATTGAAGGATGCAAAGAGTTATAGTTGGTGGAGGTGGTGAAAGGCCCTCTCTAAGTCTGTATACAGTGAGCGCCACCTAGAGGTGGATAAAAGTAAACACTATGATTGGGAGATGTAAAGAAATTCAGTGCTGGGCCTCCGGCCTCATAGCCGTGGCACAGTGCTACATAAGCCAACTGTTAGGGTAAATCTAGTTGCAAGGATTCTGCATTATGGCTTGTGTGCCTCACACCTCCTCCACCTATACTGCCTTTTCTTATAAGAAAAAACATAAGAAAAACAAACACACAAATTGTTATTTTGATGGGATTGGACCCATAGAAGCAATGTCATCTAACCATACAGTAGGTATCTGCGAGTGTGTGGTTCATGAGTGCTCCATCTAATAGTTTATTATATGTCATGTCTGTTACATGACTGATGACTTTCCTTATGTTTCCCTCTATATTTAGGATAAGTAGGAGGCTGTACTTTCCTCTAAGATGAGCCTTATATGTTCTACACTAATCCTCCCTGATCCACCATGTCTTATCTAGAGACACTGGCCAAGGCGACTTCTTATAAAAGATAATACCTGGGTGCCAAGTGCACAGAGAGGCTTCAATCTCAAGATGTAGACAAGTAATGATAGAGATGACTATAATTAGAGAGCGTCACCAGATAAGCATATCACTGGCAAAACATCATAGATAATACCATACTAGAGAGACATGATATACAAGAGTAATAGGAACAACAACATGAGGTGGATTAGTCTATTATTGTGGGGGCGGACATTGGAAAGTATACTAAAAATACAAAAATCTGCTTCTAATTCACTGTTTTGTACAAAGGAGCAGTATTATAGTAGTTATATTCTTGTACATAGGAGCAGTATTATAGTAGTTATATTCTTGTACATAGGAGCAGTATTATAGTAGTTATATTCTTGTACATAGGGGGCAGTATTATAGTAGTTATATTCTTGTACATAGGAGCAGTATTATAGTAGTTATATTCTTGTACATAGGAGCAGTATTATAGTAGTTATATTCTTGTACATAGCAGTATTATAGTAGTTATATTCTTGTACATAGGGGGCAGTATTATAGTAGTTATATTCTTGTACATAGGGGCAGTATTATAGTAGTTATATTCTTGTACATAGGAGCAGTATTATAGTAATATTCTTGTACATAGTGGTTAGTATTATAATAGTTATATTCTTGTACATAGTGGGTAGTATTATAGTAGTTATATTCTTGTACATAGGAGGCAGTATTATAGTAGTTATATTCTTGTACATAGGGGCAGTATTATAGTAGTTATATTCTTGTACATAGGAGCAGTATTATAGTAGTTATATTCTTGTACATAGTGGGTAGTATTATAATAGTTATATTCTTGTACATAGCGGGTAGTATTATAGTAGTTATATTCTTGTACATAGGAGGCAGTATTATAGTAGTTATATTCTTGTACATAGGGGTAGTATTATAGTAGTTATATTCTAGTACATAGGAGCAGTATTATAGTAGTTATATTCTTGTACATAGGAGCAGTATTATAGTAGTTATATTCTTGTACATAGTGGGTAGTATTATAGTAGTTATATTCTTGTACATAGGGGGCAGTATTCTAGTAGTTATATTCTTGTACATAGGAGGCAGTATTCTAGTAGTTATATTCTTGTACATAGGAGCAGTATTATAGTAGTTATATTCTTGTACATAGGAGCAGTATTATAGTAGTTATATTCTTGTACATAGGTGGCATTATTATAGTAGTTATATTCTTGTACATAGGAGCAGTATTATAGTAGTTATATTCTTGTACATAGCAGTATTATAGTAGTTATATTCTTGTACATAGGGGTAGTATTATAGTAGTTATATTCTCGTACATAGGAGCAGTATTATAGTAGTTATATTCTTGTACATAGGAGCAGTATTATAGTAGTTATATTCTTGTACATAGGAGCAGTATTATAGTAGTTATATTCTTGTACATAGTGGGTAGTATTATAGTAGTTATATTCTTGTACATAGGGGGTAGTATTATAGTAGTTATATTCTTGTACATAGGAGGTAGTATTATAGTAGTCATATTCTTGTACATAGGAGGCAGTATTATAGTAATATTCTTGTACATAGGGGGCAGTATTATAGTAGTTATATTCTTGTACATAGGAGCAGTATTATAGTAGTTATATTCTTGTACATAGGAGTAGTATTATAGTAGTTATATTCTTGTACATAGGAGCAGTATTATAGTAGTTATATTCTTGTACATAGGAGCAGTATTATAGTAGTTATATTCCTGTACATAGGAGGTAGTATTATAGTAGTTATATTCTTGTACATAGTGGGTAGTATTATAGTAGTTATATTCTTGTACATAGGAGCAGTATTATAGTAGTTATATTCTTGTACATAGGAGCAGTATTATAGTAGTTATATTCTTGTACATAGGAGTAGTATTATAGTAGTTATATTCTTGTACATAGGGGGTAGTATTATAGTAGTTATATTCTTGTACATAGGGGCAGTATTATAGTAGTTATATTCTTGTACATAAGAGCAGTATTATAGTAGTTATATTCTTGTACATAGGAGCAGTATTATAGTAGTTATATTCTTGTACATAGGAGCAGTATTATAGTAGTTATATTCTTGTACATAGGAGTAGTATTATAGTAGTTATATTCTTGTACATAGGAGGTAGTATTATAGTAGTTATATTCTTGTACATAGCAGCAGTATTATACTAGTTATATTCTTGTACATAGGAGGCAATTTTTATTAAAGTAAAAACAAACAAATACAATTAAACAAAAATTCTTTCAGTAATTCCAGACATTTTGTATGTACAAAGAAGGATCAAACAAGAAAATACTTAAAGCAAAATCAACTTAAAGAGTCCACACTTGTTGGAGAAGAAAATTTAAAGAACATACACTAAAACTAAATAGGTCAAACTTAAAACAGATCCACTTTCTTCCATCATAGATCAGAGTCAGAGCTGTCCCGGTGACCTACTGTTTCCATGTCTGATTCAGACTGCACCTCAGCTCGGCGGGGTCTCCTTTTAGTAGGAGGATCACCCTCTTCCTCATCGTACTCTGCCATCATTTGTTGGATCTTTCTATCTAGTTCCTCTTCTCCGTCTGACTCTGATAGAATATAGAATCTATTTGCTGTTGCTGTGACATCGCCAGTTCTATCTACTCTCATCCTAGTTGTTTTTTTGACAGTGGTCCACTCACCCTCAGGCTTACGGCTGGATCTATCTTTTTTCCTTCTCTTAGTACTGGTGGGTGTTGGGGCAGGAGAAGAGATGGCCACTGAGGGTTGTGCAACCTTGTCAACAACTTCCATGGTCGCCTCAGTGGGTTCTGACTGGGCTTGGTCCTGGGTGGTATCACCTGTATCTGTTTGGGGCACTGACTCAGTGACTACTGGCCCTGACAACAGCGCCTCCTCCTCCTCCTGTATGTCATCAGCCGCTGCCAGCAAGTCCTCATCAGGGATATCCCTATGGATGTTGTGCCAAGCATCAGGACAATCCCTGTGGGGGTGACCCATCTTACCACACAGATTACATCTAATGTTTTTGCAGGTAGCGCTCACATGGCCCATTTCATTACACAAGTTGCATTTTACCATGGTGCACACGCTCGCTATATGACCGGACTTCCCACACCTAAAGCATCTGCGTGGCTGACCCGCATAGAAGCAGACGCCTTTCTCTCGGCCAATAAAGAATGAGTTGGGCAGATGTTGGGTTACGTTGTTGTGCTGACGCAACTTAACCAGGACCTTCCACCCACCAGTCCAGATCCCGTCTTCATCCCTATTCTTAGTTAGATCGGACATGAGGTCGCAGTGTCTCCTGAGCCAGATGACAATGTCCTGAGGGGGAACGGCCTCATTCCAGAATACAATGGTGACATTGGCTCTATCTGGCCTAGAGATGGGGATGAAGCTGAACTTATTCCAACCCTCAGTATCTCTGAACCTGGTGACATTAGCCCAGAAACAGTCCAGATCAGACATCAGCTTAAAGCTGACATCATACCCCTGGCGGTCAGGAAGATTTATCACTGCCAGGATGTCAGTCGGCAGGAAGCCCATCTGGGTACATAGGAGCCCTCTGACCACAAACCTTCTATCAGGCAGATCTTCCTTGGCACCTCTGTGCCTAAACCTGACTACATTCCTCCTCTTGAAAGCCTGGCCTGTATAGTTCGTGCTTGATGTAAAAGATGGAGCACCGCGGCTCCAGGCATTCCCAGAGGAGGTATGGCCTGATCCGCCATCTTGGCGTGTCTGTGGGCGCTGTGTGGGCTGCTGAGCACCTGCACTACGAGGTTCTGCTACTACATTAGTAACTAGAGGGGGAAAGTCCTGTACATTGGACTGTGCTGTGTCCGCCCCACCATCAACCTCTATGTCTGTGATATCAGCAGACTCCAGAGACTGGACTGTAGAGGGGTCTGACGCCATAGATGGTGAAGGACCCCCCCAGAAAGAGAAACACTTTCCCCTGCTGGGCCATTATTACATACAGAATTATCTATAATATCAGACACATTGGATGGATAGTCAGTGGCAGCAGAGTCCTGCACAGCAGAGTCCATAGTGTTATTATAGTCACTATTGGTGACTTGCACAGCAGAGTCCAGACTGTCCCACACACTCACAACCTGAGACCCCAAATGTGCTGCTACCCCAGTACCTTCAGGTAACAGTCCACAGTCCTGCTGAGATGACCTGCCTCCTGGGACTTGTGGTGTCTGCACAGATGCTACTTCAGGCAGGGGTCCATGATCTTGCTCTAAAGTGCTGGTTGCTGGGACTTGTGGTGCCTTGCCAGGAACTGCTGCAGGTCTTTGCTGTGGCTTGGCATTAGCTGCTCCTTCCCCATACAAATTCCCTTCCTTAAAAGGGAAACTTGCTGGCTGTAGAATAGGCTTTGCATGGGACTGCTGGCCGCCATCTTGAGAGGGTTCAGACATAGAGCGAGATGATGGTGACTTCCGGTATTCCTCGAATCGCTGCTGGTTTCTGTACGATTCTCCCACCGGTCCCATTTGCTCCAGTACAGTCTCGGTCTCCTGTACGACATCGGCGAGCTCTTTCGCCAGTGCGCTCAGCTTCTTGTCCACTCCTTCCTCTAACCAAGGTTTAGCAGCCCTTATTTTATAGGCGCAGTCAATCTGTCTGCAGATATATTTTACCCGCTTTTAGTGTTTCCAGTCTCCTGACCAGTGCTGGGATCTCGTCTGCCAGGCGCAGTACAGGTGCTCGCTCCGCCATTGTAACACTCTGTGCATTATTGGGGAGTTTTGCAGGCTGGTTACTCGCAGTTTGGCTTCTGGTCGGTGTAGCCTGTGAATTCTGGCCTGCTGCGGCTGTTGTCACTGCCATGGGGCCACAATCTGCAGGTTGGGGACTATGTCCCGGTTTGTTCCCAGTGACCGCACTACTGGTACCATGAGGCCTCCCTGCTGGTCTCACTTTGGTCACATCCGTAGCCTTCACTACAGTTTTGCAGTTTCCACTGCCAGATCTTGTCCGCTCAGACCGCACCAGTACAGGCCGCTGCATGTTCTCCAGCATGGTCTGTTTCTCCAGGGACGTTCTCCTCTGTCTGCAGGAGGGTGGAGTGGACGGGACACCTGTAACCTGTAATGGCGGCTGCACGGCTTGCTTCTTCTTACAATCAGGTATTCTGTCTGGATGCTGCACAATTACTTTGGTAGGTTGTTGTACCGTACCTCTGCTTACTTCTGCTACTGCTTTCTTTGCAATAACTTTCTTCCCATCTTGACTTGCACTGGGACTGCTGACACACTGGACATTACTTCCATTCCTGGAGACTTTGGGATTTTCATCCACTTTCTCAGTTGTCTGGGAGTTGTTTCCCAGAGTAGGCCTTGGAGCCTGGGCCTTGCTAGGGGAGCTGCCCCACCCAGGGTGGCCCCGCCCTGGGCTTTCTCCAGACATCAGGAGACTCAGGACCGGTGAGCAGTAATAGTACAGATATTCTTAACATAGGACCAGAAAGAGAATTCTTGTACAGCTAGGAGGCAGTATTATAGTAGTTATATTCTTGTAAAGGGGGAGTATAATAGTAGTTTTCCGTACATAGGGGGCAGTATTATAGTAGTTATATTCTTGTACATAGGAGCAGTATTATAGTAGTATACTTGTACATAGGAGCAGTATTATAGTAGTTATACTTGTACATAGGGGCAGTATTATAGTAGTTATATTCTTGTACATAGGAGCAGTATTATAGTAGTTATATTCTTGTACATAGGAGCAGTATTATAGTAGTTATATTCTTGTACATAGGGGCAGTATTATAGTAGTTATATTCTTGTACATAGGAGCAGTATTATAGTAGTTATATTCTTGTACATAGGGGGTAGTATTATAGTAGTTATATTCTTGTACATAGGTAGTATTATAGTAGTCATATTCTTGTACATAGGAGGCAGTATTATAGTAGTTATATTCTTGTACATAGGAGGCAGTATTATAGTAATATTATTTTCTTGTACATAGGGGGCAGTATTATAGTAGTTATATTCTTGTACATAGGAGCAGTATTATAGTAGTTATATTCTTGTACATAGGAGCAGTATTATAGTAGTTATATTCTTGTACATAGGAGCAGTATTATAGCAGTTATATTCTTGTACATAGGAGCAGTATTATAGTAGATTCTTGTACATAGGGGAATTATAATATTTTTTTTTATATTCTTGTACATAGGAGCAGTATTATAGTAGTTACATTCTTGTACATAGGAGCAGTATTATAGTAGTTATATTCTTGTATATAGGAGGTAGTATTATACTAGTTATATTCTTGTACATAGGGGCAGTATTATAGTAGTTATATTCTTGTACATAGGGGCAGTATTATAGTAGTTATATTCTTGTACATAGGAGTAGTATTATAGTAGTTATATTCTTGTACATAGGGGGCAGTATTATAGTAGTTATATTCTTGTACATAGGAGGTAGTATTATAGTAGTTATATTCTTGTACATAGGAGCAGTATTATAGTAGTGATATTCTTGTACGTAGCAGCAGTATTATAGTAGTTATATTCTTGTGCATAGGGGGCAGTATTATAGTAGTTATATTCTTGTACATAGGAGCAGTATTAGTAGTTATATTCTTGTACATAGGAGTAGTATTATAGTAGTTATATTCTTGTACATAGGAGCAGTATTATAGTAGTTATATTCTTGTACGTAGCAGCAGTATTATAGTAGTTATATTCTTGTACATAGGGGCAGTATTATAGTAGTTATATTCTTGTACATAGGGGGCAGTATTATAGTAGTTATATTCTTGTACATAGGAGCAGTATTATAGTAGTTATATTCTTGTACATAGGAGCAGTATTATAGTAGTTATATTCCTATACATAGGAGCAGTATTATAGTAGTTATTTTCTTGTACATAGGAGCAGCACATTAAGGACAGTTTTTTAGCAGTAAAATTCATAAAAAGAATTGAACCAGTATATGAATAACAACTAGTCTGTCTGATGGGAACGCAACCTTAGATATTGTTGCATGTAGCTGCTATGCAGGCCGGTCAATACTCAGTAATAATGTGACCTTTTTCAGCTTTGACAAAGTTTCATGGTGGGTTTACATAGTGTTTTATTTCCTGAAATTTCTCTGTTTTACATGTGTCGGTGTGGAAATAGCATTATGTAAACCCACCTTATAGCCAATGGTGTAACATTTGTGTTGTCATTGACATCATCCCAGCTGTCTCTCCTCATATCTACTGACTAGTGTGCAGGGTAGAAGTTCCCATGTCTCACAAGTGAGCGTCCCTAATGGGTGGCACAAAGTGGTAATGATGGGGATCATGTAGTTAGGTCACCCTGACCGTCCATTAGTCAGCTGTGAAAATTTTAATTGCTTGATATGGAATATTGGGTGGAGGCCAGGCTGTGTCCACAGCCAACAATGTATAGAAAATCTATATAATGTGACATATAATGATGGAAAGATGAGATGAAACAAGACCCTGGGGTAATAAAGAGCTGATGGAAAGGAGAACAATAATCCCAAACAGCTTCACTCTGGCCTGAAATTTGGTGACTATAATAATTGCTTGAATGTGAAAGGCGGCGTATGACGTCACAGCTATTAGAGACCACAGATGGCAGTGAATAATGTATTATAGCGAAAAATCTAATAGGCAGTACATTGTATAGTGCGGGCTACAAATAACACACCTGCCCGATAGGACTGCGTTGTGTACCCCATTTTGCAAAATTTTTCTGATTTTTGGAAATTTAAAAGTTAACTCTTTCAGATTTTTTTCACTTTCATATTTTTCTTCCCACCTTTCAAGAGGAATAACTTTTCTATTTCTTTTTCCCATCAACATAGCCATGTGAAGACTTATTTTTTGCAGGGAAGTTGTACTTTGTATATGGCACCATATACATAATGTACTCGGCCATGTGAGGGCTTGGTTTTTGCCAGGAAGTTGTACTTTGTAATGGCACCATATACATAATGTACTCAGCCACGTGAGGGCTTATTTTTTGTGGACAAGTTGTACTTTTTAATGGCACTATATACATAATGTATTTATCCATGTGAGGGCTTGTTTTTTTGTTGGGAATTATACTTAGTCATATAGTTATATAGATAATGTACTCCAAAATGGGAAAAATTTTTAAAAAGGGCCAAAGGTTTTATTGGATTCATTTTTTGGTAAAAAAAATTACCTGTTTTTTTGTTTTTTTGCATCACATTTATAACTTTTCTAGATTTCTGTCTAAGGAGCCGTGCATGGGCTCTTTATTTTTGCAGTAGTTTTTACTAGTTGTAGTTTTTATTGGCACCTTTATGAGTTGACTGTGAACTTCTAATTGTTTTTTAGGAGTAAGATAACCAAAAAACCCCTATTTTTTGGCTTTACCATATGGGATATGCTTTTATAGCTTTTTTTTTGTTATATTTGTGAAACTTTTAAACATTTTACCACTTATATTTTTAGTCAACTTGGGTCACTTGAACATGCTTTGGTAGGCTACTGACAACTGAATGGCATCACCACATTACATTGCGGGGAGATAGCAATCGGTAAGAGAATGGGCAGATGACCAGTATACAACCCTTTAGGTGCCACGGCTGGGTCCAAATGTGGCATGTAAAGGGTTATGAGCTGCGAACAACCATGACTATTACCTTTAGGTGTTTTCTGTACAATTCAACTAGCACCCATATGCTCTGACATGGGCAATATGACACCCACAGTATATTTACGTTAAGTCACGAAGGGTTAAGACTAATTTTTTTAAGGCATAGGTCAGACTTTTATCCTCAACCATAATTTCAGATGCATTTTCACAAAATATTACAGTAGGATGCAAAATGGTATGATGGTGCCCATGACTGTAAACTGCTGGGCAGCATTTTCTTAATGCACCAATTGTCTACTATTAGAAAATATTTGGAGATGGGGTGTATATTTGGGTGGAAGAGAATAGTTGGGCACAGTTTAAGGCTTTGTACTATAGTTGAGGGACATAACTGGAGTCATAACCATTGGAAACCACATAAGATCCAAGAAACATAGGACTTACTGAGAGCAGGAAATAGATGGACCAAATCCAGGAGGACAAGTAGACTGAAGTCCATCATGGATAGCAAGCAGAAATCACAGAGGAACAGAGAGCTTCATGGAGAACAGAGACATAATCCAAAGAAATATGAGTCAAATGTGACTATCCACAGCCAAGCTTGGTTTTATTTTTCTGTAAAGTAGGGCTGAAGTTAGTAGTCTTGGTGGTTACCGTTTCTCCTTGAGATCATACGCAATGCTCCCTGGGAAAGTTATGGAAATGAGCTCTCCTCTAGGAGGTAGAAAACTGATTCTCTACAGCCACCTATAGGTAGCTCCCGTGTAAGTCAATGTCCGACCCATTAAAGAGCCTTGGAACACAACTCAGGATTGCAGCTAAGCCAAAGTCTACTCCAAAAGCCAGAGACATTGTTTAATGGTTGTTGCTCCCGTGAAGGTGCTACTGGAAGTTATTCTCTCTAATGTCTCATAGGGTGACACTTGTCAGCCATAATATGGCCACACCAGCACCCTCCTCCACACAACGCTAGGAATAGGTGTTATCAATACCCATAGGTTATACATTGTGCTAAAAAAAATAATTTTTTTAGTTAAAAAATTTTTAATAAATAATTCCCTAATCGAAGTAGTGGGCGAATTCTTCCCCTTTCACATAGATATTTGTTAACCGCTCATTTCAGAGCTCATTCTGTAGCACATAGAGAAATCCTTTGTTTAATGCAATCCGAAGGTCGAAGAATTGCAGAGTCTGCACCCATGCCAACCAAATATTATTTAGAAATTCCAAAGATGACATCATGTATCTCGCACAATTCTGGCAGGGTGAAAAGTGCCTGCAGAACATTATCGACACATCAATCCCTCGAGGTCAGAAATTCTGACTTTGTTATGGAGATAAGCCAGTGAGTATCACAGAGAAATCCCTGCACAGCACCGTCGAGCACAGAGGCTGAACTCATGAAACCTGCCCTCGTCCCACCTTTATAGAAGTGCCACAGAAGATACTTGATCCAATATTTTCACATCTGCCCTCGACAGTGAACACCCAGACTGACTCACCATGTAATTCCTTACAGCTATCCAAAAAGCTCTGGAATATATTTCGATGGAATACCTCAGAGTTAATTATTGTTCCCTAGGATCGGGTGGAGACCTCAGATTAATGGCTCCAGGTTACACGAGAGCTCGAAAATTATTGAATATTGAAGGAGAATACAGAGAAGCCAAAATTTAGGAGCCAACTTGAATAACGTTCACACAGTTTATATATACTGTGTACACCAGAAGACTAGAAGTATCCTTATCGTGATGAGATGTAGTAGGGCACAAGGCCATTGTTGGTGTTAGATACTTCAGTTGGCTTGGGTTCCAGTCAATCCCAAAGGTATTCATAGGTGAAGGCTCAATACAAGATGGAAGGGTCTACAGTATTAACCATGGAGTCAGCTTGATATGGGGCCTTTGCTGAGAGATGTCATGGTTACTCCAATTCCCTTTGGTATTGGGTGTCTATTTGCCAACATTTGGATGGTCAAAATAGGGACGCGTAAACCGTGCTCCCATGAACACCTTAAACCAGTTGGGAACACCAATTTCAACCTGAGGTTTGTGAAGCCATTTTGCAGTCCAATTCTCTGTATTGTCCTGAAAAAATTGAAATGTACTATAGGTGGGTGGTATCTGGAAATGACTTCTCATATAAGGGCACACAAGGGATGGGGTAATGAGCACAAAGGTCATGGAAAGTGGAAGGAAAGGTCAAACAAACCTCTATCCGGTTGGAATTAACAATGGACATCATGGAGAGGGTTTGGAGCTCATGTTCTGGCAGGCTCAAGCTGACGATGTGTTCCATGTATGGTCATTCTTTTTCCCTGCAGTGGCTTGGCTGTCCTAAAATGGGCACCTGGACTTGCGGAAATCAGCTGATGGGGCTCCAAACTTAAAATGGTTACCTTATTAGTTTCTTAACTACTACTTGCACTTGGCTGGAAGCACTTGTATCACCTACCAAACCCACACTTTGCCGTCAAATTCCCAGTAGATGACCCATAGATCATCACTCCTGAGATAAAGTTGCCACTCATGGCATAGTGGTGTTCTTTCCAACTCTTGACCTAGCTCATGGCATTACCCATGGTCACCAGGATTTGGGTGGCTGCTCAACAATCAACACCCAATCCATGAAGAACCCAACAAATGGTTCCTGCTCTAGCGTTACTTCCAGAGACTTTTTGGAATTTGGTTTTAAGCGTTGTAATTGAGGACATGAAGGTGTCAGTGACCCTGGAAATTTTTGTCTGCAGAGACTTTATGCTTGATTTTCTAAGAAATCGAGATGGCCAAACCAACTAGATTAGAAGAATGGGTGCACATATTTTCGCCATGAATTGCAATGAATATGAATATATTGAAACACGTAATAAATAGCCAAGAGTGACATAGTAATTGATCCAAAAAGTTGTGCATTTGATACATGAGTTAGTCATGGATCGTACCCAAAATCCAAGAACCAATGTTTTTGGAAACGTTCAGTATAAGACCTTTAGAGGTACAAGAAATTAAGATTTGGCGTTCCATGACTCATTTCTCCATGCTAGCCTCTGAGCTGGCAGAGACCCGGCCAATAAAACACCATGTACTGTATGTATAAATAATGTATCTGGGCAGGATGTGCTGTCTAATAATTGTCAGTCGAGCTTCGCTCCTTCTTGTAAAACCGCACTACAATGACAGACTATTGGCACGGTGGTAGCTGTAAAATTTCATTGGGTTTGGAACTCATGAGGAATGGTTTAATAAGATCAGTCATTACTTTGTTTTATATGGTGGCAGCACATTGTGTCTCTGCTTCCAACATATCTGTGCCCCACTGCTTCTGAGCACCCAGATGACATCAGATCCTGACCGCTTTTATTGTTACAGGGTAGTTTTTCGTTCAGAACATTCTGACAGTTACAACAATTACAGTATGTGCCCATTGCTGAAAAAACCCCCCTACACGGAACCGGGGGGGAATTCCACCCAAAAAAAATTTAACTTGGGGGGGGGGGGAAAATTTTTTTGTTCGCCCCGGGGGGGGGGATTAAGGGGGTGGGTTTTTTTTTATGGGGAGAAAATAATAAAATATAATTTTTTTTTTTTTATAGGGGGGAGGATAATAAAATATTTTTTTTTTTTTTGTGGGGGGGGGGTATAATATTGTTTTTTTTGTGGGGGGGGGGGGGGTTATTAGTGTTTTTTTTTTGTGTTGGGGGGGGGGTGTATTTTTGTTTTTTTTTTTTTACATAGGAGGCAGCATTATAGTAGTTATATTCTTGTACATAGGAGCAGTATTATAGTAGTTATATTCTTTCGTTTACATAGGAGCAGTATTATAGTAGTTATATTCTTGTACATAGGAGCAGTATTATAGTAGTTATATTCTTGTACATAGGAGGTAATATTATAGTAGTTATATTCTTGCATAAGGGGCGGATGTACATAGGAGCAGTATTATAGTAGTTATATTCTTGTACATAGGAGCAGTAGTATTATAGTAGTTATATTCTTGTACATAGGAGCAGTATTATAGTAGTTATATTCTTGTACATAGGAGGGAAAATTATAGTAGTTATATTCTTGTACATAGGAGGTAGTATTATAGTAGTTATATTCTTGTACATAGGAAAGTAGATATTTTTATACTTGTACATAGGAGCAGTATTATAGTAGTTATATTCTTGTACATAGGAGCAGTATTATAGTAGTTAATATTATAGTAGTTATATTCTTGTACATAGGAGCAGTATTATAGTAGTTATATTCTTGTACATAGGAGCAGTATTATAGTAGTTATATTCTTGTACATAGGAGGCAGTATTATAGTAGTTATATTCTTGTACATAGGAGGTAGCATTATAGTAGTTATATTCTTGTACATAGGAGGCAGTATTATAGTAGTTATATTCTTGTACATAGGAGGCAGTATTATAGTAGTTATATTCTTGTACATAGGAGGCAGTATTATAGTAGTTATATTCTTGTACATAGGAGGTAGTATTATAGTAGTTATATTCTTGTACATAGGAGGCAGTATTATAGTAGTTATATTCTTGTACATAGGAGTTTAGATCCAAAAAGTAGTATTATAGTAGTTATATTCTTGTACATAGGAGCAGTATTATAGTAGTTATATTCTTGTACATAGGGGTAATAATATTCTGGTACCAGTATTATAGTAGTTATATTCTTGTACATAGGAGGCAGTATTATAGTAGTTATATTCTTGTACATAGGAGCGTTTTGAGTTAAATTCGCACATAGGAGCAGTATTATAGTAGTTATATTCTTGTACATAGGGGGCAGTATTATAGTAGTTATATTCTTGTACTTGGGAGGTAGTATTATAGTAGTTATATTCTTCTACATATGAGGCAGTATTATAGTAGTTATATTCTTGTACATAGGAGGTAGTATTATAGTAGGTATATTCTTGTACAAAGGAGCGGAAATAAAGTAGGTAAAATCTTGGGCAAAGGGGGGAGGAAAAAAGAAGGTAAAATCTTGGACGAAGGGGGGAGGAAAAAAGTAGGAAAAAACTAGTAAAAAAAAAAAAAAAAAAAAAAAACGGGGGGGGGAAGGAGGGGGGGGCCCCCGGGGAAAAGGGGGGGGACCCCGGAGGGGGGGAGAAGAAAAAAAAAAAGGGGGGGGGGGGGGAAGAAGCCAAAGAGGGGGGGGGCGGGGCGGGAGGGGGGGGGGGGAGGGGGGGGGGGAAGGAAGAGAAAGAGGGGGGGGGGGGGGGGGGAGGGGGGGGGGGGGGGGGGAGGAGGAGGGGGGAAGGGGGGGCGGGCGGGGGGGGGGGGGGGGGGGGGGGGGGGGGGTTATGTTCTGGGGCTGCTTTGCTGCATCTGGCACAGGGTGTCTTGAATCTGTGCAGGGTACAATGAAATCTCAAGACTATCAAGGGATTCTAGAGAGAAATGTGCTGCCCAGTGTCAGAAAGCTTGGTCTCAGTCGCAGGTCATGGGTCTTGCAACACAATAATGACCCAAAACACACAGCTAAAAACACCCAAGAATGGCTAAGAGGAAAACATTGGACTATTCTGAAATGGCCTTCCATGAGCCCTGACCTAAATCCTATTGAGCATCTTTGGAAGGAGCTGAAACATGCCGTCTGGAAAAGGCACCCTTCACACCCGAGACAACTGGAGCAGTTTGCTCATGGGGAATGGGCCAAAATACCTGCTGAGAGGTGCAGAAGTCTCATTGACAGTTACAGGAATCGTTTGATTGCAGGGATTGCCTCAAAAGGTTGTGCAACAAAATATTAAGTTAAGGGAACCATCATTTCTGTCCAGGCCTGTTTCATGAGTTTTCTTTTTAAAAATTCTGTTGAAGCCTGGTTGGAAAGCAATGTCTGACTTTCATTTGTTCATTTTCATAGAATTTTTATATATTATTACTTCTGTCAGATTCAAGTTATTTCTGTGACCATTGTGGGTTTTTCTTTCATTAAATGAGGGGGACCAACAATTTTGTCCATGTGTGTGTATACTTGGAACTAGAGAGTTAGATTGTTAGCTCTTCTGCATGTGATACAATGATATAGAATATTATTATAAACTTTGTGTAGCACTTTCAAATAATTGCAATAAGAACAGATGGAAGATCTCAGATGGTAATTTGGATTTATAAAAATAACAATTCCATCATCTTCATTACAAGTAGTGAGTATATATATATATATATATATATATATATATATATAATATATGTATATGCTTGTTTGTTATTTTGGATTCATGAGTCACTGCTGTAATGTATTACTCATGTGTGACAGGGTTAATATAAGTGCCCATACGAAAATCCTCCCTGTCCTATAGATTAGTACTCCCATGGGATCCATAAAGACAAAATTCATGGAACTCAAGACAATTGCTTCTCATCTTTAATTTCTTCCTCTGGGTGAATTACGGCGGCTCCTTGTATATGGTGCCTCTGATGTCTGGCTGTCATAGCAACAAAACATGACCTGCAAACAATACAATAAATAATTGCCCCCCCTTTGTGGGACGGAAATGCGTGGTCAAGTTCTTTTAAAAAGTCTCATATTGAGAAGCCATCATGGGATTCTATAGATATACTGTACATACTGTACTGTATATCTTATAATAAATATATATATAGATAAATATAGGTACATCTCGGGAGAAAAGTGTTCTGCATCAAATATATAACAATTGACAATCTCGGGAACTGGATCACAGAAGCGACAGATTATATTTGGGGTATTTCCAGGTGGGCTTTAAAGTTCAAATTTTGGTACCAAGTTTGATCAAGTCTAGCAGGGAAGGGGGAAATTTAAAGAGGAGCCAAATTGGGGTCTAGGAATGAGAGGGGAACCATGCTAGAAACCAGGTTTGAGAGGGGTAGCCAAACTGGGATCCAGGAGGGTTTACCATGCTGAGGACCAAAATTTAAAGGGATGCCATGCTGGGGACCTGGATCAAGTGGGGAACCATGTTGAGGACCATGATTTAAAGGGATACCCTGCTGGGGATGAGGAATGAGGGAGACCATGCTGGGATCCAGTAGGGGCACTATACTGAGGTCCAAGATTTACAAAGAGATATTGTGCTGGGAAATAGGGGTGAGTGGGGAACCATACTGAAGACCATAATTTGAAGAGATACCATTCTGGGGACCAGGAATGAGGGAATCACGCTAGAGTCCAGGAGTGGTCACTAGAAACAAGAGGAAATCCATATTGGGCACGAAGATTGATACAGGTGCCACAATGGTAACCAAGAATGATAGGGCCATCTTGAACTAGGAAATATATAGGTCACAGGGGACTAATAAATAGTCGGGATCCATTGTTGTTATGTATGTTGGTTGGAGTGACTTGTGTACAGTACCAAGGCTGTTTTTTTAGTCCTAGTCCATGCCCGGTTCTGTGTGATATGCTGATGTGAAACCAAGACTCCTGGTTTTCTGGAGCTCCAACCTGGTCCTGTAATAGGAGTCACTGCCTGAAATACCTTCCTTCCTGAATATTCCTCCATTACCTGTGAGTGGTACTGTAGAAAAGTGTAAGGAACTGAAGCAGCTCAGCCACAAAGTGCAGGCAGACCATGTAAAGTTACAGACTGCTGAGGAGCAGAGGGCAGAAAAGTCACCAACGCTCTGCGGACTCAATAACTGCAGACTCCAGACCTCCCCTGTTATTAACATCAACACAAAAACTGTGCCCCGCTAGGCACTTCATGGCATGGGTTACTATGGCCAAGCAGATGCATGTAAGCCTTATATCACCAAGCACAATGTCAAGTGTTGGATGGAGCACAATGCCACCAAATGGACTCTGGAATGGTGGAAATTTGCTCTGCGGAGTTACCAATCACACTTCTTATTTGATAGACCAGTCTGTGTTTGGTGATGTCAGGAGAACGTTACTACGCCATGTCAGCTATAAAGATTGGTGAAGGATGGGTAAGGCTATGGGATTGTTTTTCAGGGCTTGGCCTAGGCCTCTAGTTCCAGTGAAGGGAAATCTTCATGCTTAAGCATACCAAGACATTTTGGACAATTATCACTTTCACCTTTGTGGCAACAGTTTGGGGAAGGTCCTTTTTCTGTTCCATCATGACTGTCCCTAGTGCACAAAGCAAGGTCCATAAAGACATGGTTGGGGGAGTTTGGTGTGAAGGAATCTGACTTGCCTCACAACCAAACTCATAAATTCTCTGAATGATGATATGGCCCCCACAGATATATTCATATGAAAAAGTTTGGGCACCCCTATTAATCTTAATCATTTTTAGTTCTAAATATTTGGGTGTTTGCAACAGCCATTTCAATTTGATATATCTAATAACTGATGGACACAGTAATATTTCAGGATTGAAATGAGGTTTATTGTACTAACAGAAAAATTGCAAAATGCATTAAAACAAAAATTGGCCCGGGCAAAAGTGTGGGCCCCCCAAAAAAAAAAAGAAAAAAAAATTTAATAAACCCCCCCTTTTCCAAAAAAAAAACCCCTTCCCCCCCCCTTTTTCTTTTTATTTTTTCCCTGTTTTTTGTTTAAAGTAATTTTTACCCCTCCTCTTTTTAAAAAAATTCTTCTTTTGTTTTGTTTGTTGGTGGGGGGGGGGGGGGGGGGCGCGCGCCAAATTATCCCACAGAAGTTCAATGATATTCAGGTCTGGGGACTGGGATGGCCATTCCAGAACATTGTAATTGTTCCTCTGCATGAATGCCTGAGTAGATTTGGATCATTGTCTTGCTGAAATATCCATCCCCGGCGTAACTTCAAATTCGTCACTGATTCTTGTACATTATTCTCAGGAATCTGCTGATACTGAGTTGAATCCATGTGACCCTCAACTTTAACAAGATTCCCGGTGCCGGCATTGGCCACACAGCCCCAAAGCATGATGGAACCTCCACCAAATTTTACAGTGGGTAGCAAGTGTTTTTCTTGGAATGCTGTGTTTTTTGGACGCCATGCATAACGCCTTTTTGTATGACCAAACAACTCAATCTTTGTTTCATCAGTCCACAGGACCTTCTTCCAAAATGAAGCTGCCTTGTCCAAATGTGCTTTTGCATACCTCAGGCGACTCTGTTTGTGGCGTGCTTTCAGAAACGGCTTCTTTTGCATCACTCTCCCATACAGCTTCTCCTTGTGCAAAGTGTGCTGTATTGTTGACCGATGCACAGTGACACCATCTGCAGCAAGATGATGCTGCAGCTCTTTGGAGGTGGTCTGTGGATTGTCCTTGACTGTTCTCACCATTCTTCTTCTCTGCCTTTCTGATATTTTTCTTGGCCTGCCACTTCTGAGCTTAACAAGAACTGTCCCTGTGGTCTTCCATTTCCTTACTATGTTCCTCACAGTGGAAACTGACAGGTTAAATCTCTGAGACAACTTTTTGTATCCTTCCCCTGAACAATATTTGTTTTCAGATCATTTGAGAGTTGTTTTGAGATGCCCATGATGCCACTCTTCAGAGGAGATTCAAATAGGAGAACAACTTGCAATTGGCCACCTTAAATACCTTTTCTCATGATTGGATACACCTGGCTATGAAGTTCAAAGCTCAGTGAGGTTACAAAACCAATTTTGTGCTTCAGTAAGTCAGTAAAAAGTAGTTAGGAGTATTCAAATCAATAAAATGATAAGGGTACCCAAATTTTTGCACCGGTCAAATTTTGGTTTAATGCATATTGCACATTTTCTGTTAGTACAATAAACCTCATTTCAATCCTGAAATATTACTGTGTCCATCAGTTATTAGATATATCAAATTGAAATGGCTGTTGCAAACACCCAAATATTTAGAACTAAAAATGATTAAGATTAATAGGGGTGCCCAAACTTTTTCATATGACTGTATATACTCTGATGAGCAAAAGGGTAACAATGTTTGGAACGTGTGACTTTCAGGCTCCATATCTCAATATCCACTACAGCTTGGAACGTGAGACTCCCATCACTGTATAGACAATCATCTTGGCTATCTCATACATAAATGTGACTTCTTGTATCCTGCACATTACAACCTGTTCTCACATTCCCTATAGCTCAGGGTGTTATTAGGTGGATTCCCTTTGCTTACACTTCTGGCTGAAGTGGAAGTGAAGGCATCGATGGCCAGGAGCTGAGATCAGTAAGTAAGGCTCACGACAAGAGTATTTGTTGGGTGAACCAAGTGAGATTAGTTTTGCGTGGTTCACCTGGCGATTCCGTTCAGACCGCATGCATCCGAACCAAAACTGCTATAATTATACTTGGGGGTCTATTTAGACCCTGAAGTATAATGATCAGAGGCCCCAGGGAGGTGAGAAAACATACCTGTGTTATTTACCTCTTCCGGGCTCTGGCGCGACTATGTGGGTTAAGGCATCATCATGACACATAATGATGCCGACATAACCCGCGCTTGTGACGTCATTGAGAAGGGCCGAAGGCTTATTAAGGAGTCACAGGAGAGGGTTTGTGTGGGTTTCTTCCCACATGCCAAAAATATACTGGCTCCCCGTACAAACAACTCACCCTTGTGGTGTTGGGGATGAGCGCCTGTATGGCAGCCACTAACTCCACAATGCTCCCTATGCTTTGAGTCCCTGTGAGTAAGGTGCATTACAAATGTTTGTCATTGTCATGGTATTGTATCATTGTATCAGGTGGATACAAGAGAGACGTGCTGTTATCCAACGGTTAGAGACATTGTATCGACTATAATGATCTGAGTAATGGGCAACATTGTCTCTAAACACTGGAGTATCCTAAGTGGAGGCTATAAAAATATACAGGAATTTGGTAATCCACCTCTTCTATCTTCTCGTAGACCACTTAGCTTGAAGGATGGATTGGTTTGGTCAGATGTGGGCTCCTCTGCAAAACAGGTACAGGCTTAGGCTAGGCTCACACTAGTGTCATGCTCCATCGGGGAACCTGGACAAACAGGGGTTATACACAGAGCCTAGCGGAGCCCATTGACTATAATAGGTAATGTATTTGTACATCCAGTTACTCAGGAAAGTTTTCCAGTTTGACATTATCTTACGTGTGACTCGGATCATGTGGTTTATGTGTTAATGTGTCCTTAAGACTAGAGAACTACTTCCGGACTGCGTGTTGACTTTTTACGTCTAGGCGGTCCACTGTTCCTGTTTTCCCTATCACTGTGTACAGAGCTATGGAAGACACCATGATGTAGATTCCAAGTCCCCCTCCTGCTTGCCCCCACAGTTTCATGTCCCCCTTCAATTGCCCCCACTGTATATGTCCTGTCTCTGATCCCAGAGTCTTCAAGGAGCAACAGGCACGATGTAAGTCATCACATCACGCCTTCTGCTCCAAGACACCGGGAGCAGAGACAGCGGCCATAGGGTGAAGCAGGGAGCGGACAGCATCTTCTTCATCATTGTCTTCAAATCATCGGTTTCCGGAGGACAGCAACGAGTCAGGGCAGCCTACACCCACTGCCCAGGAAATGCAGGACTGTCCCGCTGTTCCAAGGGCCCCCGCTACCATAGGGTCTGGTGCAAGTCCACCATTGGTCCTATGGTTAAAGAATCCTTCTATCTATCTATCTATTAATCTATCTATCTATTTATCTATCCTATGTACTTCAGGGATATTCATGATTGATGATAACTACTTTAGTACCTTCTGCTTCATGTAGATAGGAATAAATCTATAGATTGGAGACTACGATAAATGGAGTGGGGTGTGGGGCTCACTAGATCTTCATAAGAAGTGAATTCCAGAGATATGAAGCAATTAGATGGAAAGTTCTATGAAGGCTAAGAGTGAATGGGACAAGAGCTGACCGTAAGGAGATAAGAAGTGATATGTTATGTTAGGAGAAGGAATGTGATTCCAGAGTCTCCAGAAGGAGAACTTTATGTCTTATATCCTTCTACATGAGAGGAAAAGTCTTAGAAAAACAGAAAGGAAAGTGTTGAGGAGGGTGAGATAAGACAGAAGACAGATGACTGCACTACTTATAGGGATGGAAGGAAAAAAAAAAGCATTTTATTAGGAAGTTGCAACTAGAGCCGTGATCAGGGCAGTATCAGGGGTCCTCCTGTCAGGGGCCCTGAGGAAAGGTATGAAAACAGGGGCCCGGTGCTGCTGCTGCCAGGGGCGTACACAAGGGGGCAGTTTA
Source organism: Leptodactylus fallax (assembly GCA_947044405.1). Lineage (NCBI taxonomy): Eukaryota > Metazoa > Chordata > Amphibia > Anura > Leptodactylidae > Leptodactylus > Leptodactylus fallax. The sequence continues at coordinate 3,260,762 of CAMRHE010000224.1, forward strand.
ACTATTAAAACTGCCCCTTTTCTGACATTGTTTGGCCACCATTTTCCTGTGTGGGACCAGGGGGCACTATACTGTGTGGGAGCTGGGGCACTATACTGTGTGGGACCTGTGGGCACTGTACTGTGTGGGACCTGGGGGCACTGTACTGTGTGGGACCTGGGGGCACTATAATGTGTGAGATCTGGGGGCACTGTACTGTGTGGGACCTGGGGGCACTATACTGTGTGGGTTTGGGACATGTACACTGTGTGGGACCTGGGGGCACTGTACTGTGTGGGACCAGAGGGCACTGTACTGTGTGGGAATAGAGGGCACTATACTGTGTGGGACCTGGGGGCACTATACTGTGTGGGACCTGGGGGCACTATACTGTGTGGGACCTGGGGGCACTATACTGGGGGGGCACCTGTGTGGGACCTGGGGGCACTATACTGTGTGGGTTTGGGACATATACACTGTGTGGGACCTGGGGGCACTGTACTGTGTGGGACCAGAGGGCACTATACTGTGTGGGACTAGAGGGCACTATACTGTGTGGGACCTGGGGGCACTGTACTGGGTGGGACCTGGAGGTACTATATTGTGTGGGACCAGGGGGCACTATACTGTGTGGGACCAGGGGGCACTATACTGTGTGGGACCTGGGGGCACTATACTGTGTGGGACCTGGGGGCACTATACTGTGTGGGTTTGGGACATATATACTATGTGGGCCCATGGGGCATATATTGTGTTGGCTTGGGGCAGATCTACTGTGCAAGCTTGGGGGATGTAATACTGTGGGACTTGCCGACATTATACACCCCCATGATAGGACCCCCTTCTCTGTTAACCCTGCTTATGCTCCTCCTACCACCTACCCCATCCACCAATGAATTAAGGAGAGAGACCTGGACAGGGACACTATGAAGGTGCTTGTCTCAGTCTCATCCCAGCCCTTGGTCCATGACACCACAATAAGCTATATTAAAGGGGTAACAAGAAGTATAGGGAGTATCGAGAATCTGTTCAGTCAACCCTATGCATGTTCCATTATGGGACATTGTACTCTATAAAGTGCTGCTATAGGACATTATACTGTGTGGAGGGGCCATTATGAAACATTATACTGTATGGAGGGTCCACTGTAGAACATTATACTGTGTGGAAGGGCCACTGTGGGACATTATACGTGTATAGAGGGGCCACTATGGGACAATATACTGTATGGAGGGCCACTGTGGGACATTATACTGTATGGAGGGCCAGTGTGGGACATTATACTGTATAGAGGGGCCACTATGGGACAATATACTGTATGGAGGGCCACTGTGGGACATTATACTGTATGGAGGGCCACTGTGGGACATTATACTGTATGGAGGGCCACTGTTGGACATTATACTGTATGGAGGGCCACTGTGGGACATTATACTATATGGAGGGCCACTATGGGACATTATACTGTATAGAGGGGCCACTGTGGGATATTATACTGTGTGGAGGGGCCACTATGGGACATTATATTGTATGAATAATAATAATAATAATAATAATAGTCCTTTAATAGTCCCACAGTGGGGAAATTCAGTGTGTTACAGCAGCAAAGATAAGATAAGCAGATACAAATACAAATACAACATGTACAGGAATGTTCCAAGGTAAGAGGCATTACTTTGATAGCAGACAGACAGATAGGAAGTAGCAGGGGGGGGGGGATTTAACAGGCAGAGAGATATTTCAGTTCTGTGTGTGTAATGATCTCCGCTTGGGTCGGTGTTGGTTGTGCAGCCTAACTGCAGTGGGGAGGAAAGACTTCCGATAGCGCTCCTTCTCACACCTAGGGTGGGGCAGTCGGTCACTGACAGTACTGCTCAGCGCGATCACAGTCTCATGCATGGGATGGGACTTCTTATACTGCATGGAGCTCACCACGGACAGTATCCTTCTGTCACCCACCACCTGCACTGGGTCCAGTGGGCTCCCCAGGACAGAGCTGGCCCTTCTAATCAGCTTGTCAAGTTTATTTCTGTCCCTGGTTGATATACTGCTCCCCCAGGAGGCCACTCCAAAGAAGATGGCTGATGCCACTACCGAGTTGAAGAAAGTTCTCAGAAGTGCCCCCCGGATTCCAAAGGCTCTCAGCTTCCTAAGCAGGTAGAGCCTGCTGTGGGCCCTTCCTGTACAGGGCCTCCATATGATCTGCCCAGTCCAGCTTATTATTGAGGGCCGCTGGGGGACATTATACTGTGTGGAAGGGCCAGTGTGGGACATTATACTGTATGGAGGGGCCACTGTGGGACATTATACTGTATAGAGGGGCCACTATGGGACAATATACTGTATGGAAGGCCACTGTGGGATATTATACTGTATGGAGGGCCACTGTGGGACATTATACTGTATAGAGGGGCCACTGTGGGATATTATACTGTGTGGAGGGGCCACTATGGGACATTATATTGTATGAAGAGCCGCTAGGGGACATTATGCTGTGTTGAGGCCACTATGGGACATTATACTGTATAAAGGGTCGCTATGGAACATTATACTGTGTGGAGGGACCGCTATGTGAGATTATACTGTACTGTTTGGAGGAGCCACTATAGACACATTATACTGCATAGAGGGGCCACTATGGGACATTATACTGTCACAAGAATATTTGGTGTGAAGGGGAAGCCCAAGCTTGATGAATAGCCTGTGCCCATATTACCCATAATCCGCCCCTGGTGTGACATAAATAATAATTATCTTCAATAAGCCTCACATAAAGGTTACTGATATAGGAGACATACGGAGGTCCTCAGTTAGTACCTCCATGTTCCTCACATAACAGTGCCCTTAGGGTGAGGTCCTATGGAGAGGCTTTGGTGTAGTTGAGGAGTGCTCCAAGCTGAATTCTGGCCATTTTTGTGACTGTATGTTAGATAGATGTTGAATTTTGCTTGAAAACAGCTGTTTAACTCACAAAAAAAACAATCGTCATGTGGTTTTGTGGGAAAACAGCTGTTTTTCAAGCAAAATTCAACATCTATTCACCATACAAACAATAAGAATGTAACTTGGAGCAGTTATCGGGGTGTAGCTCTCTATGTGGCCTCAGCCTTATGTGAGGTACAGGATGGGGTTAAGTACTATTTAATGTGAGGCACATGGAGGACCAAATTAATAACTTGCCTACCGTTAATTAAATAAATGGGTTTTTCCATAAAATTTCTGGGCCCCAAAGCATAATAGACAGCAGGCAGGGAAGGGATTAGAATAATAAAATAAAGTATAGTGTCCTAGGCCTCGCCGTTGTATCGCAGCTCCCGAGTCCTCTGTACAAGTCCTCACCTCCAGCACTCCATCGAGAACTGGGATCCACCACTTGTTGCCGCGGCAGCCAAGCACTGGTCTTAGCAGACATGTGTGTGGTTGTGACTACAGGTTGGCGAACCTCATGAGGTTTGTTTCGGCGAATATTCATGAGGTTCATTTGGTCCAAACTTCTGCTATTATTATATTCTGGAGTCTGTTCAAACCCCAGAGTATAATAAGTGGAGGCCCAGGGGAGGTGCGGCAACATAATAAACCTTTATACCAACCTTGCCTCACCTCTTTTGGGCATCCTCCAGACTATTTTGGCCTCCTGGCTAACATCACATAGACTGAAACCCAACTACAGGCCTTGGCCCTGACCCTCAGGATGCGTGACATCAATCAGGAGGCCACTGGATGCCATCAGGATGCCCAGGAGAGGTGAGGGAAGGTGGGTATAATGGTTTATTATACCCCAAACGTTTCAGGTTTCGGTTGAGTCCCAGACCAGAGCATCATATGGCGGTATCTTGGTTCCTGGTGGGCGGATCGCTGTTTATGCCATGTGAAGATCATCTGTGCAATGTACCCTGTGTGAGGGAGAAGGAGACTCCCCTTGCACTGGTCACACGTCTAAGGACGAGCAGTAAGCGGCATCTATGTTAGTTCTTCTCACGTTTTCAAGTTGTTCCAAAATTGTTCAGTTCTTTCTAGGTTAGAGTAAAGAGCCTTGAAAGTGGGCTTGTCCTTATTCCTGCGACTTACAGGAGCATAGAGAAAAGCAAAAAAAGTGTAATATTAAAAATAGGTTAAAAAAACACACAATACCCCTCCCCTGCTGTATGATGCAAAAAATATAAGCCATAAAAAACTGCACGTATTGTAATTCCCAAGCCTGGAACAACCCGACTATAACTAGAGATGGACGAACCTCACAAGATCCTTCTCGCTGAATATTTGTTGGTCCTTCCACTTGTTCTGGTTCGGCCCGAACTGTAAGTACTGTAATTATTGTCTCTTCAGACCATAGAGAATAATAACCGGAGGCCCAGGGGAGGTGCAGAAACAAAATACTCATCTTCCCTCACCTCTTCTGGGTTCCCTCTAATTCCTCTTTGGTGGTTTTCCAGTCTCTTCCAGTTTCAAGAATTATGTCATGGGTCACCAGGCAACCGGTGAGCCCTGATACTTAGGTGCAAGTGTCATGACATTGTTGCACCCAGTATGACCATTGAGGTCCAGTCACAGGCCTTAGTGGTTCCCTAGTAACCTGTGACGATCTGAAGACTACTGAAGTAAAGTAAAGTAAAAAGCCATCAAAAATTGTATGCTCCAAAACTACATTTCAGGAATAACTTGAAGCTCCTGTGGCCCCAATGCAAAATGTGTAGGATCATCAATGAATGATTCCCAGATAACCCCTTTAAGCCCTTCCCACATTTGGATGTACATAATCGGATACTGGAATTTCCCAAATCCCAACGCACATGTATGTCCTGGTGATAACGTCACCTTAGTGACTGTGTCCGCACAATCACTAGCGGGATGGTAGAGAGTAACCCCAGATCTCTACCATTTATAAACATGTGACATGGCCACAAAGGAAACACAATATGGCAGACCTGGGTTCTATCTACCTCTGGTCATATGGTAGCGAGGACATGCAGCAGGTGAGTTGGCTATAATGCTGACACCTCTTCCTGTGTCTTCTGGTTACATTCCCAGATGGGCGTCTTTACTTTGATGTTACATTTCCTGTAATCTTACCTGGTGCGTCTTGGGCGGGTTACATCTGGTGTAGGTAGAACTGGCAGTGCCAAGCGTCTACAACTCATGCCCGCAAGGCATGAAGTGAAAAGTTGACTCATTGTAGTTATTCTGAGCTTAAATCAACTCCTCAACATTGAAATTGTAACACCAAGAAGGAAAAGTTTGTGAGTTCTGGAAATCTCTGGATGGGTATGTTAATGGCAAAAAATTGGAAACAAAATATTCCAAAACCTCTTGATTTATTCAGTATGGGGTATGAGAACCACGTGCAGAAATCTCCGCACTTACACACCTTGGCATGATATCAATGAGGTTATTAATGGGTGTCTGAGGGATGTTATGTCATGCTGAATGCACTTGGGCAAGCAAATCATCAAGATTGGCAGCTCCTTTACGATTGGCGACCAATGATTTTCAGATATAGTTGATGGGAGACAAGTCCAAAGACGATGCAGGTCATGGTAACATGTTTAGGCTGAGCAATATGCAGCCTGGTGAAAAACGCCTCCTGGAACACTTTGGAGAAATGGCTGTACCACTGGTTACCACAACCATGTCAATGTAATGCCGAGCTGTTACTGTACCTAAAATGAAGACAATGGGGGGTCGGGCTACTTTACATTATGCCACCCCACACCATAATTCTGGGAATAGTACAGGTGTGTTCTTCTCTTGTGAAGGAATCTTCATGGCATTGCCCATGTGGTTTCCAGACAAATCTTCAGCTATCTTTGCGTCTGTGACAAAAGCGGTTTTATCGCTGATACGGATAGACCTCCATTACCGTATTGCTGTGCACCACGATATCCTTTGAGTGGTGATGAGAGGTCAATGGATCACCTGTAGCTGGATGGATGGCTTGTAGCCCAATGTCTTGCAAACGTCTTCTGATGATTTGTTGTCGACACGGTTTGCCGCTCTGAGCTTGCGATGGGACATCGAATTTCACTTACAGTACAGAATGAGTGTATCAGTCAGATAGTCCGTCCATGTAGAGATTCACTTCTGTGCAACACTTGCTGTTACTATAGGTACCTATAGGGTTTGCAGGGGGTCGATACAAGGCCCTATAGAGATAGATAGATAGATAGATAGATAGATAGATAGATAGATAGATAGATAGATAGATAGATATGAGATAGATAGATATAGATAGATAGATATGGGTAGATAGATAGATAGATAGATAGATAGATAGATAGATATGAGATAGATAGATAGATATGAGATAGATAGATAAATAGATAGATACGAGAAAGATATGAGATGTAGATAGATAGATAGATAGATAGATATGAGATAGATAGATAGGAGATAGATATGGGATAGATAGATAGATAGATAGATATGAGATAGATAGATAGATAGATTGAGATAGATAGATAGATAGATAGATAGATATGAGATAGATAGATAGGAGATAGATATGGGATAGATAGATAGATAGATATGAGATAGATAGATAAATAGATAGATACGAGATAGATATGAGATGATAGATAGATAGATAGATAGATAGATAGATAGATAGATAGATAGATAGATAGATCTTAGATATTAGCAGCACTATAAAGCATCTGTATGCATGTTATATTTTTTAGAAGTGATGACAATTTTGTGTTACTTTTATGTCTAAGCTTCTCTGACCCTGATGTAGTGATGTAGCCGGTACAGACACATCGGTGTATAATCCCTTGTTCTCGGGGCTGTTTGTATTACTCACAGCCAGATTATAGGTAACAAGTGAGGACAAAGATTCATTAAGACACAACCTGCTCACTTTAGGAAAGCTTTTAAGAGCTTAGAGACAGAGTCGTCTTTTATGTATCACTCAGCTGAGGATTTAATGCTGACAATTAAACTGCATCACCTCATTAAAAAAAAAAAACAAAAATGTGCTAAAATATTAGTGTTCTTTTTGAAAACTCAGCATGGTACCTCTTACCCAAGCAAAATGATAAAAGCCCCGCCCCTGCTCAGCTAAACACCAATCACACACTCTTATCTTAAGCAGGGATCCACCCCCACTTAGAACTGAAGAGGTTTACAGCCGAGGACTCCTCCTCTTTCATCTAGAGTGGAGAATCTCTGAAGGTTCATCGAGTACTTGGGAGGATTCAGGCTTGTTTTCCCTTCCACTACAGGGAAAATGGAGACCCATTAAAGGGGTTTTCTCTGGTTTTCAGCTCATTCTTCCACAGAACTTCTGCTTGTTGTAAACAGCACAGTTATCTCTGGATTTACATAAACAGAAAACGGAGACACTGCTCCAAGAAACTTACCTAGCCCTTCTTGAGGTTCAAAACCTGAATGCCTATGAGAAAGAGAGAGAGAAGAGAATATAGACAGTCAGAAGCAGAGCCTGAGTCACCATCCTGACCTGATATCAGGCCTTTAATCTAGGCAACCAGCTGTAAACACTTAGGAAAGTGATTTTGTTGTATCTGGGAAACAGAGCAAGATAGATAAAGCAATGTGTTGGGTAAAACACTTCTGTTAACTTAAGTGGCAAGTCTGAATATGATCCTTGAGATGGGAATCCCCCTTTACATCTTACCTAGACAATAAAAGCCAAATAACGAGTATTCCAGCAGCCCATCCCTTGGATAAAGGCTCATAAACCAGGGAGCAACTTTAGTAAAGTGGTTTGTCCTGTTCAGAAAATCCCCTCAAAGGGGTATTCTGGTAACATCAAGTCAACCCTTTCCGAAGGGTAACCTGATGATTGGTGAGGGTACAACCACTGGGACCATGACAAATCATGAGAAAAGGAGTGTTTTGCAACCCAGTTGGAATGGAGTGGCAGTAAGGGGATGCATGGCATGGCTTCCTTGATTTCAGTGGGAACTGCTGAAGATAGCAGTTGGGGCTGGGGCCTCAGCGATCATGTGGGTTGTGCTGACATCATACACTTTGACGGGTCCCTGATGTCATCCAGAAGGCTGGAAGACAACAGAGGAGGACCATGACAAATCCCAAGAGAGGTGAAGGAAGGTTAATATCAGGGTTTATTCAGCTCCCCTGGGCCTCTACTTATTATACACAGGGGCCTGAAGTGACCCAAGAATATAATAGCGATTCATAGGTGGAAAACCCCCAAAATTTTTGGAAATTTTTGGAAAATTTCGAACAGACCCAGCTTGTTACGAATCGGTTCAGTTATCTCTCTTTCCCTGCTGTATGGACACCATGCACATGGATCGATATTCAGTGTGCTGCCCTAGCCCTGTATCTAGATACCCTGACCACTGCCCCAATGGCGGCCATATTGGTTGTCACCCAGACTTTCTGAAATAGATGAACATGGATTCTTAGCAATTACTTTTGCCTTGATACCTTTTATAGTAGATTTCAGTGCCAGCTTTCTGTTGTGCCAAGAGTCATTTTATCATGGCGTTCAGTCTCGACGTGTGCGATGAATCACGGCTAAGTCATCGTAAACATGAGTAATGCTCCTGCCGTCTGTATGAGGGACGGGGTAATAAACCTGCTGAGAGTAAATGACGAGTAATCGCTCCAAATTGCGCACCAGTAAACCAATTACATTTATAATGTGCGACCGCTCCGTGGCTGAACAGGCCGGCTCCATCTAACGTACCCGACGCTAATTTTTACGTTCAGATTAATTTTCCGCCATCCTATTGATTCTCTTATGGTAGAACAGGGTCATGCCGTAAGTATAATTTTAGTATTTGCTGAGGAATTTGCTATGTAAATGATGAATATTTTCAGATTTTATACACTGCAGACGCTCGTAGGCGTGGGAAGGTTCATTAAGCTATTATGGCGTGATTATTTCAGTAAGTGGGCCGGAAAAGCAAGATTGATGTCCAAGAAGAAATTGTGGGTGGTACATGTCTTATTGAGAAATATAGCAATGTTGAAGACAGAGATTGCTATGGTAACCAAGTGCCTGCTGTTAATTGAATGGTCACTAACTTTTCAGACAACTTTGTCTCATTTAATAGATCATGTAATTCTGGACAAAAATGTAATGTACTGTCTTTGCAAATATTGCTGTTTTCTGCCTGCAAAACCTCTCTAAAGTTCCTGCCACTAGGTGACTCCCTTCTTGCTAGTTTGCTGTTCACTCCCAGTTACTAGGGAAGTTCTGTCCTTAGTTATCTTCAAAAGTAAGATGTCCTCACACTGAGTGGAGGGAGGTTTACTGTATACCACATTGCAAACTAAATTTTGGCTCCAGCCCCGTTCGCCCCTATGGCCATGTTACTGCATCCTTTCTGTGTATAAAGTAGCAGTATAATGTAGGGCAGGGGTAGTGGAGACATTTGGCTATATATATGGTTTAGTGGTGAGTCTACTAAGACACACAGGAAAGTGCTCAAAAAACAGCAAATACAATTGTCTCTAATAATCCCTCTTTGGCAGCACTCCTTTAGGGAGGGAGTCACCTTCTCCTCCCACATGTAGTCTCTTTATCCAACAGTAGCAAATAGCAGAAATACTCGACTTGTAATTTCACAGTCTCGGGTCCCTGGCATGGGATGCAGTGACTTTAGGTTAGGTTCTCAATTAAAAATCAGCAGGGGACCGATATGTGGGTCTCGGTTGTAGAGGCTGCAGCGTTCACGTGATTGCTGCAACCTCTTAAGTACTAACCAGGCACAGCGCCATACTCTTATGCAGTGGCTGTGCTTGGTATTGCAGCTCAGCCCATTCACTTGAATAGGACTGAGCTGTGATCAGGTCATGTGAGAAATGAACAGAAGCAGACATGCTGCTTCAATAAGCTGATCTGCAGGGGTCCTGGTTTTCGGACCCTCATGGATCTTCATTTCTTTACCTATTTCAAGGGTCATTGATTTAAAAGTCCTGGAAAACCCCTTTAAATATTTCCATAGAATCAGATAGGAAGCTAGAATTACACCGACAAGGCGCACGAGGGCAGCAGTGTGTGCACGGCCCAGGAAAGCTGATATTTCTGCAGAATGTGGTCCTTCTAGATTTACATGGATATTATTTGCTTTATATTAGAGGTTGCAGGTTTTACATTGTAATTTAAGCCACAACTATTCCCAGAAATTCCCCCGTACAGCCCACAGCCCGGCACTACATAGCAGAGCTGAAGCCGCAATCTTCACCATCTGCATCATATTTCCTCTCGACTGCTCAGCGCTATAATTTAATGGCGAGCTCTCGCTTGGGCCGGACAATAAAATGATCCAGTAGAATGACTTATCTGCAGCTTTCTGGATACAAGTCAGCTGGAATGACAAATATTTTGGCGAAATGCTCAAAAAAAAAAAAAATATTCTTGGAACGTTTTTCTATTATCCAACAGGATGTTTGATTCTTCCCAGATCTACTTTATAATTGTAGGCGTGGGAGTCGTGACCACAGTAAATATACTGTACAGAGGGTGGAAGGGAGATATAATGTAGACAATCCCAACACCGAGTGCCCCATAGTGACCCCATAAGAGAACAAGCACAAGGAAGACAGTGCAGGATCCCATAAGATATAGCCTGCAAAAACCCAATCACTGTCCCCACACCAATGGGTCAGGGGAGTAACAAGTAACCATAGGGCCCCATAACAAAACTTGTCCTCATGTCCCCCTCCACCATGCAGCATGTTCAGAACTTGAAAAGTGTACAGCTATTTTGGTCTAATGCACATTGTGATTTTACAGAACAGATAATACACACAATGATGTCACAATACAGAGATAATACACACAGTGGTCACAGACAAGATAGTACACAGTCACAGTATAGATAATACACACAGTGATGTCACAGTACAGGGATAATACACACAGTGATGTCACAGTACAGAGATAATACACACAGTGATGTCACAGTACAGGGATAATCACACAGGTGCACAGCACAGGGATGTCCACAGTGAGTCACAGGGAGGGATAATACACACAGTGATGTCACAGTACAGAGATAATACACACAGTGATGTCACAGTACAGAGATAATACACATAGTGATGTCACAGTACAGAGATAATACACACAGTGATGTCACAGTACAGGGATAACAAACACAGTAATGTCACAAAATAGGAATAATACATACAATGATGTCACAGTACAGGGTAGGTGTAGGTACATTTAGTTTTCCACATCCCCTTCCATCTTCCATACTTATCACTTATTACCCCCTAGGTCTCAGTGGAGATGGCCCCCTTACTTGTTGGGCCCCATAGCAGCTGTTATGTCTGCTACCCTGGTAGTTATGACTATGCACAAGGATTCCACACATAGCAGGCTAGTCAGTGCCCCAATATATTTTAGACAGGGCCCCTCCAAGTCCCAGCCACAATACCCACATAGGAGAGTGCCTTTATAAGAGACACCTAATGTCCTGTGAGTGACAGCTTCTGTCCCCATAAATATCAGTCACGGGGACCCAACACAGACAAGTCACAGTACCCCAATAAGAAAACAAATCACATTGCCCCATAAGATACAGCAAGTCCACTAAAGTTGATATATACTGTATGCCAGCCAAGGCTCACAGCATTTTCCGCCACTGCCCTCATAAGGGCACTGTACTAAAGCAAGTCCCATACACGAGAGCAAGTAACAACTCCCACATAAAAGAAGGAGACTTCACCATAAGTGTCAGCCCAAGAGTCCCCATAAGAGCCAGTCACTTTCCCTTTAAAAGCCATTCAAAGCACCCCCACAAGTGACAGCCAACCTTTCTCTTGTCCTATAAGATAGAACTATTCCCTATAAGTGCTAGTTCAAGAGTTTCCATAAGTGCCAGACAGAACCCCAATAACTTACATCCATTGTTCATACGCCACTGTTTCCCAATAGTACGCACATAATAGAGAAAGTCACAGCCCCCTCACAAGAGGCAGGAGATTCCTAAATACCCAAAGTGCTAGCCAAGGTAATAAAAAAAGGCCCATGACCCCTATAAGACAGCCACTGGGACCCTAAACTGAAGACTGTCACAGGACCCTGATAAAAAGGGGCCCCACTACATAGATACAGTGACACCTCACCATAAGACCTCTTTGAGAAGCCCACCCAATACCCAGACCAGATTTCAGTTATAACATAAATGTTGCATACTGTCCTTCTTCTTTGAGAAGACAGCCACCTAGAATTTTTGGGTGTTTATCTCAAAGTTTCACTGTGATTTCAAAAAAGTCCTAATAAAAGATGGCCAATGCCCTATAAGTGCCAGCCAAAGAGTTCCCATTAGTGCATACCATATGCTTTGTCAACCCGCACCTGCACATCGTAACTTTTCATTGAAGTTGAATGTGACAATGATGAACACCCTCTAGAAGCCAGCTTTGTATCCAGCTGTTTTCCGTCGTGGTCACTTTTATCTGCTTTGTCCCTTGGATAACATTTGGCTTGGCAGCAAATATCATTGATGATGCAGAATGTTCTCCAAAAAATCTCTGTAGAGGACACAGAGACCCTTATACTAAAGTTGCTGATAGAGTCATTGGAAGGGCCTAGCGTATACAAAAACATCATCCCCCCACCATTAGTGTACATGATAGAATCTGTACATATTGTTCCTTTTTGCTCTGAGGGGTACATTACTGTAACAATAGCCTCCCTTCTTCTCCAATCAAAGGAGATCTTGGCTCATGGTCCACTTTACCCTTCAAAGAGAGATCCAAAGAAGATCTTGGTTCACGGCACTACCACTATGTCCTTCTCAAAGAAGACATCTAGTTTCTTCTCCTTCTCCAAAAACAGATGATTTGGCTCCATATATGCACCAAACTATGGATCCTTGGGCTCACCAGAGAAGATGATTGTGACCATGTACATGTCCACGCATAATTCCATTGTAATCTTTGTCGCCATCATTGTACATACAGGACACATCGCTAATAATATCTAGTAGGTTATCTGTGAACATCCCATAAGAAATAAACCCTAGTGGTAAGCAATTGCTCTAAAGTCACCTCCAAATAGGGTGGTCTTCGCATGGACCTTGGAAGTCCATTATTGTGAACAAACCTGAACCCAGCAGACAATATCCATCCATGATTCCCATTCTATGTTCTATCCACCGTTTCACTTGGGGTGGGAAAGTTTACAAGGTGCTTAGATACTTAGAGCCTTGGATACATAGCACCAGATAAGAGTACATCAGAACTCTATTAGTCACTGGAGTTTCTGGGATTATGGTCTCTCGTGTTGGGTCAGATCCTGACTTCTCAGAAGTGCTGAGGAGAGATTTTTAGCTACACCACATTTTGAGATTTGTCAGTCATCCAAGTTGGCTTTGACTGAATTTCCACTTAGTGATTGGCTCAGAACCCACATTGAGTGCTCTTGTAGCCTCTCTCGGTACATTAGATATGACAGAGAGAACATATCTTGTAGATACAGTTCTTTTTTATGTAACTATCTAATTTCCAGATAGAATTTCTGATAAGTCCAGAAATAAGTTTCTAGACCATACCAAGATGAACTGAAGTCTCAGTATTATTTAAAGGTACTGATTTTCCTTATGGAGATCCAGTAGTAGTCTTAGGGCAATGCACCCTGGGAAAAACTATGCAAATTATTATTATTTATTTATATAGCACCATTAATTCCATGGTGCTGTATATTATTATATTAATTCCATGGTGCTGTATATTATTATATTAATTCCATGGTGCTTTACATTTGCGGATTTACATACGGTACACAAAATATACAAAACAGATAATACTAACAGAGACCAACTGGCAAGAGGGAAGAGGGATAGAGACAGAAGGTGGGGGTAGAGGCTGTACAGGTGGTGGTGTGGTGACAGTAGTGTTATTGGAGGTTGTAGGCCTTCCTGAATAGGTGAGTCTTCAGGGCCTTCTTGAAGCTTGTGATTGTGGGGGTCAGTCTTATGTGTCTTGGTAATGAGTTCTAGAGTATGGGGGATGCATGGGAGAAGTTTTGGAGACGTTTATCTGAAGAGCGGCTAAGAGTAGAGCAGAGTAGGAGGTCTTTGGAGGATCGGAGGTTACGTGCGGGCAGGTAGCGGGAGATTAGGTCGGAGAAATATGGAGGGGACAGGTTGTGGATGGCTTTGTATGTCAGTGTTAGTAATTTGAGCTCTATTCGCTGGGCGATGGGTAGCCAGTGAAGGGACTAGCAGAGGGGAGCAGCCGATGAAGAATGGGGGGAGAGGTGTATTAAGCGAGCAGCACAGTTTAAGGTGGACTGGAGGGGGGCGAGAGTATTAGCTCTTCTCCAGAAGCAACTCTCTGGAGCCACCTACAGGTAACTACTGTGTCAGTCAATGTCCTTCAAACAGTGGCTTAAATCTCTCAGACCAAACTTCTCTTCGCACCCAAGAGAATAATATATGGAAGCCTAGGGGTAGTGCGGTAAAATAAAAAAAAATTGATACTCACCTTCCCTTACCTCTCCTGGGATCCCTTGTCCTGATGTCTTCAATCACCTTTGGGCTTCTTCTAGCAGTGATGGGCCCAAACGTCAAAGCATCATGACAACATGGTGCCCCGCATGACCATTGAGGCCCCATCTCAGGAGTTAGTGACATCACAGAAGCATCTGGAAGAGGCCCGAAGAGGACTGAAGACGCTGGGTCAATGGATGCTGGGAGGGAGCCTAAGAGAGGTGAGAAAAGATGAGTAAGAACATTTTTCATTTCACCGCACCTCCCCTGAGGCTTCCCTTATTATACTCCGGAGTAGAATAGCGGTTCGTGGTAAGTAAACCCTAAATTTTGGAAAACTCTTAATTAAATCCAGGTCGTTAAAAACTGGACTGCCCATCTCTACTATCTACAGATCACTGGTCATGACTTACAAGGTAACTACCCATAGGTGGCACTCAACAGTCATTAACATACAACAATAACTTACTTTGCTATGTACTTACATCTGTAATCTCCCCACCCCGCTGCCAATTTAACTCCGTAGACGCCTCAGTCAATAGGGACCTGGGTGTAATTCTAGATTTGTTGTTTATTGGCCACTTCGCCTCCACAACAATGTGAAAAAAAGTGAATGTAATCCAAAAAATAATCAAATCAATATGTTTTTAAGGGGTTAAAAGACTGGAATGGTAGATATTGGAATAGAAATCGAATAAACTTTTTCCAAAAAAAAATTTTTTTTCCATTTTTTGGAGTTCATAACTTTGCAAAATACATCTCATCTCTAGTATGTGCCGGAAAATTCATGAGTTATTAATTCAATAGCTTTTTTTTTTTTCTTTTCTTCGTTTTTGTGCATTTCACATTGAAACATCTGGTATTATTTTTCTCTAAAACGTTATTTCCATATATGTTTCACTTCCAAATTTATTACATTTTTGGAAACGTGTTAAAATAACAATTTCCTCAATAACAAAAGGGAGTTGTGCAGGATTAGAAAATAATGTCTGCTTTCTCTCCACAGACAGCGCCACACCTGTGCACAGTCTGCGTGTGGTATTACAGCTCAACATTATTCACTAAGTAGAGCTGAGCTGCAATACCTGACACAACCTGTGGACAGATATGGCACTGTTTCCCCATATAAAATGTTTGATCGGCCATTGACTTGAGTTTTATTCTAATCTATCTTAAATTATTGATCACTCTCTTCTAGGGGAACCTGTCAGATTGCTATAAATACTAGATATGCAATTTTGGTCAGTTTAAGAAGGATCTGCCAAATCATTGTCTATACAAACGTGTCCACCCTCACCTTTGTTCCAATTTGCTTAACCCTTTCCCGTCGCAGGCATTATTCGATTTTCGTTTTTGACTCACCGCCTTCCAATTGGTACCATTTAATATTCTGTACAATGTACTGGGAAGTTGGAAAAAAATCCAAAATGGGTGGAATTGGAGAAAAACTGCGTTTGTGCGACTTTCTTATGGGTTTGTTTTTATGGCGTTCACTCTGCAGCCAAAATGACATGTCGCCTGTAATCTATGGGTCGGTACGATTCCAGGGATGCCAAATTTATATTGTTTTATTTACGTTTTAACCACTTAAAAAAATCCAAAACTTTGAAAAATTTTGGAATTTTTTTTTATATTTCTGCGTATGGGGAGTGTCTGTAAGAGGTGAGGGAAGGTGAATTTGAATTTTTTTTTTTTATCATTGATTGCTCTGTCTATGTGAGTGGACCTGGAAAGGAGAAGAGGTCAAAAATCCGTGCTAATATTTGCCGCCGCCATATGACCGCTCCTCCGTATTAGCGCACAATGGGCTTATAAGTCATTTGGAGTCTTCTTACACAAAAGGTAAGAGTGTCGGAGAAGAGTTAACAGCATGTTAAGTATGTGCGCCTGTCTGGTCTGCGGGGTGCTGCTCTGCCCCTGCTTGTCTCCGTCGGGTTTTATTGACTCAGAGATTTAGGTGCATCTGGAGGCTTTCCTGTCTAATTCTATGGGCGCGGAGGAACAAAGACTTCTAGAAAGTGCAATCGTTTCATTGCAACATAAAGGACAACTGTACGGCTATGCTTCAGCGGCTGTCAAATGTGGAGACAGACGGGAGAGGTAACACCCACTTTGGTGCTACTGTGCACCTCTTAAAGGGGAAGTACCAGAGGATTTGGGTAAAGCCTCCTATTGTGTTTAATGAATGTGAAAAATCATTAAATATCTTCATTCTGCCAGGAATTTACAGTGGATGGTTCCGGATCCCTGAGAGAAGTTACTATGCCTGTATCCTCATGACAATGCTTCCTCGGCTATAACTATAGGGGTCAAAATGGTCACAGCTGCAATAGGGCCCAGAAGCCAGGGGGCCCGAGGTGACCTTCATATTAGGACTGATAAACCTCTTTGATCTCCTTACTGATTCCCTTTGACAGTCTGCGCATCATAAATGTATTCCCCCTGCCCTCTGGTGCACTGGAGTGAGAAGATATATCATACATAGCCTTCCACTGTCAGAAAGGAGGAAACTAACTATTTCATGGTAAAATATCAGTTGGTCAGCAGAATATAGTCAAGGAGGGATTCTGTGGCGTAAAAGGGGCACAATTACAATGTGGGAGCAATGACCAGGGATGGGAGTGATAGGGAGCTTGTGTGTACAGACATGTTGTGGATAAGTCATCATTGTGGTCTGGGCCAGTTAGAGAAGGAAAGGGAGATGTAAATACTGTTATAATGTACAGATGGGACACAGCTGACGGTACAGAGGAGAAGTTGTGCAGGGGGCCCAAGAGATTTTGCACTAGGCCCTGTAAATCTTTTGTAATGCCCCTGCATATGAGGACTCTGCACCCTGTATAGATCCTGCAGGATATGGAGGCACCAGGAAACCTCTGCACCCTGTATAGCACCTGCAGGATATGGAGGCACCAGGAAACCTCTGCACCCTGTACAGCACCTGCAGGATATGGAGGCACTAGGAAACCTCTGCACCCTGTATAGCTCCTGCAGGATATGGAGGCACCAGGAAACCTCTGCACCCTGTACAGCACCTGCAGGTTATGGAGGCACCAGGAAACCTCTGCACCCTGTACAGCACCTGCAGGTTATGGAGGCACCAGGAAACCTCTGAACCCTGTATAGATCCTGCAGGTTATGGAGGCACCAGGAAACCTCTGCACCCTGTATAGATCCTGCAGGATATGGAGGCACCAGGAAACCTCTGCACCCTGTATAGGTCCTGCAGGATATAAAGGCACCAGGAAACCTCTGCACCCTGTATAGCTCCTGCAGGATATGGAGGCACCAGGAATCCTCTGCACCCTGTATAGGTCCTGCAGGATATAAAGGCACCAGGAAACCTCTGCACCCTGTATAGCTCCTGCAGGATATGGAGGCACCAGGAAACCTCTGCACCCTGTATAGATCCTGCAGGATATGGAGGCACCAGGAAACCTCTGCACCCTGTATAGATCCTGCAGGATATGGAGGCACCAGGAAACCTCTGCACCCTGTATAGATCCTGCAGGATATGGAGGCACCAGGAAACCTCTGCACCCTGTATAGATCCTGCAGGATATGGAGGCACCAGGAATCCTCTGCACCCTGTATAGGTCCTGCAGGATATGGAGGCACCAGGAAACCTCTGCACCCTGTATAGATCCTGCAGGATATGGAGGCACCAGGAAACCTCTGCACCCTGTATAGATCCTGCAGGATATGGAGGCACCAGGAAACCTCTGCACCCTGTATAGATCCTGCAGGATATGGAGGCACCAGGAAACCTCTGCACCCTGTATAGATCCTGCAGGATATGGAGGCACCAGGAATCCTCTGCACCCTGTATAGGTCCTGCAGGATATGGAGGCACCAGGAAACCTCTGCACCCTGTATAGCTCCTGCAGGATATGGAGGCACCAGGAAACCTCTGCACCCTGTACAGCACCTGCAGGATATGGAGGCACTAGGAAACCTCTGCACCCTGTATAGCTCCTGCAGGATATGGAGGCACCAGGAAACCTCTGCACCCTGTACAGCACCTGCAGGTTATGGAGGCACCAGGAAACCTCTGCACCCTGTACAGCACCTGCAGGTTATGGAGGCACCAGGAAACCTCTGCACCCTGTATAGCACCTGCAGGATATGGAGGCACCAGGAAACCTCTGCACCCTGTATAGATCCTGCAGGATATGGAGGCACCAGGAAACCTCTGCACCCTGTATAGCACCTGCAGGATATGGAGGCACCAGGAAACCTCTGCACCCTGTATAGATCCTGCAGGATATGGAGGCACCAGGAAACCTCTGCACTCTGTATAGATCCTGCAGGATATGGAGGCACCAGGAAACCTCTGCACCCTGTATAGATCCTGCAGGATATAAAGGCACCAGGAAACCTCTGCACCCTGTATAGCTCCTGCAGGATATGGAGGCACCAGGAAACCTCTGCACCCTGTATAGATCCTGCAGGATATGGAGGCACCAGGAAACCTCTGCACCCTGTATAGATCCTGCAGGATATGGAGGCACCAGGAAACCTCTGCACCCTGTATAGATCCTGCAGGATATGGAGGCACCAGGAATCCTCTGCACCCTGTATAGGTCCTGCAGGATATGGAGGCACCAGGAAACCTCTGCACTCTGTAGAGGTCCTGCAGGATATAAAGGCACCAGGAAACCTCTGCACCCTGTATAGCTCCTGCAGGATATGGAGGCACCAGGAAACCTCTGCACCCTGTATAGATCCTGCAGGATATGGAGGCACCAGGAAACCTCTGCACCCTGTATAGATCCTGCAGGATATGGAGGCACCAGGAAACCTCTGCACCCTGTATAGATCCTGCAGGATATGGAGGCACCAGGAAACCTCTGCACCCTGTATAGATCCTGCAGGATATGGAGGCACCAGGAAACCTCTGCACTCTGTATAGATCCTGCAGGATATGGAGGCACCAGGAATCCTCTGCACCCTGTATAGGTCCTGCAGGATATGGAGGCACCAGGAAACCTCTGCACCCTGTATAGATCCTGCAGGATATGGAGGCACCAGGAAACCTCTGCACCCTGTATAGATCCTGCAGGATATGGAGGCACCAGGAAACCTCTGCACCCTGTATAGATCCTGCAGGATATGGAGGCACCAGGAAACCTCTGCACCCTGTATAGATCCTGCAGGATATGGAGGCACCAGGAAACCTCTGCACCCTGTATAGATCCTGCAGGATATGGAGGCACCAGGAATCCTCTGCACCCTGTATAGGTCCTGCAGGATATGGAGGCACCAGGAAACCTCTGCACCCTGTATAGCTCCTGCAGGATATGGAGGCACCAGGAAACCTCTGCACCCTGTACAGCACCTGCAGGATATGGAGGCACTAGGAAACCTCTGCACCCTGTATAGCTCCTGCAGGATATGGAGGCACCAGGAAACCTCTGCACCCTGTACAGCACCTGCAGGTTATGGAGGCACCAGGAAACCTCTGCACCCTGTACAGCACCTGCAGGTTATGGAGGCACCAGGAAACCTCTGCACCCTGTATAGCACCTGCAGGATATGGAGGCACCAGGAAACCTCTGCACCCTGTATAGATCCTGCAGGATATGGAGGCACCAGGAAACCTCTGCACCCTGTATAGCACCTGCAGGATATGGAGGCACCAGGAAACCTCTGCACCCTGTATAGATCCTGCAGGATATGGAGGCACCAGGAAACCTCTGCACTCTGTATAGATCCTGCAGGATATGGAGGCACCAGGAAACCTCTGCACCCTGTATAGATCCTGCAGGATATAAAGGCACCAGGAAACCTCTGCACCCTGTATAGCTCCTGCAGGATATGGAGGCACCAGGAAACCTCTGCACCCTGTATAGATCCTGCAGGATATGGAGGCACCAGGAAACCTCTGCACCCTGTATAGATCCTGCAGGATATGGAGGCACCAGGAAACCTCTGCACCCTGTATAGATCCTGCAGGATATGGAGGCACCAGGAATCCTCTGCACCCTGTATAGGTCCTGCAGGATATGGAGGCACCAGGAAACCTCTGCACTCTGTAGAGGTCCTGCAGGATATAAAGGCACCAGGAAACCTCTGCACCCTGTATAGCTCCTGCAGGATATGGAGGCACCAGGAAACCTCTGCACCCTGTATAGATCCTGCAGGATATGGAGGCACCAGGAAACCTCTGCACCCTGTATAGATCCTGCAGGATATGGAGGCACCAGGAAACCTCTGCACCCTGTATAGATCCTGCAGGATATGGAGGCACCAGGAAACCTCTGCACCCTGTATAGATCCTGCAGGATATGGAGGCACCAGGAAACCTCTGCACTCTGTATAGATCCTGCAGGATATGGAGGCACCAGGAACCCGCACCCTGATGGGGGGCGCGGGGGGATGGGGCACCAGGAAACCTCTGCACCCTGTATAGATCCTGCAGGATATGGAGGCACCAGGAAACCTCTGCACCCTGTATAGATCCTGCAGGATATGGAGGCACCAGGAAACCTCTGCACCCTGTATAGATCCTGCAGGATATGGAGGCACCAGGAAACCTCTGCACCCTGTATAGATCCTGCAGGATATGGAGGCACCAGGAAACCTCTGCACCCTGTATAGATCCTGCAGGATATGGAGGCACCAGGAATCCTCTGCACCCTGTATAGGTCCTGCAGGATATGGAGGCACCAGGAAACCTCTGCACCCTGTATAGATCCTGCAGGATATGGAGGCACCAGGAAACCTCTGCACCCTGTATAGATCCTGCAGGATATGGAGGCACCAGGAAACCTCTGCACCCTGTATAGATCCTGCAGGATATGGAGGCACCAGGAAACCTCTGCACCCTGTATAGATCCTGCAGGATATGGAGGCACCAGGAAACCTCTGCACCCTGTATACGGGTGGAGGCCCCCTGAGCCGGGGGGGGGGGCCCCTTATTATTGTCACTCACAGTTAGAACTGTGACCTCTTAAAGGCAGGGGCGTAATTGAGAGGGGTGCAGTACACCGGCTCTAGGATCCTTAGGGGCCAATAAGGTGTCCCTTCTCAATATGAAGAGACCAGTACTATAAATGATACTCTATAGTTGGGGGCCTGGTACAGATTTTGCATTGGGGCCCAGGAGCTTCATGTTGCACTTCTGCTTAACAGGTTTGTCGACTTTGGACCACCCCTTATTTTTGGAAGGATCCAGGATAATAAGCTGGTCACATGATTTCTCTTTATTGGATCCCCAAGTCATTGCCTGTAATTGTTATAGACACCCAGAAGCAAGTGTTCATTTTCCCTGCAGCGCCTCCACAGGGAAACCAAAGTATTACATTGTTCCTATCAAAATCAATAGGCTGTGTAATGCATGGACATGTCGGGTCCTCCAGAGGGAGAGACACTCTTTCTATATGGTATTTAAAGTGGATATTTTCTTTAATTTATGCTTTTCACCTTTTTTCAGATGATAGATTTTTAACCATCCTATATTGTTGTGTCCTCAGATTTCGCTTTTTCTTCCCTCACAAATCCTGATGGCCCTTTCATCACATTCCAGCCTGGCTTGGCCCCTTGTCCTCCCAACAATCCCAAATTCCAGAATTCTCAGTAATAGTCATTCTTTGCCATTTGATTTTGGCAGGATGGTTTGTTTTTTGTAGTTTGGGGATTTATATCTCGTTGGCTGCCGTATAAGAGCAGAGATTCTGCACAGTGTGTGAGGATGAACATATGGGATGAGAGGAACGCGATCGCGTTAATCGCACTAATCAGTGTTTCGAGAAGCTCATTCCAGTCTCAAATACCCATCACAAACACATTGGCCGCATTGGCATTGTTCAGCCAGCTGTGGGTAACCGGTTCTTGTGAAGTCAGTTTGATGAATGTTAAATAGTTGATCACAAACAGAAAATTTCTGGATTCCTCTAACACAGCCATAATGATACATAATCTATCTGATGTTTCACATTTTTAGACCTATCTTCTGCTTTCCAGTTCATGAATATAATGCCAGAAATGCAAAGACTGACACTTGAGGTAGACTCGAACATGCAGTTTTTGATGATCTTGTAAAGAAATAGAAGAACATCCAGAAAGAAGTATAAAAGAAAGAAGGATACACACATGGACAAAATTGTTGGTCCCCCTCGTTAAATGAAAGAAAAACCCACAATGGTCACAGAAATAACTTGAATCTGACAAAAGTAATAATATATAAAAATTCTATGAAAATTAACAAATGAAAGTCAGACATTGCTTTCCAACCAGGCTTCAACAGAATTTTTAAAAAAGAAAACTCATGAAACAGGCCTGGACAGAAATGATGGTTCCCTTAACTTAATATTTTGTTGCACAACCTTTTGAGGCAATCCCTGCAATCAAACGATTCCTGTAACTGTCAATGAGACTTCTGCACCTCTCAGCAGGTATTTTGGCCACTCCTCATGAGCAAACTGCTCCAGTTGTCTCGGGTGTGAAGGGTGCCTTTTCCAGACGGCATGTTTCAGCTCCTTCCAAAGATGCTCAATGGGATTTAGGTCAGGGCTCATAGAAGGCCACTTCAGAATTGTCCAATGTTTTCCTCTTAGCCATTCTTGGGTGTTTTTAGCTGTGTGTTTTGGGTCATTATCCTGTTGCAAGACCCATGACCTGCAACTGAGACCAAGCTTTCTGACACTGGGCAGCACATTTCTCTCTACAATCCCTTGATAGTCTTGAGATTTCATTGTACCCTGCACAGATTCAAGACACCCTGTGCCAGATGCAGCAAAGCAGCCCCAGAACATAACAGAGCCTCCTCCATGTGTCACAGTAGGGACAGTGTTCTTTTCAAGATATGCTTCATTTTTCCGTCTGTGAACATAGAGCTGATGTGCCTTGCCAAAAATTTTGATTTTTGTCTCATCTGTCCATAGGACATTCTCCCAGAAGCTTTGTGGCTTGTCAACATGTAGTTTGGCAAATTCCAGTTTTGTCAGATTCAAGTTATTTCTGTGACCATTGTGGGTTTTTCTTTCATTAAACGAGGGGTACCAACAATTGTGTCCACGTGTGTATGCCCTCCCTATTTTGTATCTGTCCCCAAGCTTAACGCCATAGGTGCAGCCTATATTATACAGTAGTACAGAGCTGCATTCACAATTCTACTGGCTGTCATTGAAAATAGTCAGCGTGGATCCTGTGAAACAAATCCCTGACAGCGTAGCTGAGCTCCTATAATGCCTGAGAGCAGTTTGTCTTCCTACATCAAATTACTAGTATACAGGATAAGTAATGTAATGTATGTACACAGTGACTGCATCAGCAGAATAGTGAGCGCAGCTCTGGAGTATAATACAGGATGTAACTCAGGATCAGTACAGGATAAGTAATGTAATGTATGTACACAGTGACTGCATCAGCAGAATAGTGAGCGCAGCTCTGGAGTATAATACAGGATATAACTCAGGATCAGTACAGGATAAGTAATGTAATGTATGTACACAGTGACTGCACCAGCAGAATAGTGAGCGCAGCTCTGGAGTATAATACAGGATGTAACTCAGGATCAGTACAGGATAAGTAATGTAATGTATGTACACAGTGACTGTACCAGCAGAATAGTGAGTGCAGCTCTGGAGTATAATACAGGATGTAACTCAGCATCAGTACAGGATAAGTAATGTAATGTATGTACACAGTGACTGTACCAGCAGAATAGTGAGTGCAGCTCTGGAGTATAATACAAAGATGTAACTCAGGATCAGTACAGGATAAGTAATGTAATGTATGTACACAGTGACTGCACCAGCAGAATAGTGAGCGCTGCTCTGGAGTATAATACAGGATAAGTAATGTAATGTATGTACACAGTGACTGTACCAGCAGAATAGTGAGTGCAGCTCTGGAGTATAATACAGGATGTAACTCAGGATCAGTACAGGATAAGTAATGTAATGTATGTACACAGTGACTGTACCAGCAGAATAGTGAGCGCAGCTCTGGAGTATAATACAGGATGTAACTCAGGATCAGTACAGGATAAGTAATGTAATGTATGTACACAGTGACTGCACCAGCAGAATAGTGAGCGCTGCTCTGGAGTATAATACAGTATAAGTAATGTAATGTGTGTACACAGTGACTGCACCAGCAGAATAGTGAGTGCAGCTCTGGAGTATAATACAGGATGTAACTCAGGATCAGTACAGGATAAGTAATGTAATGTATGTACACAGTGACTGTACCAGCAGAATAGTGAGTGCAGCTCTGGAGTATAATACAGGATGTAACTCAGGATCAGTACAGGATAAGTAATGCAAGTAGAAAGTGACTTCTAAATTTTAAATGTAAATTGTAAATGCACAAAGCTGGCCGTGTCACCAGTGTTACACTTTTACTTGCTCGGATACATCAATGTCAGTGGTCCGGGATCTGTTTTTCATCCCTCATAGCTAGAGGTGATGATATGCCCCATGAAACATACCTAGACATGAGAGTCACAGTATGAGCCGTCTACCTAATTGTAACGCTGTGTCCTAATTTGTGACAACAGTTTTCATTGCACTAACCACAAAACCAACAGAAGATGAAAGCCGCGCTGACAGGCGGAGAGTTCCTACAGTAATTCTTGTCATTACGATGACAGTGACACAGATCGGGGCGGCCGCCTGGTATTTACCTTTCATCAGCTGGAAGAGAAAAATTGTCTGCAAAGCGCTAAGTTGTGTAATTACATGGAGGTGATCGCCGGAGGGCCTCGCACTAATGGGGTCACTTATAGAAAGGACCGTGTAATCATACAGGGAACAGCGAGGTCTTGCTGCAGGCAAATGTGGACTATTCTAATCTATCATTTATTACTATTACTATCATTTTTATTTTATTTTATTTTTTAGCATTATTTTCATCCTTATAGGAATATTCTATGATATGATTTAAAGCTATGCCATAATATTGTTGGTTTAAGACAACGCTCTGTGAGCTAAACACATCAGCAATTGCTGTACAAATCTCTCAGGTAGTTTTCTACAATGTATCAGTCTAGAGTACTTGCTGTTTAGCTCACAGAGTATTGTCTAGACTGGGTACAATTATAGCCACAGGCTTCAAACCCTGTACATAGCTAGTCCTGCTCTCAGCAGAGACATGGATACAATTGTACCCAGTTTAGACAATGCTCTGTGAGTCAAACACATCAGTAATTGCTGTACAAATCTCTCAGGTAGTTTAATACAATGTATCAGTCTTGAGTCCTGGTTGTTCAGCTCACAGAGCATTTCCTAGACTGGAAACAAATGTGTCTACAGGCTACAAACCCTGTACATAGCTAGTCCTGCTCTCAACAGAGACCTGGATACAATTGTATCCAGCCTAGACAATGCTTTGTGAGCTAAACACATGAGCAGCAGCTACACAGATCTCTCTACTAGTTTGCTACTATGTATTAGTCTGGAGTCCAGACTGTTTAGCTCACAGAGCATTGTCTAGACTGGATACAATTGTATCCAGGTCTCTGTTGAGAGCAGGACTAGCTATGTACAGGATTTGTAGCCTGTAGATACAATTGTTTCCAGTCTAGGAAATGCTCTGTGAGCTAAATAAATTAGCAGCAGTTGCACAGACCTCTCACATAGTTTGCTACAATGTATCCACCTGGAGTCCGGACTGTTTAGCTCACAGAGCAAAACCATAAAGGGAACCCGGAAGAGTCACAGTATAATCCCATGCCCACTAATGTGTTAAAATGTCTCTGCTGCCAAATAGCACCACAGACTGTCCAGGAGCTGACTGATCTACTGACCCCGGTCTGGGAGGAGAACCCACTGGTCAACCTTCACCGTCTCATTGGGAGCATGCCCAGAAATGATCACCAATGTATACAGGTACATGGGGGCCACACACACTACTGAGTCACATTGTGAGCTGTCCTGAGGAAATTCATGCAAATTGGATCCATCTGAGATTTCAATTTTTCACTTAGATTTTCGGAGTAGAATTTAGATCCAGCTGGGGAATAATTTTGGTTTCCTTTGCCTGCTGATACATTGCTTTGCTCTCAGAGAATTACAAAATTACATTAGTAAAGATTTTCAGCTTGAATCTTTTAATTCCTAGAGGTCTGATATGTGACTTAAAGGGGTTGTCCATAATGTTTTTTTTATAGCCTATCCCTAGAATAAGCCATAAATATGAGATGGGGGTGTC
This sequence comes from Leptodactylus fallax, assembly GCA_947044405.1. NCBI lineage: Eukaryota > Metazoa > Chordata > Amphibia > Anura > Leptodactylidae > Leptodactylus > Leptodactylus fallax. Next base: position 3,287,329 of record CAMRHE010000224.1, read on the forward strand.
TAGTCTGTGTACTATACAGTGCACCGAGCCAGAAGCAGTTGGCCACATGCCCTGCCCTCCATAACGTCAATGGGAGTTCAGCTGCAGAAATAGCTCCTGACTGTAGAGGGCAGAGAGGCAACTGCTTCTGGCTCTGTGCACTGTATAATACAGGGAGCTAATCTGTGTCAGGACTGGCTGTGCCTAAATAAAAAAAACATGGACAACTCCTTTAAGTGTTCCCATAGTATACACTGTATGAACAGTGTATTATCTATCTATCTATCTATCTATCTATCTATCTATCTATCTATCTATCTATCTATCTATCTATCTTCCATATCTATCTATCCATATCTCTACTCGCGTCTATCTATCAATCTGTCTATCATATCTATCATATCTATCTATCTATCTATCTATCTATCTATCCCCTATCTATCTATCCTATCTATCTATCTATCTCATATCTATCTCATATCTATTGTCTGTCTATCTATCATATCTGTCTATCATATCTATCTCATATCTATCTATCATCTATCTATCTAATATCTATCTATCTATCTCCTATCTATCTATCTCATCTATCTACCTATCTATCTAATATCTATCTATCTACCTATCTATCTATCTATCACCTCATATCTATCTATCTATCTATCTCAACATATCTATCTATCTATCTATCTCATATCTATCATATCTATCTATCTATCTATCATATCTATCTATCATATCTATCATCTATCTATCTATCTATCTATCTATCTATCTATCTATCTATCTCCCTGATATCTATCTATCATCTATCTATCTCTAATATCTATCTATCTCCTATCTATCTCATATCTATCTATCTATCTATCTATCTACCCATATCTATCTATCCCCTATCTATCTATCTATCTATCCATATCTATCTATCTATCGATCCTATCTATCTATCATCTATCTATCCCATATCTATCTATCTATCTATACATATCTATCTATCTATCTACCTCATATCTATCTATCTATCTATCTATCTATCTCATTCTATCTATCTATCTATCTGATATCTATCTACCTTATATCTTTTATGTATTATATTGAATGTCCATTGCCTGTAGTCACAATCCGCCATGTTACTGGTATCTTGGATTGATACAGAATTATTCCCAGTTCTGTCGGATATTTCATGTTCTTTATGTATAAAGTGACTCCCGCTCTTTAGTTAATGTAATTTTCCCAAATATTTCACTGTTTCCAGAAATATTTTCCCTCTGCCTCATACACTGATAGTGTTTACACAACTGTCATCCTACTGTCGGGTGGGAAGCTCTGTGTCATGGAGAAATATCGCAGGCCTTCAAATGTCATCAGAAGGTTGAGATTTTGGGTTGATGCCATCAACTCTAACAAGGCACTCAGCTCCGTGAAAGGGGTTTATGTCAGTAGAGCTCAGTCACTGAATAGTGCAAATTCTTCCATCTGGTGACGTAAGGAAAATGTATGATGGAATATCTGACATCTCTGCATTGTACTGCTAACAGTGTACATAGAGACTGCACCGACAATAGTGAGTGCAGCTCTGGAGTATAATCCAGGATGTAACTCAGGATCAGTACAGGGTAAGTAATATAATGTATGTACACAGTGACTGCACCAGCAGAATAGTGAGTGCAGCTCTGGAGTATAATACAGGATGTAACTCAGGATCAGTACAGGATAAGTAATGTATGTACACAGTGACTGCACCAGCAGAATAGTGAGCGCAGCTCTGGAGTATAATACAGGATGTAACTCAGGATCAGTACAGGATAAGTAATGTAATGTATGTACACAGTGACTGCACCAGCAGAATAGTGAGTGCAGCTCTGGAGTATAATCCAGGATGTAACAGAATCAGTACAGGATAAGTAATGTAATGTATGTACACAGTGACTGTACCAGCAGAATAGTGAGCGCAGCTCTGGAGTATAATACAGGATGTAACTCAGGATCAGTACAGGATAATTAATGTAATGTATGTACACAGTGACTGCACCAGCAGAATAGTGAGTGCAGCTCTGGAGTATAATACAGGATGTAACTCAGGATCAGTACAGGATAAGTAATGTAATGTATGTACACAGTGACTGTACCAGCAGAATAGTGAGCGCAGCTCTGGAGTATAATACAGGATATAACTCAGGATCAGTACAGGATAAGTAATGTAATGTATGTACACAGTGACTGTACCAGCAGAATAGTGAGTGCGGCTCTGGAGTATAATACAGGATGTAACTCAGGATCAGTACAGGATAAGTAATGTAATGTATGTACACAGTGACTGTACCAGCAGAATAGTGAGTGCAGCTCTGGAGTATAATACAGGATGTAACTCAGGATCAGTACAGGATAAGTAATGTAATGTATTGTGAGTATGTGAACCTAGAGGGCGCTAGGGAGCGACCCAGGCCATCCCTGAAAAGGCCCTCAGCCACGCCTTTGGGTGGGGTGTGTAACTCCAGAAGGCTGGAGTATCCTGCAGGGAGCAGGAGATGGTGGACCAGCTAAGGACAGAAAGAGAGGCTCTGTCTCAGAAGGGCTGGGGTCCACAGGGGACTTTTGCTAGAGCTGAGCAGGAGTCAGGCTAGTTAGGGGCTCAAGGAGTGAGTTAGGGCCCTAACTGTGGCATAGGTTTTTTGTTGTTTTGTTATGTTGCAGTTAAGCTGAAAAAAGCCAGTTTTATTTTACACTTGGACCGTCTGAACGCTATCTATCTGGCGCCCAGTACCACGAACCACCGCTGTCCAGACCAGGAGACTGCCGCCATTTTGAGTCTAATTCCCCAAGTTGTCACAGTATGTACACAGTGACTGCACCGGCAGAATAGTGACTGCAGCTCTGGAGTATAATACAGGATGTAACTCAGAATCAGTGCAGGATAAGTAATGTAATGTATGTACACAGTGACTGTACCGGCAGAATAGTGAGTGCAGCTCTGGAGTATAATACAGGATGTAACTCAGGATCAGTACAGGATAAGTAATGTAATGTATGTACACAGTGACTGTACCAGCAGAATAGTGAGTGCAGCTCTGGAGTATAATACAGGATCTAACTCAGGATCAGTACAGGATAAGTAATGTAATGTATGTACACAGTGACTGCACCAGCAGAATAGTGAGCGCAGCTCTGGAGTATAATACAGGATGTAACTCAGGATCAGTACAGGATAAGTAATGTAATGTATGTACACAGTGACTGCACCAGCAGAATAGTGAGTGCAGCTCTGGAGTATAATACAGGATGTAACTCAGGATCAGTACAAGATAAGTAATGTAATGTATGTACACAGTGACTGTACCAGCAGAATAGTGAGTGCAGCTCTGGAGTATAATACAGGATGTAACTCAGGATCAGTACAGGATAAGTAATGTAATGTATGTACGCAGTGACTGCACCAGCAGAATAGTGAGTGCAGCTCTGGAGTATAATACAGGATATAACTCAGGATCAGTACAGGATAAGTAATGTAATGTATGTACACAGTGACTGTACCAGCAGAATAGTGAGCGTAGCTCTGGGGGTATAATACAGGAGGTAACTCAGGATCAGTACAGGATAAGTAATGTAATGTATGTACACAGTGACTGCACCAGCAGAATAGTGAGCGCAGCTCTGGAGTATAATACAGGATGTAACTCAGGATCAGTACAGGATAAGTAATGTAATGTATGTACACAGTGACTGCACCAGCAGAATAGTGAGTGCAGCTCTGGAGTATAATACAGGATGTAACTCAGGATCAGTACAAGATAAGTAATGTAATGTATGTACACAGTGACTGTACCAGCAGAATAGTGAGTGCAGCTCTGGAGTATAATACAGGATGTAACTCAGGATCAGTACAGGATAAGTAATGTAATGTATGTCGCAGTGACTGCACCAGCAGAATAGTGAGTGCAGCTCTGGAGTATAATACAGGTATAACTCAGGATCAGTACAGGATAAGTAATGTAATGTATGTACACAGTGACTGTACCAGCAGAATAGTGAGCGTAGCTCTGGGGGTATAATACAGGAGGTAACTCAGGATCAGTACAGGATAAGTAATGTAATGTATGTACACAGTGACTGCACCAGCAGAATAGTGAGCGCAGCTCTGGAGTATAATACAGGATGTAACTCAGGATCAGTACAGGATAAGTAATGTAATGTATGTACACAGTGACTGCACCAGCAGAATAGTGAGCGCAGCTCTGGAGTATAATACAGGATGTAACTCAGGATCAGTACAGGATAAGTAATGTAATGTATGTACACAGTGACTGCACCAGCAGAATAGTGAGTGCAGCTCTGGAGTATGATACAGGATGTAACTCAGGATCAGTACAGGATAAGTAATGTAATGTATGTACATAGTGACTGCACCGGCAGAATAGTGAGTGCAGCTCTGGAGTATAATACAGAATGCACCTGTTAAGCAGTGTCCATTACAATTTTTGGGGATATTTTACATTTATTCTTCTCTACATATTTCCCACCAGATGTTGACTGTGATACTTTCTGTGTCACCCGGCCTTGTGCTACTATCAGTATTTCCAAGCAGAATCCAGACTGTGACCCATGACAGGATTTTCACGGAGCTTCATATTTTCCGTCCCCTCAAAATGGATAACAAATGTGTGTTCCTCGGGCTCCAGCAATGAGGCCCGGCCATGTGTGGAAAATCTGCCTCATAGTCAATGCCTACTGAGGTGTAACCTTGATAAATAGGCTTCAGTATTCCTAGATGGAAATGTTAGTCGCTGACAGCTGAATTTTTTAGTTCCCACATTTTACTGAACAAATAAGTAGGAAAAACAGATATGAGTCAACGGCATCTTAAAAATAGGGAAACACCAGCGGGAGAGGGGGAGCAGACATAGTTTCCTCTGAGTCACCGGAGGCTGCGGCGTGCTTTAGTAATAATCCATCGGCCTCACATCTGATAAGTCTATCAGTAGGTTCTCACGTAGTTTTCGTTGCTCTCATTACTCAGCACCAGCCAAGGGGTTTATTGTGGGATTTACCCAAATCTTGTACTGCCAGGAACAGTGCGCGGCTATAAGGCGATTTCCTTTGCTAATTCGAAATTTTAAAGGGACGGTAAACCCGAAGCCGCTTCTTATAAAAATGCAGTTTCTATGACTGGATCAGGGATATAGACAGAAGACAGGGGCCCCAGAGAGAGAATCCACCCAGGACAGAAGGGGCCGGGTTTGTTTCCCCCTTCATCCATGGAAAAGATTAAATTTGCTTCTCTAGCCCTATATGTAATTACTAAGGGGGGCTTGTTGGTGCCCCCCGTGCCCCAACTTGTTTTTTGGAGGTACTCCCTATCACTATTCCCTGTAAGCTTCGCACTCTGGAAATGATGGAGTTAAAAAAATACCGCACCCTGCAGACAGGTGTCTATGTAATTGGGCTAGTAAATATGTTGTTTTAACTCTTTGCTTTCCAGCGTGCCCAGGGTAGAGGTAGAAAGGGTGGGGAAACCAAACATGACTGGGCCCTCATTCTCCAAGGGTCCATATCCACTGCATGTGTTGCCTCCACGGTATGTATAGCCTTATTGTTGACATTACTTACCCCTATGATCTATATAGCTTCAAGATACCTTATGGAGAGAGTGCGTAATGCAGAGGTTTATGGGAGAAATATGTAAAATAGCTCTAGATAGAAAACTGTCTGTATGGTGCCACCTATAGGTGATTAGCCTGTAAGATAATGTTCGATCCTGTGAAAGATCCTCAGTTCGCCAACCCCGCGGTGGCCCACACCTGAGACTTCTTTCCTAAAAAACCACACTCACCGACAGTGAGTGCTGGGTCCACAAGATAAATACAAGACAAGCTTTCTAAATTTTATATATTTATTAACCCCTAAATGGGTCGGTATTAACATCTAACACATGCAGTTCAGAACAGATATGTAGATATATGCAAGCAATAGTTACTAGTTACAATATACAGTACAATAAAATAAAAGGGAATAAAGGTGAAATGATTACTTTACCACACATCTCCTTGATGTGGTTCTGTAGTCCAACACTCACACATAGCATGTGGAGATCACCAGTGGAGGCAGCGGCATTAACTCCAGCCTCTCAGCAACTCATCTCAGTAGCCTCTCCTCATAGTAGCATCTTCATAGTAATCTCCCAGTGGTAGTCTCAGCCCAATCTTCCTCACTGACCTCTTACCTCCTCTTTTATACCCTTGATTACACCTCCCAGAATGAGGTCACCGGCGACAGCAAGTCTGATTGATTAATGCACTCAAGTCCAGATTCTTTGTAAGAAGCTGAGACCAAGTGAAATGATACAATGTTATCAGCCATATCTGATCGACAGCCCAGGCTGAACAATGCATGTTTATTTGATCACCCAGGTCTATGTAGGAATACAATGGAGCCATTCTGGGATGGATACAAAGCCCTATTGTCACAATGTTGCCACTACTGACCATACACCTAGGATTAGGGCGGCGCACATTATGAATAAATGGAACTAAGAGGGAGATACGCTACCCAGAGATCAAAATACATCTTTGAGTTATAGCCATATTTAAGTGGAATCATCACAGATCCCTTCAAGGGTCAAACCAGAGACACCTATCTGTAGACATCACTGGTTGTCAGTGGTTGCTTGGTCATAGTATCCAGTAGAGTTTTGCAGGGCTGGGGTGATATGCTAGTTCTGGTGACACTAACCTATCTATCTGCAGGGCTGAGGTGATATGCTGGGTTCTGGTGGCACTAACCTATCTATCTGCAGGGCTGGGGTGATATGCTGGGTCTGGTGACACTAACCTATCTATCTGCAGGGCTGGGGTGATATGCTGGTTCTGGTGACCCTAACCTATCTATCTGCAGGGCTGGGGTGATATGCTGGTTCTGGTGACACTAACCTATCTATCTGTAGGGCTGGGGTGATATGCTGGTTCTGGTGACACTAACCTATCTATCTGCAGGGCTGGGGTGATATGCTGGGTCTGGTGACACTAACCTATCTATCTGCAGGGCTGGGGGGATATGCTGGTTCTGGTGACACTAACCTATCTATCTGCAGGGCTGGGGTGATATGCTGGTTCTGGTGACACTAACCTATCTATCTGCAGGGCTGGGGTGATATGCTGGGTCTGGTGACACTAACCTATCTATCTGCAGGGCTGGGGTGATATGCTGGTTCTGGTGAATATAGCCTATCTAACTGCAGGGCTGGGGTGATATGTTGGGTTCTGCTGACAGACTCCCTTCAAACTAGTAGTCATGGGGTCATGGAGTTTTTTGGACTTTCTGACCTCTTCCTATTGAGGAGTACTACAGTCTATTCTCAGCTTGAGTGGCTGACTACAGAGGACAACGGAATGAAAAAATCAAGATTTAGTTTTAGGTTCAGAATCTGGTGTCTCTCTAAGTATATGCCTACGTGGGGAATTGTAGGAGTTTTGTATAAGAAAGAGAACAGATATTTTCCTGGCTCACACATGTGATCGTAAAATCCAAGGAGGTGATAACAACTTTTGAAGATGTCTTACAGGCTAATCCTTTCTGAAGTAAAACAATGATGGAAACTAGAAAAATGTCTCAGTTTAACACTGACCTGATAAACTTTTCACACAGTGGTGGGATATGAGCCCGGGGTACTTAAATCATATATAATGTGCCACCAAGGGGCGTACACAGGATTTTATAAAGGGGGGCATTCACCATCTCCCCAAACCCTCCTATTTCCCCTTTGGTCCACATAGTATAATGCCCCCTTAGTGGCTCTCACAAAGTATAATGCCCCCTTAGTGGCTCTCACAAAGTATAATGCCCCTTTTGCGGCCAATTAACAGTATCATGCCTCTTAGTGCTCCCCAAAGTACAATGCTCCCTTAATGGCCCTGCACGGTATAATGCCCCATCGTGGATCCCACACAGCTCCCTTAATATCATCTACACAATATAATGCAGTATAATGCCACTTAATGCCTCTTCACATTGTATAATTCACACTTACTGACCTCCACACTGTATAGTGCCCGATTAGTGGGCTCGCAAAGTATAATGTGTCCCCCACAGTTTAATGCCCTCTAGGTGGTGTTCACACGTAGGAATTTGATGCTGATTTGGAGGTGGATTCTGCCGCCAAATCAGAGGCAGATTCCGCTCAGATTTTGCCTTCCATTGTTTTCAATATGAGGCAGAGATCGCAGCAGGACTCTGAATTATATATATAAACGTATAAAGTATAAACGTCGTTCTCGATCTTGCTGCGAATTCCGCGAAGGAATGCAGAATGCCAGCGGCCAGAAAATGGTGGCCGGAAAATGAAGAGAAATTTGTCTTATTTTCCGCTGTGTGAATGGATTCTTAATGGCTCCCAATAGTATAATGCTTACTTAGTGGACCCCACACATTATAATGCCCCCTTAGTGGCTTCACACAGTATAATACCCCTTTAGTGTGAACCTACGCAGTAAGATGCCCCCTTAGTGTTCCCCACCCAGAAGGCTAGCCTGGTTCCTAGGTGTCAGTATATAGAGATCGCTTCCAGACTTTGATGTTTATTGCCCCCAATTTCTGGTACTTCAAAGTTTTGTCATCTGGTCCTTCATAGGTGGTTGTTGAGAACTCCAGGGCTTGAGGCCTAGTGGTCACCATCTGATCTGTCCAATACCTGAGTGGCTGCCATGTGACAGCAGCTTCTTTTCAGGGGCTGACGGGGTTATCAAAGGTTCCAGTGTGTTATTTGATATTGGGCTAAAGTAAAACAAGACCAAAGGGGGCAGCAGATGGAGGAGACAACACTGTCTAAACCTTGAAGGTTTCTGCTGTTATGACAGTAACATTATCCTACATGTTTCACCAATATTGCTGTCAAAAGTGACAGAAACCCTAATGGAACCCCTGAAGGAATGTACAAGTGCAGGTGTGAACAAAGACTTAAAAGGCTATGTCCAACTTTTCAACCAAAATTTGTATTTTTCCAATATATCTAAAACTGAAGCAACTTTTTTATTAAAAATATCCCACTGTTTTATGTATATATGTCTCCATGGTAACAGATGAGAAACAAGCCCAGTGTAGCCTGCAACTTCGGCCATTCGTCTGTGCAGCACTTCATCCTAGTTTATGTTGGTAGATAAATAAGAAATATGACAGATAGAAGTGAATGTGACAGTTGGATCAGACTACATAGAGTTTGTTTGTTGTCTGTTGCCATGGAGACGCTTAGTTCTATATAGCAGCTCTAGGAACAGAATGGTAGGAAATTTTTAATGAAGATAATTTACAAAAGTACTTCATTTTTAATTATTTCATTTTGTTTCTCACCAGAGATGTGGATTCTCTAAGAAATATTTCCATTCCTAACCCTTAGCCTTCCACAAGGAGGAATTGACTTTGTGGTTCAGATTAGAGAATAAACCAAAAACTGCAGACATGGCAGGCTGCTTCCCCTTTAAATAGGCTGCCTGGCCAAATGTCGATGGTGGACGCCATTAGCCCTAGGAACCCAATACCAACAGCCAAGGAGAAGAGTAAGGCCACGGCAAGAACCAAGAGGGCCACAGGTGGAAGAGGAAGCCTCCAGCTGCCTAGCAACCGGTTTTGGGTTTGTGGGAGCTTGGCAATGTAAGTACCAATCCTAGAGTGTTCTTAGAACTCTGAATTGTGCTGTCCCTCTGTTATTCCTCCTGGAAATGTATTAATACATTAACAAATAGACATTGTCATCCTTCTTAATTGGGTGTGTCCCTGTTCGGACAGTAAGTGATCCATGTTTTTTATTTCATGAGGAATACAAGTATTTACTACATGCGACAAGAGGTGACCGATCCTCTGTAAGAGACAGGTTAACCATTCCGCATTTTGAACATAGTCTCCATGACTCAGAAATGCCACAGTCTTGTACAAGGGCAGAATCGAGGAAGTTAATGGCCATTCACTGACCTTAATAAGACCCTTGAGCACTTCTTGAGGTCACTGTAGACTTCCTTCGAGTGTTGGAGTCCATTAATGAGCTTCATGAGCGAGCCGGACATCATTGTCCATGAAAGAAGCTTCCAAATAAATCCATTGTATGGGAATTGTGGATTTTGAACAAAGTCCCTTCTCTGAGTCCAGGATTGAGACAACACAATAAGGAGCAATTATTTCATTGCATGGATGGTGAAGAACCACAAAGACCACTGAGGCTGTAAACTTCCTTGTTGGCTCAGACATATTCACTTTGTGACTTAGGAGTAATTAAAGTTCATTAAGGTTTTCTATGAAAGGTCTGGACCTGTGGTCGTAGACAATGACTATGGACTATGGAGTCTGATGGACAAAGCTGTGGGCACTGAACCTGCATGGGGGTCAAGACAATCCAGCAACTGTTGCATGACTTTTCTCACTTACTTCTCCTGGAGTGTAAACCAAGAAAAGTTGACAATGCAAATCTGAAGATTTATCCATGTAATATAGGTCTTGCAATCCGAGGAATCAAGGACAAAGTTGTTCTTGTGCATTGGACTTGGTCTTGGACTTGCTCAGAAGAAGTTGTCTAAGACTGGTCTAAGTCACTGACCTGTAGGCAAACTGGGGAACCTTGGGTCCACCAGAGGAGATGCTTTTGCGGATCACTTTCCATCTTTATACAACATGCGTCCAGTTTTTATTCCATGGTTAACTTTTTTAATGTCACTAATGTCTGGACAGCTAAACTGTTGGAGCTACTAGTGCTTGTCGGTGGATCAAACAATCGTCTTCTTTGGTGGTCTGTCTGAGCCATCCGGAGCCTGTTCGCCATGTGTGCATGCGCTCTCGTAACCCCTGCTCACAACACCTCTTATCAGCTAGGTCAGAGCAGTCTAGATGATGGGCAATTCGTCAAAACGACCATCCTGATTCTCTCCATTCAGTGATGTGCCCCTTCTCATAAGCCTGTCAACTGGGCAAAATGTCTTCAAGTATGTTGTAAAGTCTTGTCCTGCAACGATCTCTCTCCGTGAGGTACACTACCCAATTCTGGCCTCTGAGAGCCTTTTTCATAGGTGATGCACTTTTATGCCCCCTTGTGGCAAGACCCATTATCTAACCAGACCTCACCTGTAATCATTTACATATCTGCCTGAGACATAACGGCAGGACGAGTTTTGCAGCAATCCGACATTTCTACCTGGGTGTGGTATTATTTTGGCAATGAGTGAATTAGTGATTGCCCTCTTATGGGACATTGGACCCACTCAGGTCCTTTATCTCTGCGACTGCTACCTCTGCGCCCCTTATAGTGACTACCTTCATATCACAAATCCTTTGATGTAGTAGATTTGTGAATAAGATTCAGACCCTATTGACAAGTTGTTGGATCCAAAGTCACCTCCATATGGGGTTGGTGGGCAAGTCCTACCCTATATACTGTATATGCCAGAAGGTCCTCTAAAAATTGATCTTCTAACAAACCTGATAACATTGTAAAGATGCCAATGAACATTCAATAATCATCTGAACTTGCCGACTCCCATATCTTCTAGGGGAATTTAACCTGACATATGATGTTGGGAAAAAATACTTGGGCAGGCTGAATTTGTAATGCTCGCTCCTTCATATCAGGCGAGATAAGTGGTGACTGTCAGCGACTTACTCCTTCTTCCCCATTCAGAGCATATGCATACTCAGCCAAGCACAGTGTGCATGTGTAGAAGGGATCTTGGAAGAATAGCTGTCAGCTAAACAAGTGTTTAAGGTGTATGACCACTTTAGAAGGGAGTCTGTCATCAGAACCTAGTATATCAACCCCATTTACTTACGTAGGGGTCTTGTTGCAGTACACCGTACAGCAAGTTGCTGGGAAAACAAATAACAGTAAGGGTGACTCTTAAAGGGAGTCTGACACCAGAACCCAGCATATCAATATAGCCCCACAGATAGATAGGTTAGGGTCACCTGAATCAAACAGTGCTTTCCCCTTGCTAATCGGTGCCTCCATTGCCAAGATATTGCTGTTTTTTCCATATGCAAATTAGCTAATTGGAACAATGGCAGCGCCCTTGTTGCTTTAAAGATCTCATTTGCATATGATAAACAAGGCAGTATCTTGGCAAGGGAGGCAGCGATTCACAAGGGGAAAACACCAATTGATTCAGGTGACCCTAACCTATCTATGTGCAGGATTGGATGATATGCAGTGTTCTGGTGATAGACTCCCTTTAAGGTGCTGGGTTCTAAGGACAGAACCCATTTAAGATATGCAAAACTATGAGTGGTAAATTTCCACCTGACAGCCGCTCCACTGTCATTGTAAAATCAGAAATCCTAGGGAAACAAAAGAAACAGGTGCATAACCTAACCCTGCAGGAACAGAAGGCTATTACATCACTGAAAGAAAATCAGGATATAATAATAAAACCAGCTGACAAAGGGGGTGCAATAGTCATAATGAACACCTCAGACTATATCCAGGAAGCAAACAGGCAACTGTCAAATCCCATCCATTACTCCAAACTTGGAAGTGATCCCACAGAAGCCTATATGAAAGAACTAAAGAGCATGATCAAGAAGTTTCCAGTCCAGATCCAGAATCAGGTAAAAGGACTTATCCCACAAGATCCCAGGCCGGGCTGCTTCTATATGCTCCCAAAGATACACAAAGATGGCAACCCTGGGAGGCCTATCATTTCTGGCATTGGGACACTGACAGAAAACATCTCAGGTTGGGTGGAAAATCTCCTAAAACCCCTTGTCAGGGATACTCCAAGCTATATCCAGGACACCACTGACCTTCTTAACAAACTGAATGCCCTGGGCCCTCTACCTGAGGGTACCATTTTGGCCACCATGGATGTGGAATCCCTGTATACCAACATTCCCCACAAGGATGGAGTTGCAGCATGTCGGGTACACCTGGCAAAACAAAACCTCCCAACAGAACCAGTAACGCAGCTCATACAATTCATCCTTAGCCACAACCATTTTACCTTTGGAGAGGATCTATATCTACAGCGAATGGGAACTTCAATGGGGACCAGATGTGCACCCCAATATGCAAATCTCTTTATGGCAGAAATGGAAGGAACATATTTATCAACATGCGCCACCAAACCTATGATTTACCTTCGTTATATTGATGATATCCTTGTCATCTGGACTGCAGGTGAGGAGGCCCTACTTCAATTCCATAATGACTTCAATGACTTTCACCCGACCATCAACCTTAAACTTAGCTATTCAGGGAGTGAAATTCACTTTCTGGATACCACAATATACATTAAAGACCACCGGCTACTCACATCGATATACCACAAACCCACAGACAGAACAGCCTACCTGAGAAACGACAGCTTCCACCCCAAGCACACAAGACAATCTATAATCTACAGCCAGGCTATACGATACAATCGTATTTGCTCCGACAAAACAGACCTGGACAAGCACCTCCTGGATCTGAGGTTGAAATTTCTCAGATTGGGATACAAACCAAAAGTAACAGACAACCAATTAAACAAAGCGGCAGCCATTAACAGAGACAGTCTGCTCACATATAGAGAGACCCAGAAAGATGCCCGAGTGCCCCTAGTTGTCACCTACAACCCACAGCTGGAGATCCTACGAAGGATTGCCAAGGAGCTCCAACCTGTACTACATAGGGACAACAGACTCAAGGACATATTTCCAGTCCCCCCTCTCCTCTCCTTTCGACAACCACCAAACCTGAGGCGCATTATCGTCCGGAGTGCCCTGAAGGCCCCAACTGAAAATGGCACCTCACCTTGCCTACATAAAAGGTGCATGACCTGCAAGCACATCCACACCGCTGACAGTGTACCTATCCCACAGTCACAACAGGTGCACAGAATTAGGGGGACATTTTCCTGCAGGTCTTCCAATGTGGTATACCTCATAATGTGTGTGCAATGTCCCACCACAGGCCTCTATGTGGGGGAAACAGGGCAGAGACTCAGTCAACGAATGAACTCACACAGATCCACCATTAATAACAGCAGAACCGATCTCCCAGTGGCCGCACATTTCTCCAGAGAAAACCACTCTATTGAAGATTTGCGGGTTGTGGTTTTAATGGGACATTTTAAGACACAGGAGAAAAGAAAAGAAATGGAGTATAAATTTATGCAAAAATTTCAAACTCTGCAATTTGGACTTAATATTCATGCCAGCTTCAAGTCACACTATGTATGAACTGTGAGGGACACAAATCACCTCCTGATAGCAAACAGATAACAGCAAGAATTACTGATCCCTCCGTCACGCACCACAAGTTTCCAGACTGTTTTTTTTGACCTGTTGTAAATAACTTCTCTACTTAGATTGCAATTTTTTTTAAGGACTCTAAAATGCTTTGAAAACCATGTGTATAAAAATCTGTTAATTTTCAGTTCTTGTATCACACCATGTCTGATGAAGGGAGCGAGTACTCCTGAAAGCTTACTTATAAATATACTCAGCCTCTAAAAGGTATCGCCTGATTTCTTCACTCTTCCACTATTGTCATCCCCGTACATAGGACGTTACTTAGAATACAGTTGGACCCATGTGTTAATGTGATGTTCAATGCTATATTATTGCCCAGCTTTGTTTTTTCTGCAGTGCCAAAGTGAATAGTGTGAACAGTCCGCTCTGTATATAAATCCTTTATCTGACAGCTACATCACCTTTAACGCAATCTGCTTTCTATCTCAGTAATCTCAGTGATAAGAATCCAGCCCTGCGAGGTCCCATGACTTACACATGTATGTAACCTACTGCTCTGCGTTATATGTCATGTAATAAGTCCCAGATGTAAGGCGGACGTGCCGTTGTGAAGTTGTTTACCTGCTGTTTACTATCTATTGCTTACTATTTAAGCCCCCTATACACATTAGAGCAAAGACAGATGAACCCACAAGTTTCAGTAGGACCCTCTCCCTATTTAAAATACTTGCTCAGTCAAGCCGAGTGTGCATGTGTATGAGTGTTAGGAAGTTAGCTTTGCAGTTTCTGCTCCATTAGGACACAGTTATTGAAGTGGCCATACTGAAGCAGACATACAAACTGATGATTGTGCACTTGGACATGATCTGTTCCCATAGTGTATGCAAATAATACTAGCTACCGTGCACAGTGCCTTCCATTGTATAGTGGCTGCACTTGGTATTGCAGGTTAGCCCCATGCACTTGAACAGGCCATGTGAATAATGAACATGATGTTACTGGCCTATAAAGCAGAATCTGTGGCCACTTCAGGCAGCTGATCTGTGGGGGTCCTGGCTATCGAACCCCAACCTATGACCTATCCTGGGCATACAGTAGGTCATCAATATTTTACTCCTGGAAACCCCTATAATAGCGGGTGGGTGAGTGTACTACAGCAATATTGTCTGGCACCCTGTAAAAAGCCTTCACTGCTGGATTTTCGTATATGGGGGGAATGCGGTGTAATAACCTCCAGGATCATATTTCTGGATTTGCTTGAATTCATACAGAGCAGAGGCAGAGTATGCGGGTGACGTATAGGACGGAGCACACCTGTGACCCCCTACATAATAGGAGTACAGAGACCGTGCTGCACCTGGATCTCTTCTACAGTAACATAGAGACAACGCCCCAGACACCACGGAAGGGGTGACATATGAGGAGAGGGTCTCCATCCCAGACTAGCCCCATGCCCCCTCCTATGGGCTTTCTCCACCTATATATCAGGCTTTTATACTGGTCACGTTCCTCTGTCTGATCCTCTGGGTAAATAAGACTGATGAGAGTGTGACCAGAGTCAAAGGGAATAGACAGGTCAAAGGGGAGGAGAGTTATGTGAGGATCAGCACAGGTGGAGTCCTGCTCTGGAGGACTTAATGCAGCCAGCTATAACAACAGGAGTAGTCACCTGCTACATGCATTACAGGAAGCAGTGTCTGCCATTACAGGACTATGTGTGCGGCCGTGCCTGGAAGTGAGGAGGGGTCTCGTCTGAGGTCTTTGCTTTTAGTGGTATAGTCTGGGGTTTGATTCATTTTAAGAGCCTGGTCTTGGTTTGGATTAGGGTGTGATTAATTTTAGGGGTCTGCTCTGGGGTCCGAATAATTATAGGGGTCTGATTGTTAAGGGTCTGATTAATTTTAGGGTCGTGATTAATAATAGAGGTCTATTTTGTTTTTTTATTAATTTTAGGTGTCTGGTGTGAGGTCTGATTAATAATAGGGGTCTGGTCTGGGGTCTGGTTAATTATAGGGGTCTGATTAGTTATAGGGCTCTGATTTAGGGTCTGGTTAATTATAGGGATCTGCTCTGGGATCTGATTAATTATAGGCGTCTGATTAATTATAGGGGTCTGGTTTGGGGTCTGATTAATTATAGTGGTCTAGTCCAGGGTCTGGTTAATTGTAGTGGTCTAGTCCAGGGTCTGGTTAATTATAGTGGTCTAGTCCAGGGTCTGGTTAATTATAGGGCTCTGATTAATTATAGTGGTCTAGTCCAGGGTCTGGTTAATTATAGGGGTCTGATTTAGGGTCTGGTCAATTATAGGGGTCTGGTTTGGGGTCTGATTAATTATAGGGGTTTGATCTGAGGTCTGTTTAATTTTTAGGGGTCTAGTCTGGGGTCTGATTAATTATAGGGGTCCGGTCTGGGGTCTGATTAATTATAGGGGTCTGGACAGAGGTCTGATTAATTATAGGGTTCTGATTAATTATAGGGGTCTGTGGTCTGATTAATTAAAGGGGTCTGGTCTGGAGCAGGGGTGTAGCTATAGGGGTTGCAGAGGTAACAGTCTCTATTGGGCCCTAGACCCTTAGGAGCCCCAGATCTCCATAAAATATATCAGTATTCTAAATGTCACAAGGTTGACATAGGTTTAGCACTGGGGCCCAGAAGTTTCGAGTTATACCTCTGACTAATGTTAGGGATCTGATTGACTTTTGGGGCCTAGTTTTGGTTCTGAAAAATTTTAGGGTCTGGTCTGGGGTCTGTATTTAGGGAGTCTTCATTTATGACGGGTCTCGTGGTCTGGGATTTGTATTTATTTAGGGGATTTGGTCAGGATTCTGTATTCATTTTCGGGTGTGATAAAGGGGGTCATACGCACTCCTTATGAATCTAATTTTGGGCGTGTCCTATATAAATGATTGGACATAAATAACATTTTTGGCCATGTTGACTGTCCACGTGAATCTACAATCTAATTTATAGTGCACAGAGAAACAAATCCCATAATGTGCACAGATGTCTCATGTTAGGATCTTACATAATATAAGAGCGCAGTGCGTGTGACTTACAAATCTATTTACAACATCGCGGGTCACATGACTATAGCGTGCGCCTGAATAACCCTATAGCATCAGGTATAATGGATGTTATAGCAGCAGCCATGGGCAGCGCCCCTTGTATCATCCTATAGGGTTACACAGGACTTCTTATGTAATTACAGATCTCATTCTTAGTGGAAATTCGCCATGTAATAAGTCATGGGGGACGACACTCACAGCTGCGAGGCTGCAGGACTCATCAGTGAGCTCAGCGCCCCCCGCCTGCAAGAAATTCTCAGTAGTGGGGCGTAAGGAGACCTCACGGAGAGACTAAGTGAAATGCCTTCCATACACTAAGCAGACAGATGCTATATACAGTACAGACCAAAAGTTTGGACACACCTTCTCATTCCAAGAGTTTTCTGTATTTTCATGACTGTAAAAATTGTAGATTCACACTGAAGGCATCAAAACTATGAATTAACACATGTGGAATTATATACTTAACAAAAAAGTGTGAAACAACTGAAAATATGTCTTATATTCTAGGTTCTTCAAAGTAGCCACCTTTAGTTCCCAGAGATGCTTAGCACTTGTTGCCACTTTTGCCTTCACTCTGCGGTCCAGCTCACCCTAAACCATCTGGATTGGGTTCAGGTCTGGTGACTGTGGAGGCCAGGTCATCTGGTGTAGCACCCCATCACTCTCCTTCTTGGTCAAATAGCCCTTACACAGTCTGGAGGTGTGTTTGGGGTCCTTGTCCTGTTGAAAAATAAATGATGGTCCAACTAAACGCAAACCGGATGGAATAGCATGCCGCTGCAAGATGCTGTGGTAACCATGCTGGTTCAGTATTCCTTCAATTTAGAATAAATCCCCAACAGTGTCACCAGCAAAGCACCCCCACACCATCACACCTCCTCCTCCATGCTTCACGGTGGGAACCAGGCATGTAGAGTCCATTCGTTCACCTTTTCTGCGTCGCACAAAGACACGGTGGTTGGAACTAAAGATCTCAAATTTGGACTCATCAGACCAAAGCACAGATTTCCACAGGTCTAATGTCCATTCCTTGTGTTCTTTAGCCCAAACAAGTCTCTTGTGCTTGTTGCCTGTCCTTAGCAGTGGTTTCCTAGCAGCTATTTTACCATGAAGGCCTGCTGCACACAGTCTCCTCTTAACAGTTGTTGTACAGATGTGTCTGCTGCTAGAACTCTGTGTGGCATTGACCTGGTCTCTAATCTGAGCTGCTGTTAACCTGCGATTTCTGAGGCTGGTGACTCAGATGAACTTATCCTCCGCAGCAGAGGTGACTCTTGGTCTTCCTTTCCTGGGGCGGTCCTCATGTGAGCCAGTTTCTTTGTAGCGCTTGATGGTTTTGGCCACTGCACTTGGGGACACTTTCAAAGTTTTCCTAATTTTTTCGGACTGACTGACCTTCATTTCTTAAAGAAATGATGGCCACTCATTTTTCTTTACTTAGCTGCTTTTTTCTTGCCATAATACAAATTCTAACACTCCATTCAGTAGGACTATCAGCTGGGTATCCACCTGACTTGTGAACAACACAACTGATGGTCCCAACCCCATTTATAAGGCAAGAAATCCCACTTATTAAACCTGACAGGGCACACCTGTGAAGTGAAAACCATTTCAGGTGACTACCTCTTGAAGCTCATCAAGAGAATGCCAAGAGTGTGCAAAGCAGTAATCAAAGCAAAAGGTGGCTACTTTGAAGAACCTAGAATATAAGACATATTTTCAGTTGTTTCACACTTTTTTGTTAAGTATATAATTCCACATGTGTTAATTCATAGTTTTGATGCCTTCAGTGTGAATCCACAATTTTTATAGTCATGAAAATACAGAAAACTCTTGGAATGAAAAGGTGTGTCCAAACTTTTGGTCTGTACTGTAGTGTACATCCACTACAAAGCTATATACTGTACATCCACTACAAGGCTATATACTGTACATCTACTACAAGGCTATATACTGTACGTCCACAACAAGGCTATATACATCCACTACAAGGCTATATACATCCACTACAAGGCTATATACTGTACATCCACTACAAGGCTATATACATCCACTACAAGGCTATATACTGTACGTCCACAACAAGGCTATATACATCCACTACAAGGCTATATACATCAACTACATGGCTATATACATCAACTACATGGCTATATACATCCACTACAAGGCTATATACTGTACGTCCGCTACAAGGCTATATACATCCACTACAAGGCTATATACTGTACATCCACTACAAGGCTATATACTGTACGTCCACAACAAGGCTATATACATCCACTACAAGGCTATATACATCCACTACAAGGCTATATACTGTACATCCACTACAAGGCTTATACTGTACATCCACTACAAGGCTATATACTGTACGTCCACAACAAGGCTATATACATCCACTACAAGGCTATATACATCAACTACATGGCTATATACATCAACTACATGGCTATATACATCCACTACAAGGCATATATACTAGCTACGTCCGCTACAAGGCTATATACATCCACTACAAGGCTATATACTGTACATCCACTACAAGGCTATATACTGTACATCCACTACAAGGCTATATACATCCACTACAAGGCTATATACATCCACTACAAGGCTATATACATCAACTACATGGCTATATACATCCACTACAAGGCTATATACTGTACATCTACTACAAGGCTATATACTGTACATCCACTACAAGGCTATATACTGTACATCCACTACAAGGCTATATACTGTACATCTACTACAAGGCTATATACCACTACAAGCTATGTACATCTACTACAAGGCTATATACATCCACTACAAGGCTATATATATCCACTACAAGGCTATATACATCCACTACAAGGCTATATACATCCACTACAAGGCTATATATATCCACTACAAGGCTATATACTGTACATCTACTACAAGGCTATATACTGTACATCCACTACAAGGCTATATACATCCACTACAAGGCTATATACTGTACACTTTACATCCACTACAAGGCTATATACATCCACTACAAGGCTATATACATCCACTACAAGGCTATATACATCCACTACAAGGCTATATACATCCACTACAAGGCTATATACATCCACTACAAGGCTATATACATCCACTACAAGGCTATATACTGTACATCCACTACAAGGCTATATACTGTACGTCCACAACAAGGCTATATACATCCACTACAAGGCTATATAACTAAGCTATACATCCACTACAAGGCTATATACATCCACTACAAGGCTATATACATCCACTACAAGGCTATATACATCCACTACAAGGCTATATACTGTACACCCACTACAAGGCTATATACATCCACTACAAGGCTATATACATCCACTACAAGGCTATATACATCCACTACAAGGTTATATACATCCACTACAAGGCTATATACACCCACTACAAGGCTATATACATCCACTACAAGGCTATATACATCCACTACAAGGCTATATACTGTACGTCCACTACAAGGCTATATACATCCACTACAAGGCTATATACATCCACTACAAGGTTATATACATCCACTACAAGGCTATATACATCCACTACAAGGCTATATACATCCACTACAAGGCTATATACATCCACTACAAGGCTATATACTGTACACCCACTACAAGGCTATATACTGCACATCCACTACAAGGCTATATACATCCACTACAAGGCTATATACACCCACTACAAGGCTATATACACCCACTACAAGGCTATATACATCCACTACAAGGCTATATACTGTACATCCACTACAAGGCTATATACTGTACATCTACTACAAGGATATATACATCCACTACAAGGCTATATACTGTACGTCCACTACAAGGATATATACATCCACTACAAGGCTATATACTGTACATCCACTACAAAGCTATATACTGTACATCCACTACAAGGCTATATACTGTACATCTACTACAAGGCTATATACATCCACTACAAGGCTATATACATCCACTACAAGGCTATATACTGTACATCCACTACAAAGCTATATACATCCACTACAAGGCTATATACATCCACTACAAGGCTATATACATCCACTACAAGGCTATATACATCCACTACAAGGCTATATACATCCACTACAAGGCTATATACTGTACATCCACTACAAGGCTATATACATCCACTACAAGGCTATATACATCCACTACAAGGCTATATACATCCACTACAAGGCTATATACTGTAGGTCCACTACAAGACTAAATACATCCACTACAAGGCTATATACATTTACTTCAAGGCTATATACATCCACCACAAAGAAATGTGGATGGAAAATATTGGAAAAGCACTAAAGTTAAAGGAGAACTCTACATAAACCTATACGATAGTCAGTATAGTAAAATCTATTAATTTACAGTAAGGTTTGTCAGAAGAAAATTTCTCGTGGGCTCCCGGAAACCATCTCTAAGCTGCTGGTGACGGATCCTATTGTGTGCTTGGTGGTTTCCCTTGTTATCCGCCACTTTATCTCTAACCATACGGCTCAGGCTACACGGACACAATTATCTGACACAATTCCATGAGCATTTTTCAGTAATGGTGATCTAGGGCCCCATCCCATGTCATACTATGGGGCCCCAGGCACACTCAAGCAAATTCTTGGGATTAGTTCAATTCTTGTCAGTGCTCATTAGGGAATTTTATCATCTGTAAATCCATGTTCTTTGGCTCCTGGTTAAATACAGTGATCTCTGGATACTTGACCTCTAGATCTTATCACTGCTTTGTTTTTACACTACAGATTGGGATGTGAATGGAGTAGATCAGGTTGTATACATATAGGCTGTCACTCACTGCAGCGCCCTCTTGTGTAGGACAATCCCAGCACAGCTTCCTGGCTATCATGTAATGTTTTCTGCTAGAATATGAGACTTTCTGAGTGATCGCACGATAGAAGTTCTGCAATTTTCTTCCATTGTGTTTCATGGATTTCAATATCTCTGCTGACTGTCAGTGACATTCCTGTGTTTGGCCAGGAGGGTGTTGCTCGTGTTGTTGGTGGTCGCCAAGTCATAAATGTCAGAACAGACGGGTGACATATTCTAACTGTCCTTATCTGGAAATATACAAAGAACATTCCCTCAGAATGGGCGACCACTCCGGATGGGCCATGTCATAGTCAATGGCCGTGATGTGGATAAAAAGAGGGTCCAGAGAGGGGAAAAGGAGCATCATGGGAAAGACGACTAAGCAGTAGTATGCGGTTATGTAGGAGAAGACCCTGGACGGTAGATATGACCGCGCCATGTGACATTGTATATTTGTAGGTCTTTGTATGTTGTAGTTGGTTTAGTCTCTTCTATGTCGGGTTTGTGTCTTGTTTTATGTTTTACGTAGGCCTAGAATTGTCTGTCGGATGTCGTTACTAATAAAGTTGTTGATTAGGAGTAGAGATGAATGAGCCGCTTCGTCACGAGTCGGGTTCGACCCAAATATCCCAAATTGTTAAAATTTTAACAAAACCGAATAATTTGGGATTCGTCTCGAATGAACTAAAATAACCGCCATGACAGGCCTTGTGGTAAATTATTATACTGTGGGGTCTCTTCAGACCGCAAAGTATAAAAGGTGGAGGCCTGGGGGGGGTGACAAACATAAAAACATTCATGCTCACCTCTTTTGGGTCTCCTAGCAGTGTCCCATGTGACCACTGTGGCCTAGTCATAGGCCTCAGCAGTGACCCCCGACACATGACATCACCAGGAGGGCGCCGGATACTGTGAGGAGGCCCAAAAGAGGTGACAGAAGGTGAGTATGAATGGTTTGTAATTTTTGTCACCCTTTGACATCTACAGTACCACCATAATAGTGACATCTACAGTATCTCCATATTAGTGATATCTACAGTACCTCCATAATAGTGACATCTACAGTACCTCCATAATAGTGACATCTACAGTATCTCCATATTAGTGATATCTACAGTACCTCCATAATAGTGTCAGCCACAGTACCTCCATAATAGTGACATCTACAGTACCTCCATAATAGTGACATCTACAGTACCTCCATAATAGTGACATCTACAGTACCTCCATAATAGTGACATCTACAGTATCTCCATATTAGTGATATCTACAGTACCTCCATAATAGTGTCAGCCACAGTACCACCATAATAGTGACATCTACAGTACCTCCATAATAGTGTCATCTACAGTATCTCCATAATAGTGACATCTACAGTATCTCCATATTAGTGATATCTACAGTACCTCCATAATAGTGACATCTACAGTACCTCCATAATAGTGACATCTACAGTACCTCCATAATAGTGACATCTACAGTATCTCCATATTAGTGATATCTACAGTACCTCCATAATAGTGTCAGCCACAGTACCACCATAATAGTGACATCTACAGTACCTCCATAATAGTGTCATCTACAGTATCTCCATATTAGTGATATCTACAGTACCTCCATAATAGTGTCAGCCACAGTACCACCATAATAGTGACATCTACAGTACCTCCATAATAGTGTCAGCCACAGTACCACCATAATAGTGACATCTACAGTATCTCCATAATAGTGACATCTACAGTACCTCCATAATAGTGACATCTACAGTACCTCCATAATAGTGACATCTACAGTACCGTACCTCCATAATAGTGTCAGCCACAGTACCACCATAATAGTGACATCTACAGTATCTCCATATTAGTGATATCTACAGTACCTCCATAATAGTGTCATCACCACAATGACAACCATATGATTTTTATAATAGTGACAGCCACGGTGTGACCATGTAGACAACCTCAGTGGCCACCCCAGTTCCTCCATACTAGTGACAGCCAGAAAGTGCTCCCATTATAGTGACAGAGCCCAAAGTACCCCCAACCTGTGAGATGTGCTGACACCTGAAGTTCCAAGACGATTGGCCAAATTAAGGACAGTGTAATAAGTGGTACCCCTTAAATTGAGCGCCCCCTTACTGTTAAAGTCACAAGTGTGTATGTGTCCAGTATAGGGTCTCAAGACATTTCCCATCACCGCCACATGTTATACATTGCACCACTCCTCCCAGCATCCCGTTGGCAGACAATGGGTGCAGTAGTGACCCCCGGCCTGACAATACGAGGGTCCTGCGGTCCATGTGTCAGCTCCATTGTGTCCCCTGCATTGTCTCTTATTGTATGGGACTTCAGTGTGCTTAGGAAGGGGCAGATTCCAGGCGGCCCTCGTGTACCAGTGCTAGGATAGCCCTCGTGCACCAGTGTCAGGATAGCCCTCGTGCACCAGTGTCAGGCCGGCCCTCGTGCACCAGTGTCAGGCCGGCCCTCGTGCACCAGTGTCAGGCCAGCCCTGTGCTGTGGCTGCTCCCTCTGGAGCTGTTTGTTCTGGGCCAGGAGTCTGTGGGTGGGAGGGATCACGTGATCCCGAGGAGTCAGACTACTGAGGAAAAGTTTTTCCCTGCAAGTCAGAAAAAGTTTGCAGAGATCAGGAGCAGCAGCAGAGAAGGGTCAGAGACCAGAGCCACCTGCCCCGCCAGCTGTATGGGCACTGCCAGCCTCTGCCGCCTGGATGGCCACTGGGCAGCACTGGGGCTGTGACCTGGAATAAAAGCTGCTGGCACTGGAGGGATCTGGAGACATGATCCTGGCGTCCCTGTGGAGATCCCTGCACTGAGATTACTGGTGAGTCCTGCGGGTGACATCTGAAGCCCAGTAGCAGTGGGCACACCACCAGGACTAGCAGATGTAGTAGAGCTGAGTTTGTTATTGCCTTTTTTCTGTACATAATGCAGTGTCACCATAAATTGACTATAATCTACACCTACAGTTAAGATGTAGTAGAGCTGAGTTAGTTATTGACCTATTTCTTTTCATATATATAATGGTGTCAACATAAGCTAACTGCGATCAACACCTACATTTGAGATGTAGCAGGGCTGAGTTTGTCATTTGCTTTTTTTTTTTTTTTTTTTTTCCGCACAATACAGTAAGTCTACCTGGTGCCACTATACATTGACTATGGTCAAACCTACATTTCCAATGTAGCAGAGCTGAGTTTGTTATGACTTTTTTTTTTGTGTGCATAATGCAGTAAGTCAGTAGTTCTGCAGTAAGTACCTGGTGTCACTGTGAGTTGACTGTCAACAACACCTACATTTCAGATGTAGCAGAGCTGAGTTTGCCATTGACCGTTTTTTCATGCTGATGTTGTCTATGATCATCACCTACAGTTGAGATGTAGAAGTGCTGAGTTTGTCACTGACCAGTTTCTTTCATGCATAATGCAGTAAGTCTGCCTGCTGTTGCTATGAATTGACTATGATCGATACTTAGCAGTGTAGGTGTGCTGAGTTTGTCACTGACCAGTTTCTTTTATACTGATACTGACTATGTTCATCATCTACATTTTAGATATAGCAAAGCTGAGTTAGTTTGTCATGTCCGGTTTCTTTCATGCATAATGCAGTAAGTCTGCCTGCTGTTGCTATGAATTGACTATGATCGATACCTAGCAGTGTAGGTGTGCTGAGTTTGTCACTGACCAGTTTCTTTTATACTGATGCTGACTATGTTCATCATCTACATTTCAGATGTAGCAGTACTGAGTTTGTCATGCACCAGTGTCTTTTGTCTATAATGCAGTAAATCTGTCAGATATCTCAGCTGACTTGACCAACACTTCCATTTCACATGTAGCAGTGCTGAGATTGTTATTGACCAGTTTCTTTCTGCATAACACAGTAAGTGTACTTGGGGTAAACATAAGTGCAATATGCTCAACACCTACGTTGCAGATGTAGTACAGATGAGTTTGTCATGTCTGTTTTTATTCATGCACAATGCAGTAAGTCTGTCTGGTATCACCATACGTTGACTACGATGAACACTTTACATTTCAGATGTAGCAGAGCTGAGTTTGTCATTGACCGGTTTCTTTCATGCATAATGCAGTAAGTCTACCTGATGTCACTGTAAATTGACTATGATGTTAAGCTGAGTTTGTCACTGACCTATGTCTTTTGTGCATAATACAGAAACTCTACCTGGCCTGACAGTGATTATAATCAGCACTGACAACTGCAATTTAGATGTAGCAGGGCTGAGTTTGTCATTTGGCTATACATATTTGTAGTTAAGGACCGCAAGTCATAGGGTTGTTCCATTGATATAGCCTTGTCACCCTGCTGTTCCCTCCTCCAGCAGCTGAGGGTCTGGAGCCCCCCACCCCCAGATCATCAGTAAGGGGGCCGCATTGTGTGTGCCATGATTCAGGGAGAACAAAGCAGCGCTGGACACACATTCAAATCGATGAGGGGCCTTTGTCTTTAGCGGACCCCTGTGGCGCTGCAGAGAATTGTAGATCCATGGGGCTTGTGAAAGGGGGGGCTCAATGACAAATTCAACTCTGCTAGATAGATAGATAGATAGATAGATAGATAGATAGATAGATAGAGGGACTCGTGTGATCATGATTGGACTTTTTCAGAATTTTTCAAAATGCATCTATCACTGTCGATCCTACAAAACTAAGTCGTATTCTGTGTATGTGAACAGATGTAGCAGAGCTGATATAGTAGTTTTCCCTGTTGTACATAACTGAGTGAACTTTACAGAATACGGTAGGTTTACTTGTTATCCTGATATCAGGCAAATGACAAACTCAGCCGTACATCTTTTTGCCACTTAGAACACTGTATATGCACAGATGTAGCAGAGCTGACTTTGTGCACCTCACTTTTTTGCATAACTGAGTGACTTCAGATAGTACAATAGGTTTACCTGCTGTCTTAAGAACAGGCAAATGACAATCTCCACCCTGCTGCCTCTTCTTGGAGACAGAACGCTGTATGCGTGCAGATGTAGCAGAGCTAGTTTTTCCTTCCCTGTATAAAAGTTTACGTTCAGATCTCACAGTAATGTTCATATGTAGCAGAGCTGACTTCGTACTTGTCATTTTTGTGCATAACTGTGTAATGCAATAGGCTGACCTGCTGTCCTTACATTAGGACATTAACAAACTCAGTTCTGCTACATCTTTCGGAGCTAGAGCACTGTATCTGTTCTGATGTAGCAGAGCTGATGTAGTTTTTCCTTTCCTTCATAACTAATTGATTTCAGTTATCACAGTAGATTCCTTGTTATCCTGATATCAAGCACATGACAAACTCAGCCCAACCACATCTTTTTCTCGATTAGAACACTCACTATGTACAGATGTAGCAGGACTGACTTTGTAGTTGTCACTTTTGTTCATATAATCCAGTGGATTTGCATGCTGTCCTGTTGTCAGGCAAATGACAAACTAAGCTCAACTGCATCTTTTTGGAGATAGAACTCTGTAGGCAGATGTAGCAGAGCTGGTTTTGTAGTTTTTCTATCTTATGTGCCTAACTGTGTGAATTTAGATAATACAGTGAATTGACCTTGTATCCCAGCAACTGACAAACTCAGCTCAGCTAAATCTGTATGGCAATTGAACACATCGGCACAGGTTGTAAGGAATGTAGATGGAATTTCATATTTACGACCAATGGGCGAGGGCCGCAGGAGAACCTACATATTAACCCATGCTTCTAGTATAAAGGTCACTATGGTCGGCGGAGGAATTTCTGAAGGATATAGATAATAAGTATGTGCTGAGTGGTCACATGTGATGTATGTACATACATGATCCATGACGTGAACCACAGGAATTTGTGGGTAGAAGCTTTAGTGTAAAGGATAATGGTGCTGATGTAGCAGAGCTGAGTTTGTTGCTATTTGTCTGCGACTGTCTTGTATGCTGATAGCTAAATAATGCAGCTTACTCGCCTGAAGTCCTATGCGGTACATTGTGATATCAGCATAAATTGTGCCAAATGACAAACCCAACTCTGCTACATATGGATGTCACAAAAGAATTGGCACAGGACTGTTTCTGCGTCCATTGAATGGTATCTTTTCTTTATCATAATAATACTCTTCGTTACAGTAACAACTTAAAATATGCCAAATTACAAACTCAGATCTGCTACATCAGAATGTAATATTAAAGAGGACCTCTCACCACCTCCACCAACTCCAGGTCTTGACATTTTCCAATCGGCGCCGCTCCACTGATTCCGGAACAGTTGGAATTTTTTCTCTAGCCCCCACCGTTCCTGAGTAATCAGTGCTTTTAGTTTCAGCACCCAATATGCTAATTAGGGTCTCTACTGACAGGTGGGCAGGTCTAGACTTTCTGCTCCAGGTACTGAAACTAACACCAATTGCTCAGGAATGGTGAGGGCTAGAGAAAAAATTCCAAATGTACTGGAATCAGTGGAGCAGAGGCTATTGAAGGATGCAAAGTGTTGGAGTTGGTGGAAGGTCCCCTTTAAGGGTTGGCCAGTTTGTAGATGGAGCAGAGCTGAATTTGTCATTTCACTCTTTGTGGCTACTTTATTGGAGCATCTGATAATTCTCAGAGTTAAGTGTTCCCTGCAGTCTCTACACAGCCACAAATAACACATTGTTATAGTACTGTGCAGTGTGCCAAATGACAAACTCGACCCTACTACATCTGTATGTAATGAAAAGACTTGGCTGGTATACAGAGGGAGTTGAACTGAATTTGTGTTTTAACTCTTTGGGGCTACAGGGCTTGATCTTGTGATTTTTAGGCAAAAGCCATAAATAACTTCTTATAATATCACTGTAAAGTGTGCCACATGACAAACTCAAAACTCCTACATTCTGGCATAGGTAATGTATTATGATGATGCGCTAGATGTTTAGGTGCAATATGCTAATTTAGTGATCAGCGTGTAGTATTCCAAATAACAAACTCAACGCTGCTACATGCTTGTACTGGTAGCAACTCAGCACTACTACGTTATGAAGAGGTTACGTTGTTGATTTTGTTAACTGTGTAAAAATTCAGATATCACTTTGAATTGCGCCAAATGACAAACTCAGCTATAAGTCACCTGCGTACAATAAAATAAATTGTGTACAGATGTAGCAGTGCTGACGATGCAGTGTGTGCAAAGTATCAAACTAGTTCTTCCTATAATTTTGTATATAGCTATATAGTACACGTTACAATATAACTCTATAGTGTGCCAAATGACAAACCCAGCATCACATTTTTGCATTAGTATTGTATCATGACAATGAAGTATGTATAAAAGCGTGCCAGAGGATAAACTCAGCACTGCTATATCTGTATACAAATCTCTAGAGAAAGCAGGGTTGGCATCTCTGGAATTAGTGGGTGAAAATACTATATGATGGAATGCTAGGATGGTAGGAGAATGGTGGTATTTTATATGCAGGAATGCTAGCAGCAGGCAGTGGTGGTGCCCTCTGTGACCATAAGAGGACACTGCAGTTTACTAGCTATTGGAGTAGTTAATGCAGTGATGTGTGGACTTTGCTGGGGACATATATTTAGATATTGATTGTACATAGGTAGCACTATGTGGTGAGCAGTGTATGAGGAATAATCCTGGCAGTAGATGGTCAGTGTATGAGGAATGATCCTGGCAGTAGATGGTCAGTGTATGAGGAATGATCCTGGCAGTAGATGGTCAGTGTATGAGGAATGATCCTGGCAGTAGATGGGTGGGCAGTGTATGAGGAATGATCCTGGCAGTAGATGGTCAGTGTATGAGGAATGATCCTGGCAGTAGATGGGTGGGCAGTGTATGAGTAGTGATCCTGGTAGTAGATGGTCAGTGTATGAGGAGTGATCCTGGCAGTAGATGGTCAGTGTATGAGGAATGATCCTGGCAGTAGATGGGTGGGCAGTGTATGAGGAATGATCCTGGCAGTAGATGGTCAGTGTATGAGGAATGATCCTGGCAGTAGATGGGTGGGCAGTGTATGAGTAGTGATCCTGGTAGTAGATGGTCAGTGTATGAGGAATGATCCTGGCAGTAGATGGTCAGTGTATGAGGAATGATCCTGGCAGTAGATGGTCAGTGTATGAGGAGTGATCCTGCAGTAGATGGTCAGTGCATGAGTAGTGATCCTGGCAGTAGATGGTCAGCTGGCAGTAGATGGGTGGGCAGTGTATGAGGAATGATCCTGGCAGTAGATGGGTGGGCAGTGTATGAGGAGTGATCCTGGTAGTAGATGGTCAGTGTATGAGGAATGATCCTGGCAGTAGATGGGTGGCAGTGTATGAGGAATGATCCTGGCAGTAGATGGTCAGTGTATGAGGAGTGATCCTGGCAGTAGATGGTCAGTGCATGAGGAGTGATCCTGGCAGTAGATGGTCAGTGTATGAGGAATGATCCTGGCAGTAGATGGGTGGGCAGTGTATGAGGAATGATCCTGGCAGTAGATGGACAGTGTATGAGGAATGATCCTGGCAGTAGATGGGTGGGCAGTGTATGAGGAATGATCCTGGCAGTAGATGGTCAGTGTATGAGGAGTGATCCTGGCAGTAGATGGTCAGTGTATGAGGAATGATCCTGACAGTAGATGGGCAGTGTATGAGGAATGATCCTGGCAGTAGATGGGTGGGCAGTGTATGAGTAGTGATCCTGGTAGTAGATGGTCAGTGTATGAGGAATGATCCTGGCAGTAGATGGTCAGTGTATGAGGAATGATCCTGGCAGTAGATGGTCAGTGTATGAGGAGTGATCCTGGCAGTAGATGGTCAGTGTATGAGTAGTGATCCTGGCAGTAGATGGTCAGTGTATGAGGAATGATCCTGGCAGTAGATGGGCAGTGTATGAGGAATGATCCT
The DNA here is from genome assembly GCA_947044405.1 of Leptodactylus fallax. NCBI lineage: Eukaryota > Metazoa > Chordata > Amphibia > Anura > Leptodactylidae > Leptodactylus > Leptodactylus fallax. The sequence continues at coordinate 3,318,308 of CAMRHE010000224.1, forward strand.
GGCAGTAGATGGGCAGTGTATGAGGAATGATCCTGGCAGTAGATGGTCAGTGTATGAGGAGTGATCCTGGCAGTAGATGGGTGGGCAGTGTATGAGGAATGATCCTGGCAGTAGATGGTCAGTGTATGAGGAGTGATCCTGGCAGTAGATGGTCAGTGTATGAGGAATGATCCTGGCAGTAGATGGGTGGGCAGTGTATGAGGAGTGATCCTGGCAGTAGATGGACAGTGTATGAGGAATGATCCTGGCAGTAGATGGGTGGGCAGTGTATGAGGAATGATCCTGGTAGTAGATGGTCAGTGTATGAGGAGTGATCCTGGAAGTAGATGGGTGGGCAGTGTATGAGGAATGATCCTGGCAGTAGATGGTCAGTGTATGAGGAGTGATCCTGGCAGTAGATGGTCAGTGTATGAGGAATGATCCTGGCAGTAGATGGGCAGTGTATGAGGAATGATCCTGGCAGTAGATGGGTGGGCAGTGTATGAGGAGTGATCCTGGCAGTAGATGGTCAGTGTATGAGGAGTGATCCTGGCAGTAGATGGACAGTGTATGAGGAGTGATCCTGGCAGTAGATGGGTAGGCAGTGTATGAGGAATGATCCTGGCAGTAGATGGGTGGGCAGTGTATGAGGAATGATCCTGGCAGTAGATGGGTGGGCAGTGTATGAGGAATGATCCTGGCAGTAGATGGGTGGGCAGTGTATGAGGAATGATCCTGGCAGTAGATGGGTGGGCAGTGTATGAGGAATGATCCTGGCAGTAGATGGGCAGTGTATGAGGAATGATCCTGGCAGTAGATGGATGGGCAGTGTATGAGGAATGATCCTGGCAGTAGATGGGTGGGCAGTGTATGAGGAATGATCCTGGCAGTAGATGGGTGGGCAGTGTATGAGGAGTGATCCTGGCAGTAGATGGTCAGTGTATGAGGAATGATCCTGGCAGTAGATGGGTGGGCAGTGTATGAGGAATGATCCTGGCAGTAGATGGTCAGTGTATGAGGAGTGATCCTGGCAGTAGATGGGTGGGCAGTGTATGAGGAATGATCCTGGCAGTAGATGGGTGGGCAGTGTATGAGGAATGATCCTGGCAGTAGATGGGTGGGCAGTGTATGAGGAATGATCCTGGCAGTAGATGGGTGGGCAGTATATGAGGGATGATGATATACCTGCGTCTGCCATGACTGTGTTTTTCACATGACCCATGTTATATTTTGCATTATTGAGCTTATGTAACTTTACTTGGTAACACAAGATGTAATAAGACACAAAATCTTTCTTCTCGCCCTGTTTGCTGACATGTGATCTCGCCTGGAGGAAAAAACTTTTCAATGTAAATTTTGAAATCTTTGACAAGAAAAAATCGCCGTATTCCTTTCATTCCTATACTGAGGATGAGCCAGGAGAAGGTGATGAATGACGCCATAGACAATATTGACAGGCAGGTGGTTGAGGAGTAAAGAATATCTATTTGTCTCCATTCACACCCAACCTTCCTATTGAGCACTGGATGATTAACACTTATGTCTCTCATGTAGCTGCACCAAGTGTTAGGAAACCATCATTGTCACTATGTACATACAGTCATGGCCAGAAGTCTTGGCACTCCTGCAATTTCTCCAGAAAATTAAGTATTTCTCTTAGAAAATTATTGCAATTTGGTTATACACATCTTTATTTCCTTTGTGTGTATTGAAACACTTAATTTTCTGGAAAAATTTCAGGGGTGCCAACATTTACGGCCATGACTGTACATTACATTACTTATCCTGTACTGATCCTGAGTTACATCCTGTATTATACTCCAGAGCTGCGCTCACTATTCTGCTGGTACAGTCACTGTGTACATACATTACATTACTTATCCTGTACTGATCCTGAGTTACATCCTGTATTATACTCCAGAGCTGCGCTCACTATTCTGCTGGTACAGTCACTGTGTACATACATTACATCACTTATCCTGTACTGATCCTGAGTTACATCCTGTATTATATATCACAAGGCATTATGGGAAAGGAGCTGGGGAGCTCATGCGCCCTCTATTGGATGTAACAAATCCTCAATTTGCTTTTGACTCACCGAGCCTTGAGACAGCAAAAGGGATTTTAGCCAAGCCAATTTCACTTATAAGTGAAATTGGCTTGGCTAAAATCCCTTTGCTGTCTCAAGGCTCGGTGAGTCAAAAGCAAATTGAGGATTTGTTACATCCAATAGAGGGCGCATGAGCTCCCCAGCTCCTTTCCCATAATGCCTTGTGATATGTAGATGCTAAGTAGAGGGCAAAAGGCAATTAAAATCTCTACACACCTTTACTGGTGCTCTCCTCAATGTGAGAGATTCTTGTCCCTAATCCACTCATCCTGTATTATACTCCAGATCTGCGCTCACTATTCTGCTGGTGCAGTCACTGTGTACATACATTACATTACTTATCCTGTACTGATCCTGAGTTACATCCTGTATTATACTCCAGAGCTGCGCTCACTATTCTGCTGGTGCAGTCACTGTGTACATACATACATTACATTACTTATCCTGTACTGATCCTGAGTTACATCCTGTATTATACTCCAGAGCTGCGCTCACTATTCTGCTGGTGCAGTCACTGCTGTGTACCTGAGTTACATCCTGTATTATACTCCAGAGCTGCACTCACTATTCTGCTGGTACAGTCACTGTGTACATACATTACATTACTTATCCTGTACTGATCCTGAGTTACATCCTGTATTATACTCCAGAGCTGCACTCACTATTCTGCTGGTGCAGTCACTGTGTACATACATTACATTACTTATCCTGTACTGATCCTGAGTTACATCCTGTATTATACTCCAGAGCTGCACTCACTATTCTGCTGGTACAGTCACTGTGTACATACATTACATTACTTATCCTGTACTGATCCTGAGTTACATCCTGTATTATACTCCAGAGCTGCACTCACTATTCTGCTGGTACAGTCACTGTGTACATACATTACATTACTTATCCTGTACTGATCCTGAGTTACATCCTGTATTATACTCCAGAGCTGCGCTCACTATTCTGCTGGTGCAGTCACTGTGTACGTACATTACATTACTTATCCTGTACTGATCCTGAGTTACATCCTGTATTATACTCCAGAGCTGCGCTCACTATTCTGCTGGTGCAGTCACTGCTGTACATACATTACAACTATCTGTACTGCCTGAGTTACATCCTGTATTATACTCCAGAGCTGCACTCACTATTCTGCTGGTACAGTCACTGTGTACATACATTACATTACTTATCCTGTACTGATCCTGAGTTACATCCTGTATTATACTCTAGAGTTGCACTCACTATTCTGCTGGTACAGTCACTGTGTACATACATTACATTACTTATTCTGTACTGATCCTGAGTTACTTTCTGTATTATACTCCAGAGCTGCACTCACTATTCTGCTGGTGCAGTCACTGTGTACATACATTACATTACTTATCCTGTACTGATCCTGAGTTACATCCTGTATTATACTCCAGAGCTGCACTCACTATTCTGCTGGTGCAGTCACTGTGTACATACATACATTACATTACTTATCCTGTACTGATCCTGAGTTACATCCTGTATTATACTCCAGAGCTGCGCTCACTATTCTGCTGGTGCAGTCACTGCTGTGTCACCTGAGTTACATCCTGTATTATACTCCAGAGCTGCACTCACTATTCTGCTGGTACAGTCACTGTGTACATACATTACATTACTTATCCTGTACTGATCCTGAGTTACATCCTGTATTATACTCTAGAGTTGCACTCACTATTCTGCTGGTACAGTCACTGTGTACATACATTACATTACTTATTCTGTACTGATCCTGAGTTACTTTCTGTATTATACTGCAGAGCTGCACTCACTATTCTGCTGGTGCAGTCACTGTGTACATACAGTACAGACCAAAAGTTTGGACACACCTTCTCATTCCAAGAGTTTTCTGTATTTTCATGACTATAAAAATTGTAGATTCACACTGAAGGCATCAAAACTATGAATTAACACATGTGCAATTATATACTTAACAAAAAAGTGTGAAACAACTGAAAATATGTCTTATATTCTAGGTTCTTCAAAGTAGCCACCTTTTGCTTTGATTACTGCTTTGCACACTCTTGGCATTCTCTTGATGAGCTTCAAGAGGTAGTCACCTGAAATGGTTTTCACTTCACAGGTGTGCCCTGTCAGGTTTAATAAGTGGGATTTCTTGCCTTATAAATGGGGTTGGGACCATCAGTTGTGTTGTTCAGAAGTCAGGTGGATACACAGCTGATAGTCCTACTGAATGGAGTGTTAGAATTTGTATTATGGCAAGAAAAAAGCAGCTAAGTAAATAAAAACGAGTGGCCATCATTACTTTAAGAAATGAAGGTCAGTCAGTCCGAAAAATTGGGAAAACTTCAATGGTGCAAAGCTGCAAAACCAGATACAACCTATGGACAAGTGTGGAGCTGTTTCTGGAATAAATCCGCCATGTTTGCCAGCTTCACTGATCCTTAAAGGGAGTCTGTCATCAGAGCCTAACCTTTCAAACAGCCCCGCAGATAGATAGGTTAGCGTTACTTGAATCAAACAGTGTTTTCCTTTTGTGGCTAGGCACCTGCGTTGTCGAAATATCGCTGTTTTTGTCATATGCAAATGAGGTCATTGGAACAATGGCAGCGCCCTTGTTACTCATTTGCACAGTGACAATAACAGCGATATCTCGGCAACGGAGGCAGTGATTCACAAGGGGAAAACAATGTATGATTCAGGTGACCCTAACCTATCTATCTGCAGGGCTGGATGATATACTGAGTCCTGGTGACACACTCCCTTTAAGAGGTTAAAATTCAACTTTTTGTACTTTTCTCTTGTACACTTGCATAATCGGAGGTGATATTTTCCCTCAATCCCTACATAATCCTAGTTCAAGGACTTTGTCTATAAGTGTGACCTTAAAGCTATATGGTTCCACCTTGTCAGGTTTCAAAGGAGAACCCCGCACTCCCTGTCTCCTTCAATTACCTGCTGAAAGGTCGTCACAGTGTTAAACACTTTTCTTCCCCCTGCGGCTGCCTGATTTACCTGTAATCTTCTTAAAGGGCCGGTCTGTCATCCAGTCTTCCACCGCCCCTCCTCTCCGCAGTGCTGCCGCTCAATACCTTGTGCAGAGTGCGTGTCGTTCACACACAACCTAATACACTAAAACTTTATTTATCAGGGGCTAGAGAAGGCCATTGTCGGCCATTGTGAGGACCATTCTGCTTCGCTTCAGCAGTCGTCCTGCCGACAAAGGCCGAAGCTTTGGATATTCAGCTTTTTGTGCCGAATAGACTCTTTGTGCGGTTTTCTTGTTTGCGGAGTCGGGTCTCTGTCAATCAATCTCCCGACACCTTTTATACTTTTGCCTTTTGTTGCAGTGTATATCATTATCAAGTCTATTTGTGGTGTTGTTTGGGCGTCTTATCACTTGGGGGGGAAGATGGCGAGTAAAAGCAGATGGAAGAAAACAAAAAAGCCCCATCTGAACAGTGGCACATCAATGAGGACTATCAGGGAACTTTAAAACCACTATGTATCAGGGAGTAACTCCTTAAAGGGGCCTTATTTGTGTCTATGGACATTATAGTGGGGCTCTGCAAGAGTGTATCCTGTTCTGGAGGACCCGAGCCGACCATGCAGTACATTGTCAGATTCATCTGAATGTCCCATGTGTAATACTACATTTCCCCTGTAGTGGCCACTGCAGCGGGAATGCCTGACTGGTAGCAGCTTCTCCTACTAAAATAATCTGGAAGATGGCAGGAACGAGACCTGGGACCACCAACTGAATAGCCTCATTTTGAAAGGGGAGGTCTCTGACCGGACAACCCCTTTAATATAACATTATTATTGGAATTGGTCCCATTAACTTTGGAGGATTCACACATTACCAATTTAAAGGGATTTTCTGGGCTAAAAATATTGATGACTCCTAAAGATAGGTCATCAATATAATATCGATGGGGGTCTGACATCCAGCACCCCCATCAATTAGCTGATTATACACACAGAATGGAGCAGGGAGCAGACGGCGCTGTTCTCTGTGTAGTGGCCAGATCAGGTACTGCAGATTAGCTCCCATTTGCTTGAATTGAGTTAGCTAGCAGTGACCTGGTTCAGACTCTACACATAAAGGACAGGAAAGACTCCACCAGAGTAGCTTGCTCTTCTCTCTCCATTGAGGACACATACAAACTTGGCCAGACCGAGTGTGCACGTATATGGTAGGATGGTAGGAATAGCTGTAAACCAACAACCTTTAAAGTTGGTGCAGCATTTTATTTATTTACTACCAGAAACTGCACATTAAAGATAATGTAGCGCCATCTAGTGACGTGGACACTGAAATAGGAAGATAACTGGTTACGAGTCAACATGAACTAACACACCCAGCAAAATACATTAAGGTGAAGCTGGAAGAAGAGAGGAGGAATCTGAGATCATAGAGAATCTTAAACCTCTGTCCAGTCTATCCTACCTAGTAAACCTTAATGTGGCCCTCATAATGAATCTATTAGATACCCTCAAAACTCACAAGAGGGGGCAAATTTTTCAGGGAGCAATATGAAAAATAAGGCGCCTAGGCCTTCTTGGTCAATGAGCTGTATGGCAATGTGTAGATATGTAGATTCATTGAAAAATAGAAAAGTCTATAGATCTTAAGGTTACCCGTCAGGTCCTTTTGGAACACGAAACCTTCCACAGGTCCTTAAGTGGATTAGTGTCCCAAATATCCCTGTCCTAATAGTAGTCTGTTGTTGCATTAAAAAAAAAAAAAAACAGCTGTATACTTACCCTGTGTCTGTACTCCCGGCACCTGTATACTCTTCAGTGAAGCTGGAACAGTATACCTCGGCTTCAGCGCGCATGCGCCGGACCTTGAACGCATGCGCAGTAAAGCTAAAGTGTACTTCCAGCTTCACCAAATCTGCACAGGTTCCCAGAGTACTAGAGATAAGTCTCATAAGATTTATTGGATTAAGGTAAGTATAAAGATATTGTTTAATTTGGGCACAAACAACTTTACAATGGGGCTATATGGAACACTAAACCACCTGTCCATAAGAGGGTGGTTTAGTGTCCCAAATTGACGTGACAGGTTCCCTTTAAAGGACTCAAGATCTGAGCTCTGCCAACAAGAGATTGGTCAAGAAGACCCCATTGCCCCCTAAACACCCTTGTAATAGAGTCTGGTGGAAGATGAAACCCAGCAAAAAGGCGGATCTGTACTTGGAATTGTAGTGCTCGGCGGCTGCTGGGTAAACCCAAAGTACAAGTCACTAAAGGGCACACACCCTGCTCATATATGCCTTTCATGTCACAGTCACTGAGAAATAGTCACGACAAGTCTGCACATTCCTGGCTGGAAGAGACACATTTTACCTATTTGTCTAATAAAGGGACAGTCCCTTGGTGTCTTTTGTTCAAAAAATGCCCCCTTTTACATAAAAAAAAATATATATATTTTTGTATGGCAGGAACGTAAAGGTTGTCTGTCCATTAGCTTGTTATACATTAACATCAATAGCTTATCTGTCTGCAAAGAATCAGCTGCACCTGTTCTATAGGTAAGCAAAAAAATATTGCTCCAAAAAGAAATTACAAAATATTTTCAAAAACATAAAATGTTTTCAAAAATACTAACAAATTTCCAAAATACTATCTGCAGAAACATTGTTAAAATAGTTCTAAAAATATCATCAAACCTATGTCCACATTTTAAAAATATGAATTTTTTTTTAAAGAATTACAAAAATATCATAAAATGTTTGCTAAGCTATAATTAAAAAACATCGTCAAAAATAATGCTAAACATACTATCTGAAATATCTCCAAAAATAATTGATGTATATGATTAAAATATATCTCCAAAGTATTTTCAAAAATGTAATAAAACATATATCTAAAAATATTTCCAAAAATATCGTTAAACAATTTTCAAAAAATCATTCCAACAATAAAAAATAATATCCCATTTCCATAGTTTTTTTTTTTTTCTACAAAAGTATAATAAAATAAATTCACCTAAATTTTCTGACCAGTGATTACCAATAATAAATACACAACCTGTTAGGGCAAAAGTTGAAAAAGTTCAGAAGTGTGAAAATGGCTAAATATACCTTTCTTGGTAATGGAAACAAAGGAACGCCTCTGTTGGAAATAGTTGATGCTAAGAAAATATTCTACTTCCCTTTATTAAACCATCTCATGCCAAACTCTACTTTTCCATCACATCAAAGGTCCCAAAATACACCCTCCCGGCCCTGGAACGCTGCTGACTTTTTAATGACTCCATTTATGCCAAAAATATGCAACACGTTGACTTGTCACCTCAAAGATTTTGAGTATTTTTCCATTTAGGTCTTTGTAAAAAAGGATTTTATAGAGGTTGTTCGTTTGCTCAAGAGGGCATTAGGGTAGTGCAAGCGGGCCCATGACCGTTAGGAGCCCATATCTCCTCAGTCAGATAAGTTCGGCTGAGATGCAGTGTGTAGACCCAGCCCATGTGTGTCCTGATTATAGTGGTTGGTAAGGTCCTAGTGACCTTTATTGCCAAGGGGCCAGACAATCTCGGCCTGCCCCGAATTTTTAAAATATTCAGAACTTTTTATGTCCATCCATTGGAAATTCAAAATCTTATGTCTAGGGATTGGAGTTTCCTTCTTAAAACCTGGCACAAGAACAGTAAAATAATAGTGCCCCTCCATGCCAACTTTGAAAGGGGGGCACTATTACACTGCTACATTTCTATATTCATTTCCCCCTGAGTTTGCACTAGTGGATACTGAATCGCTACCATTATCCTCATGCTAAGGGTAAGCTGGTGACATCACCAGACTTTGCCTTCTCCCTTCTGAACCTGAGAGCCATGGGAGAACTGGTTGAGGTGTGTAATTTTTAACCCCCCTTTAGTGCTTAGTATAGGTTATGGAAGGTTTGGAAAACTGAACAGTGGCTTTAAAGACCACCTTTCACCATCTCCAACTCTTTGCCCTCTTCTATAGGGGCCGCTCCACTGATTCTGGTGCAGTTGCAATTTTTTCTCTAGCCCCCACCATTCCTGAGCAATCATTTCATTTAGATTCAGCACAATTATATGCTCTACTGTCGGGTAGGCGGTCCTAAACTGGCATAGAAAGACAGGGACCGCCCACCTGATAGCAGGGAGCATAATTAGGCTGAAACTTACAGTAATGATTGCTCAGGAACGGTGGGGGCTAGAGAAAAATTCCAACTGTGCCAGAATCAGTGGAGTGGCACCTATTGAAGGACACAAGTTCAAAGAGTTGGAGTTGTGGAAGTGGTGAAAGGTCCTCTTTAGAAAAATCAAATTTATTTACTCTAAAGGGAGTCTGTCACCAGACCCCAGTATATCAACCCAGCCCTGCAGATAGATAGGTTAGGGTCACCTGAATCAAACAGTGTTTTCCCCTTGTGAATTGCTGCCTTTGTTACCGAGATTTTGCTGTTTTTGTCAATATGCAAATGAGCTCTTTGGAGCAATGGCCACACCCTTATTGCTCCAAAGAGTTCCTGTGCATGTTGATAAAAACAGTGAAATCTCGGTAACAAAGGCAGTGATTCACAAGAGGACTACATTGTTTGATTCAGGTGACCCTAACCTATCTATCTGCGGGGCTGGGTTGATCGGCTGGGGTCTGGTGACAGATCCCCTTTAAGTGGAGTTCCCCTTTAAATGCTACTATTTTTGCAGTATAGTTTACATGCTAGGGAGAGGCGTGTGACTCATCACAAGGAGTCGGAATGTATTACCTCAGAGCCCATGTACTCGGCTGTGCCACATTTGTGCCTCAGGGATGGATTTCCACATCTTAGGTAACAGCTCGACCTGTCTCCCCAAAAACCTTTGTTCTCTGCTAAAACATTGTTTGGCTCCTTGGCTGCTAATCCGATCCACCGTGAAGTCGGCCAAGAAAGTATATTACTGCATTGTTGTGCAGGGCTGGCAAATGACTCACTTTATTTTTCCACTTATTTCAATTGTTGTTGACAAAAATTTAATGTTTCAGACTCTGACACTTCAAATTACTGGACATTGATAGGACAATCTGTAACTAGAACATAGGGATGATAACAGCAGCAGCAGCGGAGTAAGCTGATCTTATAGAAGGCAGTGACCTAAGTTCTTATAAGGTCATACTATACAGAGAATAGGACAATAGAAGAGAGGAACCATATCATAGAGCAGGCAGCAATAAAGATGGAATCACTTCAGTTGTGGGAATTATGACAGCAGTAGTTGAGGAGTGTGCTGATTTTGTAGGGGGTAGTGACCTGTCCACCAATGTGATTATGTAGGTCATGACTGTGTCACTGTTAGGTCAGGACTTTATGAAGTCGGTATGGATTTAACAATTTATAATAATATATATTACAGCAGCAGAAGAAGAGTAAGCTGATTTTGTTTCTGTGGCCTATGTTTTATAAGATTATTTTTGTGATGTTTTGTCTGGATAGTATGGTAAGGGACAGGAACATTGGCACATTGTGGGCAAAATAGCCCTTACTAAATCAGGTCAAAGAATGATTACAGCAGCAGAAGAAGAGTATACTGATCCTGCAGGAGAGAGTGACCTATTATAAGAATGTTGTTACTTTAATTTTTTTTTTATAAAAGGACTATACAAGACAGGAGCAGTGACGTAGAGTGATCTGCAGTAGAATAACCTATAAGCAACCAGATCAAGGAGACTATGACAGCAATAGAAGAAGAGTGTGTTGATCTTACAGGAAGCAGTGACCTGTCTATTAAAGTAATTATGTTATGCTGAGGAAAACACAACCCTTGGAGATTCTATAGGTAATGGGGAAGGCTAGATCAGCAGGTGAAGAGTGTGTTGATCTTGTGGAAGGCAGTGACCTATGTTCTTATGAAATTATTGTCGTAAGGTTTTGTGTATATAGGAGTTCATGACTTTCTGACTTTGCAGCTCTAGACTATGCATTATCCAACCAGATCATTGGTATGATGACAGCAGCAGGAGACGAGAGTGTTGATCCTATAAGAGCCCCAATCACTTAGATATGATCATACCAGGGGTGTACGCAGGATCTTCTAGAAGGAAGGTGTTGAGGGGATGAGGAGGAGAGGGAGCATTATTGAAAGGGGGAGGAAGTTGGGGCCCTAAAGGAGAGAGTGGTCATGTCATGGCCCTTAGTTCTCCCCACTGTATAATGCTCTCCTTATTGTTCCCTACACATTATGTTGTCCCCTAAGTGCCACCATATAGTATAATGTCCCCAGGTCTCACAAAGTATAATGTCTGTAGCCCACACAGTATGAGGATTGGGAGTGAGCAGTGAGTACAATTGTCAGTACTCACCTCTCTTACACTCATGAAACCGCCCCCTTGTGCACGTCCCTGGTTCACCCTAAGTTGGAATTTGGTTAAGAACTCCAATGCAATACAATATTGCAACATTATAGCAAAACCCTTGCCAGGCTGTAATTCATAACCTACTCGACACATATAGCCTACTATTCAATGACATAATATTGTAAAATCATGTTGTATTGAAAAGCTGTTCATCTCATGATAAACCTATGTGATATGTCCAAGCAAGAGGAAAAGGTAAAGACGGACACATCTGTATATGGTTATATAGTCATATAGCTAATGGGAATGATAAAAACAGCTGAAAATAAAGTGTTCTGTAAAAGAAATGTTATAGATAAGAGCTACATGGAACAAGAACATCATGAGAGGGGGTAGCGGTATTATTTCACCCTTGAAGAGAAGGACATTTATCACGGTAATGTACTTCTACTATATTAGATGACTTTACAATAGTTTCACTCCAAACACATAAAATACATAAGTTAAAACACTTCAGTAGCATAACCATGTTCTAACCTCTGATGAATGACGTTGATACGCGTGGGCTCTTACACCCACGTGGAGTCATTGGAGCATTATGTAGCATATGGGCACATTTAACTTAAAAATATTATGTAATTTGGAATTTATTTGAGCTTTGGTATTGCTTTATTTGACCTTTTCTTCAGGTTTTTCTTTACATATTTTGCTTGTTATTCAAAATTAATTTTCTCACATACAGATACACTGTAGCAAAACTATAAAGCGTATCTAACCTTTCGGATAACATTTCAAGAAAAGCCGCCGTCTGTGTATATGAGGTAGAACGCTATTTCCAGCCATTCTATAACTTACGTTCTGAATTTTTTTTTTTAGCAGTTTTCCCCTCTTTTTTTCTAATTCAAAGCTGTTCCTGAGCTACTTGGCAGAGACTCGCTGCTATTATATCTCCTGTAGACATCACATGGTAAAGGCAGGAGGTAATAAAGCTACTAAATAAGGTCTATAGGTGTCAGTGCCCCTGTTTCTTCTTCTCTCTCACTTCTCTCCTCTCTAGTCTCCATTCCATAGAGAACTGTAATTTGACACCTCAGTGAGCTGCAGTCTGTCTTGGTCCCAAGAAGGACTTCAGGAGAGATTTCAGAGTGAATGTCAGTTTAGGAAGGGGAGGTGGAAAAGGAAAAGCATCAGATAAGTGGCATTTTTTTGCAGATAAAACATATGACAAAGTTCTTTGTATTCACTTGTACTATTGGTTTGTGCAAAGTTTGATGAAAAGTTAGTAAGCTTGACACACAACACGTTAAATATGTAGCAAACTTTATCATGACATTTTTTGGTCATGGTCAGGTCATGTTGGGAGTTGTAGTGCTATATGTGTATCGTATAATAGAATATATTATGGTTATGTCCAATCGTCAGGGGCACGTTGGGAGTTGTAGTGTTTTATGTATAGAGTATAACAGAGTTTAATATAGTCATGTCCAATGCTCAGGCTATGTTGGGAGTTGTAGTGCTTTATGTGTATCATATAATAGAGTATATTATGGTTATGTCCAATGGTCAGGACATGTTGGGAGTTGTAGTGTTTTATGTATAGAATATACTAAAATGTATTATGGTTATGTCCAATGGTCAGGTCATGTAGTGTTCTATGTATAAAGTATAGCAGAATTTATTATGGACATGTCCAATGGTCGGGCCATGTTGGGATTTGTAGTGCTCTATGTGTTATGTCCAATGGTCAGGACATGTTGGGAGTTGTAGTGGTTTATGTATAGAGTATAATAGAATTTATTATGATCTTGTCCAGTAATCGGGTCATGTTTGGAGGTATAGTGCTCTATGTATAGGGTATAATAGAATGGTCAGGCCATGTTAGGGGTTGTAGTGCACTATATATTCAGTATAATAGAAGTGTATCATGATTATGGTAACACCCATCTTTTAGGAGGATTATGTATATAGCCATGATAGTGTTATTGTCGTCGTGTCTGCGGATTTACCTTCTCTAATTTGTTTTGTTCCCTGTATGTTGCTGATAACTTACATAATAACCACACAGAGCGACCGTGACGTGTTATATCAGTATTGACATCCCTACACACTATCTAGATCCCGTCTTCTTCCGCCCTGCCTGTTTGTCTCACAATCTACACGGTGAAAGCAAATATATGCTATATACACCTGAGCGGGTTCACACCTGTATTTCTCAGGAAAATTATACGACTTTCTACCGTCCAGACGCTTAAAGGGATTGTTTGGTGTAGAAAACCCATTGTAAAATAACCTGTTATGGAATGCTGAGTTAACCCCTTCTCGACATCCATTGTACATGTACAGCAAATGTCAAGGGTTTGTACATAGCATAAACATGTAACACCTCAGATGCTGGAGGGGGCTCTCTTCGATCCCTGATTGGTCCCTCCATGATGATATCGCGGGTGCTATGGCAGTTCTAACCACCCCAGCTGCCCTCCGCACAGGTAATAAATGGGGCTCTGGGGATCGGAGTATATATTACTCATAACATAACCAGTTTAACCAGTTCAGGGAATGTACTGGTCAACTTTATTAATCCCGATAACCCCTTTAATTAGTTTGGTTTTTAAATATTTTTCTCCGCTTTTCCCATTTTAGATATAATAAATAAAATATCCCCATAATTGGGGTCCAAAACTGCCCATACTGTTAAACTATACAAGTATTTATCCTGTACGGTGACTGCGGTCATGGAAAAAAATCACAAAGTTTGAACTAACTTTTTTTTTTAGTCACCTTTCCCTTTAAAAAAATGGAATAAAAAATTATCCAAAACTTACACGTACGCCATAATAGATCAATAATGCACAACTCCATAGATGATAATAAAAAATATAAGCTTTGGGTGTGCAAATTTTTTTTTCAATTTTCAATTTTGTTTTTTATATTTTTAGAACGGTCTTGACCCATAGATAGAGTTAAAGGGGTTGTCTAGGAATTGGACCAATCACAGTGGAGTGCAGGGAGGGTGTAACATAAAAACAACAAAAAAAACATACTCGCCTGTCCCGGGCAGTCCAGTGTCCACCTGGAAGTGGCCTAGAAGTTCTGCACCGCATGTGACCGCTGAGGCTGCGGGTATGGACTTGGTGATGTATGTGAGTGATGTCACCAGGTCCTTTCCAGTCACCCCTGAGGCCACTGATTGGTCACCCGTGGCTCAGGACAGACAGACAGCGGCAGTGGACACTGGAGCGCCGGTAACAATGATTTATTTTTTTTATGTTACACCTTCCTCAGACTCTATGTGATATGTCCAACCCCTTTAACTAACCAATTTTACCGCACAATAGAGTCTGTAAAAAGGAAATAATTGTATCTTTCCAAATTCTATTCCACTTTTTTTTTCAGTTTCCTAATATATCTTCTGGAATATTAAATGGTTCCATTAGGAAATACAACCCCTTCCACAAAAAACAAGCCTTTGTGAATGTAAAAATAAGGTGAAGAGAAAAGAAAAATGGCAATGGGAAAATGGCTTTTGGAAGGTGGAGAGGGTCAGTAATGGGGGTGACCTTCTTCAGGATCCTCATTTATTTTCCAACCTTGCCCTGCGCCTTTAATAAAACGAAACGCCAGTCTTAATAAATCTTCCCCAAAGTGTCTTTGAAGGACCCAGCACATTTGTGCATTACATTTAAAAATTAAAAACTGTGTAATGCCTCATGCCTCCAGTGGAGGTGCTGCAGGGAAATTGAGCACTTGCTGTTACTGTTTATAGTTGATCAATGGGACATTTCCAGTCATGGGATAACCTATAAGTATGCATGCTACTATCAAGGTATACTGGGAATGAGCCACGGGTTGGAGGCTACCTATGTTGTAAAGCTTATATATAATTGGCCAGTCCGTCTACGGGTTCAGGCGGCATCCTGGGAGTCTGTACTGACCATCTGTTCTGCTAGAATAACTTTATGTAATACTTTACTCAGCAGGAAGGACAAAACAAGTGGGCAGAGAAATGATTCGATACGCTCGGCAAATTCCTACGACCGTCAGATTCCTGACAGCGGGTTATTGGGTTATTGGATTGTCTTAGAGGAGATGTGATTAAGATACCTTAATTATATCTAATAGGCATGCAGTTTACTCAGCAACATCCCATACAATGTCTTCAGAGGGTTATTCATGGAATTTACCAGCGACTTGTCAATAGCAATAAATCTATGTGTAGAGAACGCTGTGGTCCCAAACTTCAATCAATCCCAATGATTCGGCTTGTCTATACTCAGCAAACAAGTCTGTCAAGGCCGAAGCCTGCCACTTTTTATATTGTTTCTTGGCTTACATAAATAAACCTTGTATTAACGGACGACTACAGTCACAGATTATTGTCATTAGTGATACAGTTATTATTCTAGATGCTGTATATCCTTCCCATCATGCAGCAGGATAGCACATACTTCAGATTCTCATTCTCCTCTGTTCATTGTTGCCCCCTGCTGGTCAATGGGCAATAACTTCTTAGCACTCGTACCCATTACTTTTCCAGTCTATTAAAGTAAAAAGTAAAACCAAAATGTCTTTATCAGCACAAAGCATTATAATCTAGTCCAGTGAAGAAAATTCACTGAATAGGCAAGAATAATACTATACTATACTACTATAATACTGCTCCTATGTACAAGAATATAACTACTATAATACTGCTCCTATGTACAAGAATATAACTACTATAATACTACTACTATGTACAAGAATATAACTACTATAATACTACCTCCTATGTACAAGAATATAATTACTATAATACTGCTCCCTATGTACAAGAATATAACTACTATAATACTGCTCCTATGTACAAGAATATAACTACTATAATATTGCCCCCTATGTACAAGAATATAACTACTATAATACTACCTCCTATGTACAAGAATATAACTACTATAATACTGCTCCTATGTACAAGAATATAACTACTATAATACTGCTCCTATATACAAGAATATAACTACTATAATACTGCTCATATGTACAAGAATATAACTACTATAATACTGCTCCTATGTACAAGAATATAACTACTATAATACTACTCCTATGTACAAGAATATAACTACTATAATACTGCTCCTATGTACAAGAATATAACTACTATAATACTGCTCCTATGTACAAGAATATAACTACTATAATACTGCTCCTATGTACAAGAATATAACTACTATAATACTGCTCCTATGTACAAGAATATAACTACTATAATACTGCTCCTATGTACAAGAATATAATTACTATAATACTGCTCCTATGTACAAGAATATAACTACTATAATACTGCTCCTATGTACAAGAATATAACTACTATAATATTGCCCCCTATGTACAAGAATATAACTACTATAATACTACCTCCTATGTACAAGAATATAATTACTATAATACTGCTCCCTATGTACAAGAATATAACTACTATAATACTGCTCCTATGTACAAGAATATAACTACTATAATATTGCCCCCTATGTACAAGAATATAACTACTATAATACTACCTCCTATGTACAAGAATATAACTACTATAATACTGCTCCTATGTACAAGAATATAACTACTATAATACTGCTCCTATATACAAGAATATAACTACTATAATACTGCTCATATGTACAAGAATATAACTACTATAATACTGCTCCTATGTACAAGAATATAACTACTATAATACTGCCCCCTATGTACAAGAATATAACTACTATAATACTGCTCCTATGTACAAGAATATAACTACTATAATACTACCCCTATGTACAAGAATATAACTACTATAATACTGCTCCTATGTACAAGAATATAACTGCTATAATACTACCCCTATGTACAAGATTATAACTACTATAATACTGCTCCTATGTACAAGAATATAACTACTATAATACTGCTCCTATATACAAGAATATAACTACTATAATACTGCCCCTATGTACAAGAATATAACTACTATAATACTGCTCCTATGTACAAGAATATAACTACTATAATATTGCTCCTATGTACAAGAATATAACTGCTATAATATTGCTCCTATGTACAAGAATATAACTACTATAATACTGCTCCTATGTACAAGACTATAACTACTATAATACTGCCCCCTATGTACAAGAATATAACTACTATAATACTACCCCCTATGTACAAGAATATAACTACTATAATACTACCCCCTATGTACAAGAATATAACTACTATAATACTGCCCCCTATGTACAAGAATATAACTGCTATAATACTACCTCCTATGTACAAGAATATAACTACTATAATACCGCTCCTATTTACAAGAATATAACTACTATAATACTACCTCCTATGTACAAGAATATAACTACTATAATACTGCTCCTATGTACAAGAATATAACTACTATAATACTGCCCCCTATGTACAAGAATATAACTACTATACCGCTCCTATGTACAAGAATATAACTACTATAATACTGCTCCTATGTACAAGAATATAAGTACTATAATACTGCTCCTATTTACAAGAATATAACTACTATAATACCACATTGTCAGTATAAGGGGTCATGTACAATTCTCACTGTATGGCCTATGGGACAATAGAAGAATTATCACCAATGTCTGGAATTCAAGCTCTATAAATAATATTGTACAATTATTTTGTGTATGATATTGGGATGAGATATGTGAGGGGAATTTCCATTCATATTTCACATGGGGACTGGTGTGATTCATCCAGGAATGAGGGGGCAGCAGGATAAGACTTTCCCATTCATTTCTATGTAGGGTCACAGCCCATGAAGTGTCTCCGGTGAGAGGTGATTGTCCTGTTTATGTATTTTACAAAAACACCTCCCCTGGCAGGACGGGGCCTGTGCCCTGGCGGAAAGGACGTGACTCAAAGTTTCTAGATCTGTAAGGTCTGCATGATGTTTTTGTTTTGTAGTCCTGTCCATTGGGTGTAGTCACTATGCTGAACCAAGATATACAATTCTTCCATTGGTTTGGCTAAGAGGGATCACCTGACCCCCTATTGACTATTTGCTTGGCTTTAAGGGATTGTCCAGGATTTGGAGCCATACTCACCTAGACATTCTCACCTATACACAATGCTCCATTGTCCAATCCTGGTCCCCTTTCTCTCTCAGGCCGGGAAGCGGAGAGACTCACATGACTGCTGAGACCAATCAGAGCCTTCAGCACTCACTGGAAAGGGACCAGTGACATCACTCACATACATCACATGCTGGCCACTGATTGGTCTCAGCAGTCATTGTGGCTTCTTGCTTGGAAGGGAAAGGGGACCAGGATTGGACAGTGGAGCATCAGGAATAGGTGAGTTTGTCTTTTCTTTTCTTTTTAACACTCACCATAGCTGTTCCTGAGTTTGCTCCAAATTCTTGACACTCCCTTTAACTGCAATACCAAACACAGCCTATACAAAACAGTGGTGCTGTTTTTGGAAAAATAAATCTTTTTTGTTTAATGCCATGACCCCTTTTAAGATATTCTATATTTTGCATCGAATATAAGCGTGAGGTTTATGTCTCAACCTCATTTTGGGTGAGGCTGTTGCACCTTTTTTATGTTATTATAATATTCCTATGCTCCTATGACTAAATACATACAAGTAGTCATTGCAAATATTTGCCATACAGCTTTCCCCACTACAAAAGTCCTACAACTGTGTATATCTGGTAGAGGGGGCATTAGCTCCGCATTACGGTATCCAGTGGGACAAGCCACGTATGTCTCTGTGTGAAACCAGAGGGACAATAGGGGCGTCAGTCTATGGGTATCCTATTATACTGTACAACCTGGGTGGTAGCCCATGTGCTATTCCTTGGAAAATCCTTGGATACTCTGCTCCTTATGTTTTTCATTCGGATTTTTCCTGTTTTTGAGCCCGAGTGACTTTCCCATCTCCTAGAGCAATGACGCGGCCATAAATCTTGTCCCATGTCATGTGTAATTGTGCGATGTGATGTGCCGATTAACCTCTAGTCTGAAATACTGTATACACGAAGCCTAATGGGTTCTGGGCTCTGTTGGTGGGCTGTGTATGTGAGCATAGCCTTGAGCTACAGCCGTCAGGACTCCAGAAATTTGACTCTGACTACAGGAATTTTAAGTAAAAAAAAAATTTCAGAAATGTGTTTTTGGATTTTTTTTTTTTTAAGGTTACACAAATGAGCAGATGAGGCTTTATCTATGTAGGTAGCGTCTACTTCAGTGCATTTATCCCAAATTTATATAGATCTTATAGTAAAGATCCCCTAATACAACAGCAATAGACAATACTTAAAGGGTTTGTGCTGTCAGAATGAACTGGATTTGACCTGAACTTTCAAAAAGTTTCAGGTTCGACCGAACCCGAAACCTTTGAGGTTTGCCACACCTGAATCACTATTATGCTCTGGGGTCTCTTCAGGCTCTTAGACCGCTTCTTGGGCCATTTGGTTGTCTTTGGCCTCTTCCGGCCTCCTGGGTGAGATCACAGGCCCCGGGGGACCGCTGATGCCTGCGATTTGACATCAAGACACTTGCGTTAAAGTGCCATAATGTCAGTGTGCCCTACGAAATGAAACAGGTGGACGAACCTCATGAAAATTTGTAAAACTAATCTCGCAAGGTTGGCCCATCTCTGGTTTGTACTGGATTGGAAGAACATGGCTGCCTTGTACCAAAAACATTTCCATACCTATGTGGAGTATTGCATCTGAAACTGTTTATTAAAGTAAAGCTGGAAGGAAAGACCACACAGAGTGAACAGGTGTGACCATGTTTTTATAGTACTGTGCAACCCCTTTCATCCTGAACCAGCCACGGTAGCCCTCACACCCCCTTAAAAAGTTGTTCTCATGGACTATAAAATATTGATAGATTCCCTTTAAGAAAGACTATTAATATTTCATCAGGGGATTCATCCTGAGGACCACTCCTAAGGTCCTACGACACACCTCATCCAAAGCGCTAAGGGGCAACTAGGCAACCTTGTGGGGGTGGGAGCTTCCATCATATGGGTTCCCCATGCCTGTACCGTGATGCCAACATTTGTTCTCCACTATTTTATATATATCGGTCTTATTTTATTGATATTATGATACTCATTAACCCATTACTTTCTTTATTTGTAGATTGAAGACATAGTCATGGCTAAAAAAGTTTCTTCAGCTTGCGTCCTCCTGTTCCTGGTCTCCTGTGTGGAGTCTCATGCCTCTAACTCGAAACCAACTTGGCCAACATTCAAAGTTCCAGTGGTTCTACCTCAGGCAACCACTGGCTTGGAGAAACCTCAATTTGATGCAGAACCAAGGCTTGATGTGCCAGGCTCCTGCGGCCCAGAATGCCACAAACATTTCCCAATGCCTACTTTGGATGAACTGAAGAACAACATGGCATACGAAACCTTGTATGCCAATGGGAGCCGCACTTTGACCGAAGTAGGGATTTATGTTGTTGCCAGCAGGCCAGATACTGAGAAAAGCCATGGGAAGTCCCGGCATAAAAGACAAATCTACGGATACGACAGCAGGTTTAGTATTTATGGGAAAGACTTTTTACTCAATTATCCTTTTTCAACGTCCGTAAAGTTGTCCACTGGTTGCACTGGCACGTTGGTGGCCGAGAAACATGTCCTGACTGCCGCCCACTGTATTCATGATGGCAAAAGTTATGTCAAAGGGGCACAGAAGCTCAGAGTAGGATTCTTGAAGCCCAAATACAAAGATGGAGGTAAAGGTCTCAACCAAACAAATTCTGGGTCTAGTGAAAAAATGAAATTCCAATGGATTCGAGTGAAAAGAACCCATGTCCCAAAAGGGTGGATTAAAGGCAATGCCAACGACATTGGCATGGATTACGACTATGCCTTGCTAGAACTTAAAAAACCTCACAAAAGAAAGTTCATGATGATCGGTATAAGTCCGACTGGCCGACAGTTGCCTGGTGGAAGAATCCACTTCTCCGGCTTTGACAACGATAGACCGGGGAATCTAGTCTATCGATTCTGTGACGTCAAGGAAGAAACCTATGACCTACTTTACCAGCAATGCGATGCCCAACCTGGAGCCAGTGGTTCAGGAGTTTATGTCAGGATGTGGAAGCGCGACAGACAAAAATGGGAGCGGAAGATTATTGGAATTTTTTCTGGTCACCAGTGGGTGGATAAAAATGGGGACAAGCAGGATTATAATGTAGCGGTGCGTATAACTCCTCTTAAGTATGCGCAAATTTGCTTTTGGATCAAAGGAAACTATATCGATTGCACGGACGGATAATGTGGTTCTACTAACCAAAATTTTCCCAAAATTTTTTTTAAAAAATTGGCTTTGGTTATAGGAAAGGCCAACGTATGAATGTACTGTTCAGTCAATGCAATGTTTCCTTCTTTCTTCTCTTGTTTGTGGAGATGTGAGAGTCTGCCAAGGACAATGGGAACATTTCGACTTTAGCTTCTTTCACACTACTAATAAGTCAACCAACTCTTCGAGACATGTGTTGACGAATTGTGTTTTCGCCTTTTGTTCCTCCCTTCGAAGCTTTAGCATAGCTAATAAAAACTGTCACGTAAAGTTTTATGGATTGGGGGCTTCAAGTTAAGGCTGAACGAGAGTCGAAAAGTTTTCGACAGTTGCCCATTGCTCCAGAATATATAATATGCACTTTTCTCGGCTTCATTCTAAGACTGTAAATGTGTCTTATAAATTACTATTTTCCTACTGAATTTTTAGCACTGCTGTTGATGTAGATGAGTCTATTTTATAGCCATTTTTTCCCTTAAGTTGCTTCTAATCTCAGGATGTACAGAGTATGCATTAATGTATTATTAGGATGTCATTCTTCATTGAATTCGCACAGCTAGCGATATTTTATATATATTATTTCCTATACAACGTGTTCGGGATTTGTGAAAGGGAAGAAAATTCTTGCTGGCACTTTGGAAGAAGCTTTAGAAAGAGTTTCAGAGGAGTCTTACGCAGAACAAAGATTAAAATTTATCAACCCTTGTCTGCAAAAACAGACAAAGGACTGGATGAACAATTATTTAAACGGAGTAAGGAGGAAATTTTGAATCTCAATGTTTTCACACATCTTATGCCAAAAATTCTAATGGGACAGGTTACCGTGACATCCTTCCAAAATATTCTCAACACAAAATTATGGGGATTTTTAAGCTTTGTCTGTGTGCATTTCTCCTACCGTAAGAGACAGTGGGTTGAATTTTTTTTTTTCCTCAATGGTGGGTAAAAGTTAAATCAAAAAGAGTTTGCCTCTTTTTGTCTAATCTCGAAATGCCCTTTCTAAAAAAAACTAATTTAAATTTTTTTTTAAAGGGTATGTCCAAGGTAGAACACGTACTTGTCTCCTTACAGAATATTCAATCTCATGGCTTGAGAAACATCCAAGACATATCTTGGTCCGTATAGATGCTACTTTTTTTTTAGAATTTTTGAAGGTCTGTTGATTTTACTATAAAAAAAAGCATAAAGTGGGAGGTCTCTGCAACCTATGTAGCATGATATCAGTGACAACACAACCGTAGGAATTTACTTACAACACAATAACGGAGGAAAGCAAAATATTCTCAACAGTCATGTGGGAGGGGCATTGACAACTACACTGCTTTCTTGATAAATACAATCCATTGGCCAAAGGGAATCTAAAGGCTACTGAAATACACACAGTGATATTAATGGCTTCCAAAGTTTATATTATTTCCCCCCCCCAAATTTAAAGGGGTTATCCAGGACTATGACATTGTTTGCTGTGGCCTCATCACTACTAACCACAGTGCCATACATTGTATAGTGGTTGTTCTTGGTATTGCAGATCACCCCCATTCCTGTGAATGGGACTGATCTGCAGAATGGCCATGTGACCAATGGACGTGATGTCACTGCTTAAAAATAGAAAATGGAGCTGAATATAGTAGTCCTGGACAACCCCTTTAAGAGGAAGGATGGGGCACCTGTGTCGCAATGAAAAGATTAATGTAGTTTATGGAGACTTACGGGCAGCACCCAGTTGGAAAAAGTTTGTAAACACGCTTCTTCCAAAAGTAGAAATCTTTCTCCTGTTATATTAAATACTTATCATATTCTCCTGGTTAGCCATACCAGAAAATATGATACGTATATCTCTTACTTTTGGAGGAGGGCTAATTTGCATGTTCTTCCCTCAAAATGAAGCACATACAAATCCAGCCCTAGTGTAGTCTACAAACTACAAAGCCCAGTGAGTTCATATTTTGAATGTAAGTGTTCCACATCACCTCCTAGTGGTTATTAAAGGCACAGCAAATCATATAATGCAATACTGTTGTATCTGAATTCTTCAACACAAATGATTTTGTACAAAATTTCTGGAAAACCCCAGATTTCATTTATTTGGATACAAAAAGGAAATTTAATAAACCCCTTGCATAGGATGTAGTAAGTAAAGTTGCTTTCCTAGTGGTTTGAGTGGGTTACTTCGCACTTTATATGTTTGCGTTGGAATTAACAGAAAATTTAAATATTTTTCCCAAAAATAAATTTAAAAAAAAAATCACAATTTTTTGAAAATTATTTTGTTTTCAATTGCACTTTGCTGTGTAAGTTAATAGTTGTCCCCTGGGGCTAAGGTTGAATTAGTAAATAAGTTGTATGACTTCCTCCACTTTCAGATATTAGAGTTATTTATTCTAAAATATTAGTCTAACTTTTTAGATTCCAAAAAATTGAAAATGCTGATAAATGACCGTCGCAAATCTGAACATGTACAAAGGATGGAATTACATAGAGTGACCTGTGACCTCACGTTGTATGAACAGGTCAAGATAAACACTGGGCACTTTGTATTGTCACTTAGAAATTCCCGACATATTTCTCTAAGGGGAAGAGATGGACGCTGAGTGATAAACATTACTTTAGGTGCACCGCGGTTACATTCTGGTCTGAACTTGCAGAATGCCCCCCAAACCTGGACATGACCTCCCGACCTACCTTACACAAAGGGCAGAGCAGGTGATCCATTTTATCTGTATATCGATACAATGTAATCTGTTCAATTGGGTGGGGTCAATTTTATAAAATTTTTGATCCCAAAAAAGTACATGCAAAATCGACAGAGCTTTAGATCTCCCCCTTTTACAAGAAAATAGCCAAATGATAGTTTCCTTAAAAATGGTGGCCAATTGGGCAAGTAAAATGTTCTTTTTATGACCCCTCCTTTTTGGATATGTTGGCCTAATAAGAATGTGACTCAATGAGTATTTTTGAGTTTGAGTGTTTTTGAGAATGTTGACCTAATATAAAAGCAAACTCCATCTAGTGTGGAGGACCCGGCATGTCCATCCACTTCACAGTCACATAGATTCCAATGGATATGGTATAATGCTTCATTTCCCCTGTGGTGGCGCTGCAGGGAAACTGAACACTTACTTCAAGTTAACCATACTCGATCAGTTTTACATTTTCTAGCCAGTTCTGTTTATATTGAAAGTTTCCTTCTGAATTTTATTGTTACACATTGTGGACTTTGTTACTAAGTAAAGTATCTACGTGCACATTTTAAAGGGGATCTCCACTTCAGTATCCTTTAAAACATTCTTGAGCCTATTTTAGTTCTTGTAATTTCTATCTGTAATTTTTACAAATTCATCAGAAATCTAGAATCATTCCATACTGCTATATAAGGTTTGAGGTTTTAAACAACCTCTTAAAGGGGTCCTCCACTAAACACTTTTGGGACTTATGAAACAATATGCCGTAAAGTATTGATGAGTGTAGAGAGATCCAGTCACTGATTCCAAAAACAGGTGCGCTGGCCAGAAGTGGACTGTCCATTAGGCCTATGGCCAGTGGAATATTCTAATAGACAGACACCCAATGTGACCACTATAATGGAGGCCATATTGGTTGCCACTGATATTTCCAAAAAAACTATCATGAGTAAATTCAATGCTCTCCTTTGTATCTAACATGGCTGCATTCTTCATTTCAGGAAGTGACATCACATCCATTAGTCACATACTTATGTACCATTCAAATGGGCAGTATAGCCATGTGACCAACAATCATGATGTCACTTCCTAAAAAGAAAGTGGCCCTGTGACCAACAATCATGTCACTTCCTAAAAAAAAAGCGGCCATGTTTTCTAACCCTGGATAACCCCTATAAATGCATCCTAAATGAAATTTTATAAAAAATGTTCTTCATTGCAATTTTTCTACCGCTTTGTGTATACAGTCGCTATGCAGATCTTTGTGTCTCCATGGTTACAGACTACAAACAGACCCTGTGTATTATGATATTGTCTCTTCATACTTCTGACATCTTCTGACATTCTTCATACAGATTGAGATTCTTCTTGAGATTCTGAGTAGGTTGTCTAGAAGTGAGGGCACATGACTATAGGATCTGACTACACTCAGTTTGTTTGTAGTCTGTTACCATGGAGACACATCAGTCTGCATAGGCCCTGTGTACAAAAACTGTAGGAGATGTTTATCAAGACTTTTTACGAAGTTGTTTCTTTTTATTTTAGATGCATCGGGGTAAAAAAATGAAATGAATTGGTTGCAAAAGTTTACACACCCTTTAAGAAACAGCTCGATAGAATGGGATTCTAAATCTTATATTTACTGAGATTTTTTAATTGCGGGGATAATTGATGGTGTAGCTACTAACATTATTTAATAAGCAGCATGTTGTATTATATAACCCTTCTGGTTAAACTTCTTAGGTTTATGGTGCTTTTATATTTATTTTCTTTTTGTAAATTTCATGGCATTGAGCAGCATTGATGGCATTTCCCTCGTATTCTGCAACCCCCTCGCCGCCCTGTGTTGTATTGTTGCCTATTGATTCCTGTGTGTTCATCATCGTCCTGGAGAAAAAGTTCTCAAAAATGTGTAAAAATGTTTTTGTATGTAAATAATGATAAGGACCGACGCTCGGATTCCTTGGACGTATCGCTTAATATAAAGGATTTTCTTTTTGAATGTAAACCAGTGGCAAAAAATCTGATAAAATGAAAGAAATCCATTTTCGGTCTGTGTGGTGTTTTTTTTTGTTATGTGTAAATTTTTGTACCTTAAAAAAAAACAAAAAAAGCAGAAACATTATGATTTTAGACAATTTGGCGCAGTCCTATGAGATTGCTTGTTAGGCCTCTTGCACACGAGCGTGAGCACAGTCAGTGTGTTTTTCTCGGCTAGCACACTGACCCATTCATTTCTATGGCCCCATACACACAACGTACAGTATGTAGCCATGATCCTTCAGCAAATAGGACAGCTCCTATTGCTGTCCGTTTTGTGGACCGTGCTTACTGGTCCCAATGAATGGGGCCACGAAAGCACAGCCGGTGCTTGGGTGGCTTGTGGATGACATACGTGTGCCACCCGTGCCGTTCAGCCGTGGCCGGTGACACGCACACGGTCATGTGCATGCTGCCTAGGAAAAGAAACATCAAAAAATTATGTGGTATAAATGTATGTAAAATAAAAGTTAATAAAATTACAAAAAATCTTTAAAATTCAGTTAATGTCACTGAATAGGGCCTGGGAAGCAATTTTTCATGAGTACTGCTCCTCAAATGAATGTCACGAAATCTTTTTTAAAAAGTTGTAATGGATTGGGGCCCATTCCGAATGATGCTGTGGGGCTCAATAGTTTCTTGGTACCTTGTGGATATGGATATATATATGTAAATACCCTCATTGATGCCCTTCCTGGCACCCAGCTCCGGGGCTACATGTCTGGGTGTGGTTTACTATGGGGCCCCAGACTGGACAGTATAATTCAGACCCCAAGCCCAAAAATTAAGACACCAGACATGATAAATCAGTCTCCAAAAATTCTAACTCCAGACCAGAGCACCATATTTCTCTTTTTACTTACACCTCTTAATTCCTGGCTCCACTTCTACAGGACCAGACACTGCCATTCCTAATGATGGCCGCCACCCCGAGCCAAAGAGGATCCAGGAGAAAGGAAATGTGGGTAATGCCAGTTCTCATGTATTAGATGAATCTGATTACAGATGAAACAAAATCCGGCTTGGTCATTTTTGGGGGTGAAGGGGTGATTGATGTGCCCATTGCGGTTCCTAAATTATCCCCTTCATTTGTGTGACAAAATGCCCAGAATACACATTTGCCAAGAGTCCTCTCACAATATAGACATAGTTTTAGCAAATTCAGGGGTCTGTTGGTACTATGCCATTGGGACACTGGGTGATCAGCTCATTTTGGGCAATGCTTTTAATGCAAAAAGGAATGCGATGTCGAGAGCCACATGTCTAGATCAGCTTGACTGTCCTAGTCTTATTGCCAAATGTCTTTATATGATCCTCCCCTGAAACCACAATACAGTCAGAAATGCAACTATGTCCTGGGCCCCAATCCAAAATCTGTAACAGGGCCCACACCTATCATGTGCTAATAATAATCCTGGTGCCTTCTTATAGAGCAGTGAGGACTTTGCAGTCTAACATAAACCAGGTCCTGGGAGTGACCGCTTACCTCTGCACCCTCTATAACTATGCTTCTGGTGCCAGTGATATGGGGCTGGTGGCCATTGCCAAATCTTGGGTATCTTAATGTACCAAATTTAATGCTATAACATCCCTGATGCCATTTGATACCTCCGGCTTCCAACAGTTGGGGAGCCCCTTGAAGGTTCCTCAGGGTCACTTGAAGGCTCTACTTAGAAAACACCACATCAGACCATCCTCCAGAAATCCTATCAACAGGGAACCATTGGGGGCAACTGTGCCCAAAGGTCATCCAATGGGGCCTGGGAAGCAATTTTTCATGAATACTTCTCCTCAAGGGGGTATTCCAACCAAATACACAGGTATACATATATCATTGGCAGAACTCCATGACAGATGAACAAGACACAATGTTTGTTTCCTTTAATAAATAAGTTAGAATGAAATACATTAAGTCTTCCAAAAACTTGGCAGAGGTAAAAGCTAGAATCTTAAGAGACTTGGGCAACTTGGATTACAGAAGAATATGACAGTTCCACATGGGAGATTAGAATTCATGGAATGTGTGAACATTTTGGAGTGGTCACAGCGTCCTCTCACTGTCAATGGGTCTGAGCTTATGCTCCTTTTGTCATCGCTCCATGAAGTGTGCTGCATGCTTGAGATTCCTGCTCCATTCTTCACCTAATCTGTCCTTTCTTAGACCTCCTGTCCAAATTCCATTCAGTTTGCATGGCTGCTTTGTCAGAAGAAACTGGAGCAAAAAGAAGAAGTCCTGTGGAGAGAGACATAGAGAACCCGGCTACTTATTTGTAGTAAATTATCAATGGCTGTCAGCTCTGGAAGATGGAATGTACCTTCTATTGTGGAAATGGCAAAAACATCAATTAAATGATGATGGCAAAGAGTTTATTACTAATCTGCTTATAATAGCTATCTGATTCTGAGTTACATCCTGTATTATACTCCAGAGCTGCGCTCACTATTCTGCTGCTGCAGTCACTGTGTACATACATTACATTACTTATCCTGCACTGATCCTGAGTTACATCCTGTATTATACTCCAGAGCTGCACTCACTATTCTGCTGGTACAGTCACTGTGTACATACATTACATTACTTATCCTGTACTGATCCTGAGTTACATCCTGTATTATACTCCAGAGCTGCGCTCACTATTCTGCTGGTGCAGTCACTGTGTACATACATTACATTACTTATCCTGTACTGATCCTGAGTTACATCCTGTATTATACTCCAGAGCTGCACTCACTATTCTGCTGGTGCAGTCACTGTGTACATACATTACATTACTTATCCTGTACTGATCCTGAGTTACATCCTGTATTATACTCCAGAGCTGCGCTCACTATTCTGCTGGTACAGTCACTGTGTACATACATTACATTACTTATCCTGTACTGATCCTGAGTTACATCCTGTATTATACTCCAGAGCTGCGCTCACTATTCTGCTGGTGCAGTCACTGTGTACATACATTACATTACTTATCCTGTACTGATCCTGAGTTACATCCTGTATTATACTCCAGAGCTGCGCTCACTATTCTGCTGGTGCAGTCACTGTGTACATACATTACATTATTTATCCTGTACTGATCCTGAGTTACATCCTGTATTATACTCCAGAGCTGCGCTCACTATTCTGCTGGTACAGTCACTGTGTACATACATTACATTACTTATCCTGTACTGATCCTGAGTTACATCCTGTATTATACTCCAGAGCTGCGCTCACTATTCTGCTGGTACAGTCACTGTGTACATACATTACATTACTTATCCTGCACTGATCCTGAGTTACATCCTGTATTATACTCCAGAGCTGCGCTCACTATTCTGCTGGTACAGTCACTGTGTACATACATTACATTACTTATCCTGTACTGATCCTGAGTTACATCCTGTATTATACTCCAGAGCTGCATTCACTATTCTGCTGGTACAGTCACTGTGTACATACATTACATTACTTATCCTGCACTGATCCTGAGTTACATCCTGTATTATACTCCAGAGCTGCGCTCACTATTCTGCTGGTACAGTCACTGTGTACATACATTACATTACTTATCCTGTACTGATCCTGAATTACATCCTGTATTATACTCCAGAGCTGCGCTCACTATTCTGCTGGTGCAGTCACTGTGTACATACATTACATTACTTATCCTGTACTGATCCTGAGTTACAGCCTGTATTATACTCCAGAGCTGCGCTCACTATTCTGCTGGTGCAGTCACTGTGTACATACATTACATTACTTATCCTGTACTGATCCTGAGTTACATTCTGTATTATACTCCAGAGCTGCACTCACTATTCTGCTGGTGCAGTCACTGTGTACATACATTACATTACTTATCTTGTACTGATCCTGAGTTACATCCTGTATTATACCTATTGTACTCCAGAGCTGCGCTCACTATTATGCTGGTACAGTCACTGTGTACATACATTACATTACTTATCCTGTACTGATCCTGAGTTACATCCTGTATTATACTCCAGAGCTGCGCTCACTATTCTGCTGGTGCAGTCACTGTGTACATACATTACATTACTTATCCTGTACTGATCCTGAGTTACATCCTGTATTATACTCCAGAGCTGCACTCACTATTCTGCTGGTACAGTCACTGTGTACATACATTACATTACTTATCCTGTACTGATCCTGAGTTACATCCTGTATTATACTCCAGAGCTGCGCTCACTATTTTGCTGGTGGGGTCACTGTGTACATACATTACATTACTTATCCTGTACTGATCCTGAGTTACATCCTGTATTATACTCCAGAGCTGCGCTCACTATTCTGCTGGTGCAGTCACTGTGTACATACATTACATTACTTATCCTGTACTGATCCTGAGTTACATCCTGTATTATACTCCAGAGCTGCACTCACTATTCTGCTGGTGCAGTCACTGTGTACATACATTACATTACTTATCCTGTACTGATCCTGAGTTACATCCTGTATTATACTCCAGAGCTGCACTCACTATTCTGCTGGTACAGTCACTGTGTACATACATTACATTACTTATCCTGTACTGGTCCTGAGTTACATCCTGTATTATACTCCAGAGCTGCGCTCACTATTCTGCTGGTACAGTCACTGTGTACATACATTACATTACTTATCCTGTACTGATCCTGAGTTACATCCTGTATTATACTCCAGAGCTGCGCTCACTATTCTGCTGGTGCAGTCACTGTGTACATACATTACATTACTTATCCTGTACTGATCCTGAGTTACATCCTGTATTATACTCCAGAGCTGCGCTCACTATTCTGCTGGTACAGTCACTGTGTACATCCATTACATTACTTATCCTGTACTGATCCTGAGTTACATCCTGTATTATACTCCAGAGCTGCACTCACTATTCTGCTGGTGCAGTCACTGTGTACATACATTACATTACTTATCCTGTACTGATCCTGAGTTACATCCTGTATTATACTCCAGAGCTGCACTCACTATTCTGCTGGTCACTCATAATATGTATGTACACCCTGCCCTTGATAATGATGCTTTATCTCTATATATTTGGCACTTGCATTAGCGTACAGCTGTATACTATTCCTACTATTCATGTACATATTGCTGAAATAAAATAAACTTTGCTCCAACCATGGAAAAATTCCGGCAGAATGACAGTTTATATAAATTAATAATATTACACAATGCCAGAGAGTTGCAAGCGAGTCTGGGGCAATGTTCTCTGGTGTTTGTGAAAACTGGGAAAGTTTCCATTTCTGATGACCTTGCGGAAATAGCACAACATTCAGTTCTCTGCAACTCCACAAAAGTTGTACTCAGAAGGGGAGTGGGAAGAAAATGTCAGTCTTGAGGAGTAAAGAATTGGTAAATCACAAAATGCCAAAAGTCACATGCGCTCACTTTGTCTTACGCAGCTGCCAGCGCTGAGAAGGAGCCATTGTCCTGGACTATTGTGTGTGAGGATATTTATTTTCAGCACTGCAGAAAGGAGAAAGAAGCAGAACATCGCTCCACGGAAAAGTGCAAAAACTACTGGGAAACAACTTCACCTTTATTTATAATGCATAAAGTGTGAACTCAGAAAGCAAAAATTTTTAAAAATAGGCACAAGATGGGTCACATTTATAAAAAAAATAAAACCTCCAGATAACAAAAGTTTGGGGAAATAATGGCACCAATATATGTATGTGCAACTACAAAGGATGTCTGTTCAAAAAAACAAAAATTTACAAAAATATGCACCAAAATGGAGATTTACACCACTAGTATAAGTTATAATAGATATATTGGGCTCAGAACTGGGCCCGGCCTGCCCTGCTTATCTCATATTCGCACAATGTAGCGCAGAATGGGGGTAGCGGTGCACAAAATGGACATAGATAGAGCCCTTCGAATTGACCCATTGACATACATGAGTTCTATAATGGCCGCGTGATGGCAGTTTCAAAAAGAGCCGTCACATGGCCATTCTTCATGCCCATGTGAATAAGGCCTCATGCTTGACTTTTTTGAAGTATGGGCCTTTGGACTACGTGTGCATCACATTTACACAAAGGCTACGTGGCAACATTGTGGTAAAACTGTGCCCTTACTTTACGCAACCTCATTGGTCATATGTAGCCTTTCTGTTATCACAAAAACACCAACTATGTGGCACTTTTTGTAATTTGGTAAGGTGTTTGTAACCTTGTTTACCACTGGGAAATGATACGGCTGTGGTCATGGTGCAATTTTTCTATTACAGACCACATAACATGAACACTGTAGAGGGACCAAATGGTTGAGATGTGACATTTCAGTAACTTTGTGACATACATATGGTATCTTGATGTACAAAAATTGTGTATGTATACATAGTCAGAGGAAGAAAACCATTCGCGGTGACCTAGTAGTAAAACTGTATTCTGCAATGTGTTATACATACAAAGGACCTGTGTTCACATGACCATACCTGTGCAGGTCCTCAAGTTAGTAATGCCCTATATTATAAATAGAGATGAGCAAATCGATACTGCAGAAGTGGAATTCGATCCAAATTTCAGGAAATAATTCGATTCTCCACGATTCCGGATTTCCTGATGCTTCGCGGTAACGAATATTTAGTAAGGACCTTTGTGACATCAGACAGTCACATGATGTTCTCTAGTGATGTAATTGGGTAGGCGTGTCTTTGCTTGTTAGCAGATCCTTCCACATGAATAAAAAAGTTGTCCGTGCTGAAGAGAGAGAGAGAAACATGACCGCGGCATCCAAGGGCTTCTGGCATTTTGCCGTCCATCCACCCACCTGTAGCCCGGAAATAGCGGTTTATTCGCCGCGAAGTAATTCGGATCGAAGCAAATTTTTTTGGAACTTCAAATCGAACTGCTGAATCCAACTTTTGAGAAATTCGCTCATCTCTAATTCTAAGTGAATGGTGGTCCTCCAGTGCAACAACCAGGCCTGCTGACATATGTCCCATTGCGGTACCCATATGTCATGATTGATGACATGGTACTTGATTCAAATGTGCCACGTTTATTACATGGATCTTGTGACATCCTCTATGAAAGGATGATTGGGTTTTGGAAATGATGAGACCATGGGAAGCTGTGACAGTGCTATGGGAACTTCTCCAGGAACAGTCGTCCACACAGGAGAAGTTGCGAGTTAGACCACAAAATCATATTGCTGGTCTTCTTAGGTAGCTTATGCAGAATGAGGACCATACAGTTTTCCTAGACTCCTGTGAGTTTCACCTTGTGGGAGTGAAATAATTGGGTAACCATAGTCAGATCTAAATTTTTATGAGCAGAATCTAATTCTAAAATTATTTTGGACTAGCAAACCTAAGAGGATGACAGGATCTACTAGGCTTAGGTAGCCAATGGCAATGTGGGTAACCATCCTCTACATTTGTCGAGTCAGTAGTGGACTAGATGAGTGGCCTACTGTGACGCTGTCATCCAAAAGCCCACACCTGGAACGGGCCCTTTTTGTCTTACTTATCTTCAAAAAGATCTGTTCACCTTCAACTTTTTGAAATTGAGCATTCACCATTATGTTGCATTGATTCTGAACAGAAAATTGTATGTTCCTGTTACTTGAAGCTTCGATACAATTTGATGTTGTTACGCTAATTTCCTGTAAATGAGGGACCATTGATATTGCACTTTATTCCCGTCGCTCTCAGAATAAAATGGGGGAAAGTTCTCTCTTTTATAGAACTGCAGCCAAAGTGGAATGTAGAACTCGGCAACCCAGATCTCACTTAAGAATGTGTCCTCTCTAATTAAAGGAACGTTCTGGAACATCATTTACCATGGCAATTTTATGAGTCTTTTAGGTTCTATTTTTATATCCCACTCCTTCCATTAAAATGGTTTTGTTGGCTGTTTTATTATGTGTAGTTAGTTACAGCTCGAAGAGACAGCAAAATAAAGCAATCATTCCCACACGTTCCAAGCCATGGCTTGTATTTGTCTCTCTAGATATAGCAGAGCTGAATTAGAGGTTTAACTGTTTTTTTAGTGCACTTGGATAAGTTTTATGTGCACTCAAGGACATAGATACCATAGAGGTAGACTCTGAGGCTACTATGAGGCTCCTGGACAGAGGGGGCCCAGACCTGGTTTCTTCTGGGGGGGGGGGGGGGGTGGTTAAAAGTTGAGTAAGACTTTCCTGTGCTGAGGAACTATATTCTTAGTGCTAGGGTACTGACACAAGAATTAAGGGCATACAGATGGCAACAAACACCAGGCCGTCTCTCCTGTAGAGTGTAAGCTCTTATAGGCAGGGCCCTCTCTCTTGTAGAGTGTAAGCTCTTATGGGCAGGGACCTCTCTCCTGTAGAGTGTAAGCTCTTATGGGCAGGGTCCTCTCTCCTGTAGAGTGTAAGCTCTTATGGGCAGGGTCCCCTCTCCTGTAGAGTGTAAGCTCTTATGGGCAGGGTCCTCTCTCCTGTAGAGTGTAAGCTCTTATGGGCAGGGTCCCCTCTCCTGTAGAGTGTAAGCTCTTATGGGCAGGGTCCTCTCTCCTGTTTACTGTAAGCTCTTATGGGCAGGGTCCTCTCTCCTGTAGAGTGTAAGCTCTTATGGGCAGGGTCATCTCTCCTGTAGACCGGTCCGTGTAAGCTCTTATGGGCAGGGTCCTCTCTCCTGTAGAGTGTAAGCTCTTATGGGCAGGGTCCTCTCTCCTGTAGAGTGTAAGCTCTTATGGGCAGGGTCCCCTCTCCTGTAGAGTGTAAGCTCTTATGGGCAGGGTCCTCTCTCCTGTTTACTGTAAGCTCTTATGGGCAGGGTCCTCTCTCCTGTAGAGTGTAAGCTCTTATGGGCAGGATCATCTCTCCTGTAGAGTGTAAGCTCTTATGGGCAGGGTCCTCTTTCCTGTAGAGTGTAAGCTCTTATGGGCAGGGTCCTCTCTCTTGTTTACTGTAAGCTCTTATGGGCAGGGTCCTCTCTCCTGTACAGTGTAAGTTCTTATGGACAGGGTCCTCTCTCTCGTAGAGTGTAAGCTCTTATGGGCAGGGACCTCCCTCCTATAGAGTGTAAGCTCTTATGGGCAGGGACCTCTCTCCCATAGAGTGTAAGCTCTTATGGCCAGGGTCCTCTTTCCTGTAGAGTGTAAGCTCTTACGGGCAGGGTCCTCTCTCCTGTAGAGTGTAAGCTCTTATGGGCAGGGCCCTCTCTCCTGTAGAGTGTAAGCTGTTATGGGCAGGGTCCTCTCTCCTGTAGAGTGTAAGCTTTTATGGGCAGGGTCCTCTCTCCTGTACAGTGTAAGCTCTTATGGGCAGGGTCCTCTCTCCTGTACATTGTAAGCTCTTATGGGCTGGGTCCTCTCTCCTGCAGAGTGTAAGCTCTTATGGGCAGGTTCCTCTCTCCTGTAGAGTGTAAGCTGTTATGGGCAGGGACCTCTCTCCTGCAGAGTGTAAGTTCTTATGGGCAGGGTCCTCTCCTGTAGAGTGTAAGCTCTTATGGGCAGTGTCCTCTCTCCTGTGCATTGTAAGCTCTTATGGGCTGGGTCCTCTCTCCTGCAGAGTGTAAGCTCTTATGGGCAGGGACCTCTCTCCTGTAGAGTGTAAGCTCTTATGGGCAGGGTCCTCTCTCCTGTGCAGTGTAAGCTCTTATGGGCAGGGTCCTCTCTCCTGTAGAGTATAAGCTCTTATGGGCAGGGTCCTCTCCTGTAGGGTGTAAGCTCTTATGAGCTGGATCTTCTCTCCTGTAGAGTGTAAGCTCTTATGGGCAGGGTCCTCTCTCCTGTAGAGTGTAAGCTCTTATGGGCAGGGCCCTCTCTCCTGTAGAGTGTAAGCTGTTATGGGCAGGGTCCTCTCTCCTGTAGAGTATAAGCTCTTATGGGCAGGGTCCTCTCCTGTAGGGTGTAAGCTCTTATGAGCTGGATCTTCTCTCCTGTAGAGTGTAAGCTCTTATGGTCAGGGACCTCCCTCCTGTAGAGTGTAAGCTCTTATGAGCAGGGACCTCTCTCCTGTAGAGTGTAAGCTCTTACGGGCAGGGTCCTCTCTCCTGTACAGTGTAAGCTCTTATGGGCAGGGTCCCCTCTCCTGTAGAGTGTAAGCTCTTATGGGCAGGGTCCTCTCTCCTGTAGAGTGTAAGCTCTTATGGGCAGGGTCCCCTCTCCTGTAGAGTGTAAGCTCTTATGGGCAGGGTCCTCTCTCCTGTTTACTGTAAGCTCTTATGGGCAGGGTCCTCTCTCCTGTAGAGTGTAAGCTCTTATGGGCAGGGTCATCTCTCCTGTAGAGTGTAAGCTCTTATGGGCAGGGTCCTCTTTCCTGTAGAGTGTAAGCTCTTATGGGCAGGGTCCTCTCTCTTGTTTACTGTAAGCTCTTATGGGCAGGGTCCTCTCTCCTGTACAGTGTAAGTTCTTATGGACAGGGTCCTCTCTCTCGTAGAGTGTAAGCTCTTATGGGCAGGGACCTCCCTCCTATAGAGTGTAAGCTCTTATGGGCAGGGACCTCTCTCCCATAGAGTGTAAGCTCTTATGGCCAGGGTCCTCTTTCCTGTAGAGTGTAAGCTCTTACGGGCAGGGCCCTCTCTCCTGTAGAGTGTAAGCTGTTATGGGCAGGGTCCTCTCTCCTGTAGAGTGTAAGCTTTTATGGGCAGGGTCCTCTCTCCTGTACAGTGTAAGCTCTTATGGGCAGGGTCCTCTCTCCTGTACATTGTAAGCTCTTATGGGCTGGGTCCTCTCTCCTCAGAGTGTAAGCTCTTATGGGCAGGTTCCTCTCTCCTGTAGAGTGTAAGCTGTTATGGGCAGGGACCTCTCTCCTGCAGAGTGTAAGTTCTTATGGGCAGGGTCCTCTCCTGTAGAGTGTAAGCTCTTATGGGCAGTGTCCTCTCTCCTGTGCATTGTAAGCTCTTATGGGCTGGGTCCTCTCTCCTGCAGAGTGTAAGCTCTTATGGGCAGGGACCTCTCTCCTTTAGAGTGTAAGCTCTTATGGGCAGGGTCCTCTCTCCTGTGCAGTGTAAGCTCTTATGGGCAGGGTCCTCTCTCCTGTAGAGTGTAAGCTCTTATGGGCAGGGTCCTCTCCTGTAGGGTGTAAGCTCTTATGAGCTGGATCTTCTCTCCTGTAGAGTGTAAGCTCTTATGGGCAGGGTCCTCTCTCCTGTAGAGTGTAAGCTCTTATGGGCAGGGCCCTCTCTCCTGTAGAGTGCAAGCTGTTATGGGCAGGGTCCTCTCTCCTGTAGAGTATAAGCTCTTATGGGCAGGGTCCTCTCCTGTAGGGTGTAAGCTCTTATGAGCTGGATCTTCTCTCCTGTAGAGTGTAAGCTCTTATGGTCAGGGACCTCCCTCCTGTAGAGTGTAAGCTCTTATGAGCAGGGACCTCTCTCCTGTAGAGTGTAAGCTCTTACGGGCAGGGTCCTCTCTCCTGTACAGTGTAAGCTCTTATGGGCAGGGTCCCCTCTCCTGTAGAGTGTAAGCTCTTATGGGCAGGGTCCTCTCTCCTGTAGAGTGTAAGCTCTTATGGGCAGGGTCCCCTCTCCTGTAGAGTGTAAGCTCTTATGGGCAGGGTCCTCTCTCCTGTTTACTGTAAGCTCTTATGGGCAGGGTCCTCTCTCCTGTAGAGTGTAAGCTCTTATGGGCAGGGTCATCTCTCCTGTAGAGTGTAAGCTCTTATGGGCAGGGTCCTCTTTCCTGTAGAGTGTAAGCTCTTATGGGCAGGGTCCTCTCTCTTGTTTACTGTAAGCTCTTATGGGCAGGGTCCTCTCTCCTGTACAGTGTAAGTTCTTATGGACAGGGTCCTCTCTCTCGTAGAGTGTAAGCTCTTATGGGCAGGGACCTCCCTCCTATAGAGTGTAAGCTCTTATGGGCAGGGACCTCTCTCCCATAGAGTGTAAGCTCTTATGGCCAGGGTCCTCTTTCCTGTAGAGTGTAAGCTCTTACGGGCAGGGTCCTCTCTCCTGTAGAGTGTAAGCTCTTATGGGCAGGGCCCTCTCTCCTGTAGAGTGTAAGCTGTTATGGGCAGGGTCCTCTCTCCTGTAGAGTGTAAGCTTTTATGGGCAGGGTCCTCTCTCCTGTACAGTGTAAGCTCTTATGGGCAGGGTCCTCTCTCCTGTACATTGTAAGCTCTTATGGGCTGGGTCCTCTCTCCTGCAGAGTGTAAGCTCTTATGGGCAGGTTCCTCTCTCCTGTAGAGTGTAAGCTGTTATGGGCAGGGACCTCTCTCCTGCAGAGTGTAAGTTCTTATGGGCAGGGTCCTCTCCTGTAGAGTGTAAGCTCTTATGGGCAGTGTCCTCTCTCCTGTGCATTGTAAGCTCTTATGGGCTGGGTCCTCTCTCCTGCAGAGTGTAAGCTCTTATGGGCAGGGACCTCTCTCCTGTAGAGTGTAAGCTCTTATGGGCAGGGTCCTCTCTCCTGTGCAGTGTAAGCTCTTATGGGCAGGGTCCTCTCTCCTGTAGAGTATAAGCTCTTATGGGCAGGGTCCTCTCCTGTAGGGTGTAAGCTCTTATGAGCTGGATCTTCTCTCCTGTAGAGTGTAAGCTCTTATGGGCAGGGTCCTCTCTCCTGTAGAGTGTAAGCTCTTATGGGCAGGGCCCTCTCTCCTGTAGAGTGTAAGCTGTTATGGGCAGGGTCCTCCCCCCCTCTCCTGTAGAGTATAAGCTCTTATGGGCAGGGTCCTCTCCTGTAGGGTGTAAGCTCTTATGAGCTGGATCTTCTCTCCTGTAGAGTGTAAGCTCTTATGGTCAGGGACCTCCCTCCTGTAGAGTGTAAGCTCTTATGAGCAGGGACCTCTCTCCTGTAGAGTGTAAGCTCTTATGGGCAGGGTCCTCTCTCCTGTACAGTGTAAGCTCTTATGGGCAGGGTCCCCTCTCCTGTAGAGTGTAAGCTCTTATGGGCAGGGTCCTCTCTCCTGTAGAGTGTAAGCTCTTATGGGCAGGGTCCCCTCTCCTGTAGAGTGTAAGCTCTTATGGGCAGGGTCCTCTCTCCTGTTTACTGTAAGCTCTTATGGGCAGGGTCCTCTCTCCTGTAGAGTGTAAGCTCTTATGGGCAGGGTCATCTCTCCTGTAGAGTGTAAGCTCTTATGGGCAGGGTCCTCTTTCCTGTAGAGTGTAAGCTCTTATGGGCAGGGTCCTCTCTCTTGTTTACTGTAAGCTCTTATGGGCAGGGTCCTCTCTCCTGTACAGTGTAAGTTCTTATGGACAGGGTCCTCTCTCTCGTAGAGTGTAAGCTCTTATGGGCAGGGACCTCCCTCCTATAGAGTGTAAGCTCTTATGGGCAGGGACCTCTCTCCCATAGAGTGTAAGCTCTTATGGCCAGGGTCCTCTTTCCTGTAGAGTGTAAGCCTCTTACGGGCAGGGCCCTCTCTCCTGTAGAGTGTAAGCTGTTATGGGCAGGGTCCTCTCTCCTGTAGAGTGTAAGCTTTTATGGGCAGGGTCCTCTCTCCTGTACAGTGTAAGCTCTTATGGGCAGGGTCCTCTCTCCTGTACATTGTAAGCTCTTATGGGCTGGGTCCTCTCTCCTGCAGAGTGTAAGCTCTTATGGGCAGGTTCCTCTCTCCTGTAGAGTGTAAGCTGTTATGGGCAGGGACCTCTCTCCTGCAGAGTGTAAGTTCTTATGGGCAGGGTCCTCTCCTGTAGAGTGTAAGCTCTTATGGGCAGTGTCCTCTCTCCTGTGCATTGTAAGCTCTTATGGGCTGGGTCCTCTCTCCTGCAGAGTGTAAGCTCTTATGGGCAGGGACCTCTCTCCTGTAGAGTGTAAGCTCTTATGGGCAGGGTCCTCTCTCCTGTGCAGTGTAAGGGCTCTTATGGGCAGGGTCCTCTCTCCTGTAGAGTATAAGCTCTTATGGGCAGGGTCCTCTCCTGTAGGGTGTAAGCTCTTATGAGCTGGATCTTCTCTCCTGTAGAGTGTAAGCTCTTATGGTGCAGGGTCCTCTCTCCTGTAGAGTGTAAGCTCTTATGGGCAGGGCCCTCTCTCCTGTAGAGTGTAAGCTGTTATGGGCAGGGTCCTCTCTCCTGTAGAGTGTAAGCTCTTATGGGCAGGGTCCCCTCTCCTGTAGAGTGTAAGCTCTTATGGGCAGGGTCCTCTCTCCTGTAGAGTGTAAGCTCTTATGGGCAGGGTCCCCTCTCCTGTAGAGTGTAAGCTCTTATGGGCAGGGTCCTCTCTCCTGTTTACTGTAAGCTCTTATGGGCAGGGTCCTCTCTCCTGTAGAGTGTAAGCTCTTATGGGCAGGGTCATCTCTCCTGTAGAGTGTAAGCTCTTATGGGCAGGGTCCTCTTTCCTGTAGAGTGTAAGCTCTTATGGGCAGGGTCCTCTCTCTTGTTTACTGTAAGCTCTTATGGGCAGGGTCCTCTCTCCTGTAGAGTGTAAGCTCTTATGGGCAGGGTCCTCTCTCTCGTAGAGTGTAAGCTCTTATGGGCAGGGACCTCCCTCCTATAGAGTGTAAGCTCTTATGGGCAGGGACCTCTCTCCCATAGAGTGTAAGCTCTTATGGCCAGGGTCCTCTTTCCTGTAGAGTGTAAGCTCTTACGGGCAGGGTCCTCTCTCCTGTAGAGTGTAAGTTCTTATGGGCAGGGCCCTCTCTCCTGTAGAGTGTAAGCTGTTATGGGCAGGGTCCTCTCTCCTGTAGAGTGTAAGCTTTTATGGGCAGGGTCCTCTCTCCTGTACAGTGTAAGCTCTTATGGGCAGGGTCCTCTCTCCTGTACATTGTAAGCTCTTATGGGCTGGGTCCTCTCTCCTGCAGAGTGTAAGCTCTTATGGGCAGGTGCCGGGCAGGGCTCCTCTCTCTCCTGTAGAGTGTAAGCTGTTATGGGCAGGGACCTCTCTCCTGCAGAGTGTAAGTTCTTATGGGCAGGGTCCTCTCCTGTAGAGTGTAAGCTCTTATAGGCAGTGTCCTCTCTCCTGTACATTGTAAGCTCTTATGGGCTGGGTCCTCTCTCCTGCAGAGTGTAAGCTCTTATGGGCAGGGACCTCTCTCCTGTAGAGTGTAAGCTCTTGTGGGCAGGGTCCTCTCTCCTGTGCAGTATAAGCTCTTATGGGCAGGGTCCTCTCTCCTGTAGAGTGTAAGCTCTTATGGGCAGGGTCCTCTCTCCTGTGCAGTGTAAGCTCTTATGGGCAGGGTCCTCTCTCCTGTAGAGTATAAGCTCTTATGGGCAGGGTCCTCTCCTGTAGGGTGTAAGCTCTTATGAGCTGGATCTTCTCTCCTGTAGAGTGTAAGCTCTTACGGGCAGGGTCCTCTCTCCTGTAGAGTGTAAGCTCTTATGGGCAGGGCCCTCTCTCCTGTAGAGTGTAAGCTGTTATGGGCAGGGTCCTCTCTCCTGTAGAGTATAAGCTCTTATGGGCAGGGTCCTCTCCTGTAGGGTGTAAGCTCTTATGAGCTGGATCTTCTCTCTTGTAGAGTGTAAGCTCTTATGGTCAGGGACCTCCCTCCTGTAGAGTGTAAGCTCTTATGAGCAGGGACCTCTCTCCTGTAGAGTGTAAGCGCTTACGGGCAGGGTCCTCTCTCCTGTACAGTGTAAGCTCTTATGGGCAGGGTCCCCTCTCCTGTAGAGTGTAAGCTCTTATGGGCAGGGTCCTCTCTCCTGTAGAGTGTAAGCTCTTATGGGCAGTGTCCTCTCTCCTGTAGAGTGTAAGCTCTTATGGGCAGGGTCCTCTCTCCTGTAGAGTGTAAGCTCTTATGGGCTGGGTCCTCTCTCCTGCAGAGTGTAAGCTCTTATGGGCAGGTTCCTCTCTCCTGTAGAGTGTAAGCTGTTATGGGCAGGGACCTCTCTCCTGCAGAGTGTAAGTTCTTATGGGCAGGGTCCTCTCCTGTAGAGTGTAAGCTCTT
The DNA here is from genome assembly GCA_947044405.1 of Leptodactylus fallax. NCBI lineage: Eukaryota > Metazoa > Chordata > Amphibia > Anura > Leptodactylidae > Leptodactylus > Leptodactylus fallax. The sequence goes on from CAMRHE010000224.1 coordinate 3,360,483, forward strand.
ATGGGCAGGGTCCTCTCTCCTGTACATTGTAAGCTCTTATGGGCTGGGTCCTCTCTCCTGCAGAGTGTAAGCTCTTATGGGCAGGGACCTCTCTCCTGTAGAGTGTAAGCTCTTATGGGCAGGGTCCTCTCTCCTGTGCAGTGTAAGCTCTTATGGGCAGGGTCCTCTCTCCTGTAGAGTATAAGCTCTTATGGGCAGGGTCCTCTCCTGTAGGTTGTAAGCTCTTATGAGCTGGATCTTCTCTCCTGTAGAGTGTAAGCTCTTATGGTCAGGGACCTCCCTCCTGTAGAGTGTAAGCTCTTATGGGCAGGGTCCTCTCTCCTGTAGAGTGTAAGCTCTTATGTGCAGGGTCCTCTCTCCTGTACAGTATAAGCTCTTATGGGCAGGGTCCTCTCTCCTGTACAGTGTAAGCTCTTATGGGCTGGATCTTCTCTCTTGTAGAGTGTAAGCTCTTATGGGCAGGGTCCTCTCTCCTGTAGAGTGTAAGCTCTTATAGCCAGGGTCCTCTCTCCTGTAGAGTGTAAGCTCTTATGGGCAGGGTCCTCTCTCCTGTACAGTCTATGCTCTTATTGGCAGGATTCTCTCTCCTGTAGAGTGTAAGCTCTTATGGGCAGGGTCCTCTCTCCTGTAGAGTGTAAGCTCTTATGGGCAGGGTCCTCTCTCCTGTACAGTGTAAGCTCTTATGGGCAGTGTCCTCTCTCCTGTACAGTGTAAGCTCTATTGGACAGGGTCCTCTCTCCTGTAGAGTGTAAGCTCTTATGGGCAGGGTCCTCTATCCTGTAGAGAGTAAGCTCTTATGGGAAGGGTCCTCTCTCCTGTAGAGTGTAAGCTCTTATGGGCAGGGTCCTCTCTCCTGTAGAGTGTAAGCTCTTATGGGCAGGGGCCTCTCTCCTGTAGAGTGTAAGCTCTTAAATGGAAGGGTTCTCTCTCATGTAGAGAGTAAACTTTTATAGACAGGGATCTCTGTTGTGAATTGCATGGTCTTCTGCAATGGGAGCATTCTACGTAACCGAGGGTGCCATGGTGCACAATCTGTGAAAGAGGTAAGCATGAAAAACAGTCCATGTAATAGAGGGGGACATTTTGCTCTCAGCAAAAGTCTGTGTGAGAGAGGAGAATATGAAAAGCAGTCTTTGGTAGAGGGGTAACATCTGTCTTCTAGTTATTACAACCAGAGAAATGGTGGAGCCTTAATGCAATGGATACAAGGTAAGAAAAATTAACTTTTCCTCTGCCCTAGCCCACCAGGAACATTGATTACAAGTTGTGGTTTCCAAAATTTCTACTTTATTAGCCAAATAGTGGAAAATATACTTGGGTCATTGGAAATGGATGGGGGTACTGGAACCTCCGATCAAAGGTGGTTAGCAGCGTGCTGGTGTCAAGCAGCTCCTGAAAGCGGCCTTATTTTTATTGTTGCTTGGTAAGAGGATACCCCTCTGGAATGAGGCAGGTGGTTGAACAAAAGTTGTTTTATGAACCATGTCTGAGTGGTCCTTGACTGGGATCGGAGACCTCACAGAATGCTTAAGGCTTCACAAAAGTTGGGTTGCACCCAAGAGATTAGTGGCCTAGGACCTCTGCAGCCCACAAAGTTCCAGAAATGGCTCCTGAAGTCAGTCAGTCTTTTTAACAGCTCACTGGCTTCTCATATCCTCAGTTGGTCCGTGGTACACACCTGGTCACTCCAAATTCTGCCTATTTATCATTCTCCTGACCCCTCCTGCCAGCCAAGTCCAGAATGCCTGCCAGTGTGCTGACGTCAAGCAGCTCCTGAAAGGGGCCCTATTTTATCATTGCTCTGTAAGGAGGGGATCCTCTGCAGAATTTTTCTAAAAAATGGCAGAAAATCACTGGAGTAACCACATAGGTCACAGCATTTGCAGCTGCAATGGACCCAGAAGCCAGGGGGGCCAACAGGTCAACGTCACTAAACTATGGCTGGATAAACATCTTTGATCTCCTTTCTGATTTCCTTGGCTGGCATTCTGCGGATCATAAATTTATTACCCCCTGCTCTCTGGTGCACTGGAGCGAGAAGATTTATGATACACAGCCTTCCACTGTCAGAAAGGAGAAAATGAACCCTTTAGTGTCAAAAGTAGCAGTTGGTCGGTAGCATATACCGTAGTCAAGGAGGGATTTTTTGGAGGCAGGCTGTGGTACAAAAAGGGGCACAGTTACTGTGTTGGGGGGCACTGATAGGGGATAGGAATGATGGGAAGCTTGTGTGCATATTGTGCATGTTCATAGTCATCATGGTGATCTGGGCCAGATAGAGAAGAAAAGGGAAATGTAAATGCTGCTAAAATGGGGGGCACAGATAACAGTACTGACAAATTGGGCAGTGGAGACCAAGCTGAGCTTCTTTTTTTTTTTCCAGGACCCATAAGCCTCCTGAGTGTATCTGCCCAGTTTACAGACCCTTGGCAGCTGAGCACCTCCTCCTCAAAATTGCCAACAGGGAAAACATATTTTGTGGTGCCCGGGGACACTGATAGAGTTTAAGCTCCATTGCCCTTTATGGTGGATCACCATCCCATCACATCATAGGGGGCACAAGTGTTTATACAAAAATGGGGGCAACACAAACTCTTAAAGGGGAAACACAATTTAACATAAAAGGGGAAAATAATGAATCTGTTCGCTTCCAGCTCTATACTTCTATAGACCGTGGACTAAAGGCACCAAGGAGAGGGAGGGCGACAGCTAGGACTTAGTAGACAGCAGGTAGGTACCTTTAATGTATCTTATTTTTTTATATTGTTGCTGGATAATTAGATTTAATTTTAACTAGGACTTTATTTCTTTCCCGGTCTCTCGGAAACATAAAGTGTATCATTAGGTCTGGATAGAATTCTATCCGATCTAGCCCTGCCTGGTTTTCAGCTAAATTTCAGCAACCACAAGATACTTTATAGATTTTTGAGATAGAAAGGTCAACTCATGACTTTCCTCGCAGCGTGAAAATATATCATATCAGCATGACGCGCGGTGTGCTGAGACAGTCGGCTACTTAGGATGGCCTTGTATCAAAGGAGAAGCGTCTGGTATATTATTTTTTGTCAGTACTTACATCAGTCATCATAATCCTTGGATGGCACCTGGACATAACCCGTCTCGATAAAGTCACTCGTAACATTAAAAGTTTAAAGGAACATTTCAGGAGGAACTGCACTGGGTAACATCATGGGGGGAATTTATTAAGACTGGCGATTGTTCCACCAGTCTTAATTCATATATTCATATTATAGTAGTTATATTCTTGTACATAGGAGCAGTATTATAGTAGTTATATTCTTGTACATAGGAGTAGTATTATAGTAGTTATATTCTTGTACATAGGAGGCAGTATTATAGTAGTTATATTCTTGTACATAGGAGGCAGTATTATAGTAGTTATATTCTTGTACATAGGAGTAGTATTATAGTAGTTATATTCTTGTACATAGGAGCAGTATTATAGTAGTTATATTCTTGTACATAGGGGGAGTATTATAGTAGTTATATTCTTGTACATAGGGGGAGTATTATAGTAGTTATATTCTTGTACATAGGAGCAGTATTATAGTAGTTATATTCTTGTACATAGGAGGCAGTATTATAGTAGTTATATTCTTGTACATAGGAGCAGTATTATAGTAGTTATATTCTTGTACATAGGAGCAGTATTATAGTAGTTATATTCTTGTACATAGGGGGCAGTATTATAGTAGTTATATTCTTGAACATAGGAGTAGTATTATAGTAGTTATATTCTTGTACATAGGAGTAGTATTATAGTAGTTATATTCTTGTACATAGGAGTAGTATTATAGTAGTTATATTCTTGTATATAGGAAATAAATGGTTTCAAACGATAAAACTTAACTTTTAATATTTTAAAATAAAAATTGCACAAAGGACGTCCACTAATCTACTGAAAGACAGATCAATGTGGTCTGTGCCTGCCTATTCAAAGTTTATTCAGGATTTAAATGTTAGACAGTATTCACACTCTCCAACTTTCCACTGGACCTAGTGTGTAATAAGATACTTTCACCACCCTTAGACTAAGGTTATAGTATCACGGCTGCATCATACAACAGGTCAGTATTTTGTCAGTTGCTCTTAGTGCTAGGAAAACCCAAACACCTGGTCCCCACACACATAATTTGTAAAGCCTCACTGACTAGACTCCTCCACAGCCATGATATACCTCCACAACCCTAGTCTGTAGTAAGTACATATGCCAGTAATCTAGGTACAGGTTACAGTAACTTCATTTCCTGTCATTAAAATGTTATGAACATAAGGGAAACTATGATATTCTGACCCTTATACTCAATAAACCCTTATATTGCAGCCATTACTGATATCCCCTATGTTGACTCCAGGGATATACAGCTACCATTTCCATTAGTGACTCAAGTTCCACCAACTAATCTCCAGGCTACTCAGACTGCCCCAGTCTCCTGTCAGTCCTTCATGCCCCCAAGTGGTATGGCTTGTGGTCAACTAACTCAAAAATAGAAATGTTTGGGATCATTGTCTTGTTGGAAGATAAATCTCCGTCCCAGTCTCAGGTCTTTTGCAGACTCCAACAGGTTTTCTTCCAGAATGGTCCTGTATTTGGCTCCATCCATCTTCCCATCAATTTTAACCATCTTCCCTGTCCCTGCTGAAGAAAAGCAGGCCCAAACCATGATGCTGCCCCCACCATGTGTGACAGTGGGGATGGTGTGTTCAGGGTGATGAGCTGTGTTGCTTTTACGCCAAACATATCATTTTGCATTGTGGCCAAAAAGTTGGATTTTGGTTACATCTGACCAGAGCACCTTCTTCCACATGTTTGGTGTCTCCCAGGTGGCTTGTGGCAAACTTTAAACAAGACATTTTATGGATATCTTTGAGAAATGGCTTTCTTCTTGCCACTCTTCTATAAAGGCCAGATTTGTGCAGTGTACGACTGATTGTTGTCCTATGGACAGACTCTCCCACCTCAGCTGTAGATCTCTGCAGTTCATCCAGAGTGATCATGGGCCTCTTGGCTGCATCTCTGATAAGTCTTCTCCTTGTTTGAGATAAAAGTTTAGAGGGACAGCCGGGTCTTGGTAGATTTGCAGTGGTCTGATACTCCTTCCATTTCAATATGATCGCTTGCACAGTGCTCCTTGGGATGTTTAAAGTTTGGGAAATCTTTTTGCATCCAAATCCGGCTTTAAACTTCTCCACAACAGTATCACGGACCTGCCTGGTGTGTTCCTTGGTCTTCATGATGCTCTTTGCGCTTTAAACACAACCCTGAGACTATCACAGAGCAGGTGCATTTATACGGAGACTTGATTACACACAGGTGGATTATATTTATCATCATCATCAGTCATTTAGGACAACATTGGATCATTCAGAGATCCTCACTGAACTTCTGGAGTGAGTTTGCTGCACTGAAAGTAAAGAGGCCGAATAATATTGCACACCCCACTTTTCAGTTTTTTATTTTTTACAAAAATTTAAACTAACCAATAAATTTCGTTCCACTTCACAATTGTGTCCCACTTGTTGTTGATTCTTCACCAAAAAATTAAAATTTCATATCTTTATATTTGAAGCCTGAAATGTGGCAAAAGTTTGAAAAGTTCAAGGGGGACGAACACTTTTGCAAGGCACTGTATATTCTTGTACATAGGAGGCAGTATTATAGTAGTTATATTATTGTACATAGGAGGCAGTATTATAGTAGTTATATTCTTGTACATAGGGACAGTATTATAGTAGTTATATTCTTGTACATAGGAGGTAGTATTATAGTAGTTATATTCTTGTACATAGGAGCAGTATTATAGTAGTTATATTCTTGTACATAGGAGGCAGTATTATATTATTTTTATTTTTTTTTATAGGGGGGGTTTATATATTATTTTTTTTTCTAGTAGTTATATTCTTGTACATAGGGGCAGTATTAAAGGGTAGTTATATTCTCTGTACATAGGAGCAGTATTATAGTAGTTATATTCTTGTACATAGGAGCAGTATTATAGTAGTTATATTCTTGTACATAGGAGCAAGTATTATAGTAGTTATATTCTTGTACATAGGAGCAGTATTATAGTAGTTATATTCTCGTACATAGGGGGCAGTATTATAGTAGTTATATTCTTGTACATAGGAGCAGTATTATAGTAGTTATATTCTTGTACATAGGAGGCAGTATTATAGTAGTTATATTCTTGTACATAGGAGCAGTATTATAATAGTTATATTCTTGTACATAGGAGGTAGTATTATAGTAGCTATATTCTTGTACATAGGAGCAGTATTATAGTAGTTATATACTTGTACATAGGAGCAGTATTATACATAGGAGCAGACTCTATTATAGTAGTTATATTCTCGTACATAGGAGCAGTATTATAGTAGTTATATTCTCGTACATAGGAGCAGTATTATAGTAGTTATATTCTCGTACATAGGGGGCAGTATTATAGTAGTTATATTCTTGTACATAGGAGCAGTATTATAGTAGTTATATTCTTGTATATAGGAGCAGTATTATAGCAGTTATATTCTCGTACATAGGGGGCAGTATTATAGTAGTTATATTCTTGTACATAGGAGCAGTATTATAGTAGTTATATTCTCGTACATAGGGGGCAGTATTATAGTAGTTATATTCTTGTACATAGGAGCAGTATTATAGTAGTTATATACTTGTACATAGGAGCAGTATTATAGTAGTTATATTCTTGTACATAACAGCAGTATTATAGTAGTTATATTCTTGTACATAGTAGTAGTATTATTGTAGTTAAATCTTTGTACATAAGAGCAGTATTATAGTAGTTATATTCTTGTACATAGGGAGCAGTATTATAGTAGTTATATTCTTGTACATAGGAGGCAGTATTATAGTAGTTATATTCTTGTACATAAGAGCAGCATTATAGTAGTTATATTCTGGTACATAGTAGTAGTATTATTGTAGTTAAATCTTTGTACATAAGAGCAGTATTATAGTAGTTATATTCTTGTACATAGGGAGCAGTATTATAGTAGTTATATTCTTGTACATAGGAGCAATATTATAGTAGTTATATACTTGTACATAGGAGCAGTATTATAGTAGTTATATTCTTGTACATAGGAGGCAGTATTATAGTAGTTATATTCTTGTACATAAGAGCAGTATTATAGTAGTTATATTCTGACAAGAGAGATTATTGAGTTAAACTTGAAAAAGAGGGTATTATAGTAGTTATATTCTTGTAATAAGGGGAGATTATAGTAGTTATATTTTGTAAAGGGGAGTATAAGTGTTATTTTGAATAAGAGAGTATTATAGTAGTTTTCTTGTACATAGTAGTAGTATTATTGTAGTTAAATCTTTGTACATAAGAGCAGTATTATGGTAGTTGTGTTTTTCTACATAGGGGCAGTATTATAGTAGTTATATTCTTGTACATATTCGGGGCAGTATTATAGTAGTTATATTCTTGTACATAGGAGCAGTATTATGGTAGTTGTGTTTTTGTACATACATTTTTGAACTGCTAATCTTGTGTGGTCCCCTTAAAAATTATTATCTTCCTTCATATGTTTCTCTCTAGTGGATCTTCACAGCTGTAAACATAATATTTTTTTTGAGCCTTATCAGTAAATATATTTTGTGCAGTAACTTCATGCTTTTGCTTTCATATTTCTAACTCTCAAGGTTAAGTGATGTGATAAACAAGCAGATTTTTCTTATTTTCTAATTAGCATATTTCTATTTCTCCCTAACACACGGAATAAGAAATGAGTCTCTATACCATATGGGAGCAGCAGAATTGTTTGTGTATTAGTAAATGGAAGAAGACTAATGAAAAAAAACACACTTGAAATTCTTTTTTTTATGCTGAATATTTCCCATCTATATTAACCCCTTAACTATAGGCTCCAGGATTACAATTGAACCTCGCAGCCATCGCCTATAAGTTATAATCCTGATCTCTTCATATGGCTCAGAGAGCCTTTGGGCCTGAATAATATCCCTATACACTGTTCTGACTGTGGTATGTTCTGTGTATAATGTATTATTTAATTGTACAGGATGGCACTGTATTGTGACTTTAGCTATGTATACTGTATGCCAGCATTATTTATATGTACAATATAGTGGCATTAGTTATGTATACTGTATGGGGGCTTTAGGTTTGCATACTATATGGCATCATTAGCTATATGTACTGTATAGTATTATTTATGTATGCTATATAGGGGTTTTAGCAATGTGTGTGGAATGACAGAATTATATATATGCACTGTATTGGAAGATTATCCTTATATACTGTATGACAGCCTTAGTTATGAGTACTGTATGGGACTAATATTAATGTATACTGTACGACATTGTTTTTTACATTTACTATATGGTAGCATTACTTATATTGCCACAAAGGGGCTAAAGGTTTGTGTACTATAGAAAATCATTAGTTATATATACTCTATATTAGCATTATTATATATGCTATATAGGGGTTTAAGTTATGTGTACTGAATAGTAAAATTACTTATCTGAACTGTATGGGAGCATTATTTATGGGGGCTTTAGTTATGTGTACTGTACGACATTATTTATGTATACTGTATGGCAGTATTTTTATGTGCACTATATGGAGGCTTTAGCTATGTGCATTGTATGGCAGTATTAGTTATGTGTAACCTATGGAAGTATTTTTTATGTGTACCATAAGTTATTGTATGGCAGTATTATTTATATGTACTGTTTAGTAACATTATTTATGTATATATTATGTTGTGGCGTTGGTTATGTGCGTAGTATGGGATCATTATTTATGTGTATTATATGGTTATGATTAGTTCATGGTGGCTCAGTGGTTAGCACTGTAACCTTGCAGCGCTGGAGTCCTGGGTTTGAATCCAGCCAAGGACAACATCTGCAAGGAGTTTGTATGTTCTCACTGTGTTTGCATGGGTTTCCTCCAGGTACTCCGGTTTCCTCTCAAACTCCAAAGACATCCTGATAGGGACTATAGATTGTGGGCCCTATATGGGACAGTGACTGACAATGTCTGTAAAGCGCTGCGGAATATGATGGCGCTATATAAGTAAGCATAATAAATAAATAATAAGCTCCCTGACCGTATGTATGTGCCATATATGCGGAAATAACAGCTACAGCATTATCAACCACATTGTTGACCCTTGTAGGGTTTCCATTTCTTTAATACACTTTTCTCTTTATCAGCGAGGTTTTAATGCAGTTCTGAGCCTTGACACTTCTGCATAATGTGAACAGGGCGTTTGTAAACAGATAAATAATGCCTCATTGCTTTTATTGGTGCAATTATGATACTGCTTAGAGAGATAATGGGTCTGGATATTGTGTGGTACTGGCTCGCCAGCATGTCAATGTCTGCACTAAATATGCTTTTGTGGTGTTGGCGGTGATAATGATGGTGTTAGTCAGCGCTGTGTATGTTATTTGCTTGCTAAGTGCTATAGAAATCTGCCTTTCTTCCCATCGAGTACTTGTCAGTACAAGGGGATACAAATATACAAGATATACAATTTTATTTGCAATGTGAAAAATGTAAATTATTGTGGAAAGGTAAAAAAAAAAAAAAAACACCGGTCTCTGAAAATCTCCTCCCCTGGTTTACACGTCATTCCGGAGAAGAGACGGCCGGGCTATAGGACAGGTACATTTTTGTTCTGCTCTTCATTCCTATAGAATCGATCCATGGAAGGCTTTTGTTTGCTAAATGTTGATATATTTTAGGAGACGTCTTACTGGCGGCAGCTTCAGATCCTCGTGCGTTATTGGTTTATGTGTAGCCAGCAGAGGGCAGAATAACTCTCCAGTACAAAGAAGGACATTTATATAGCAATGGGCACTATACAGTTTGGTACTGGCCACCATATGGCAGTATGGGGAGAGATTTCTGGTGCCAAACAGGTGCAAATTTTGGCGCAGGCTAGGTTTGTGCCAAGGTACGTGGCAGCAGCGGAGGGTGGCCGGGCGCGGTCTATGCGGCCATCACATTTATTATAATTTGCACTAGAAAACTGATATAATTATACCTGGAATCTACATCGGCTCCTATCTGGTGTAGATTTGAGTTTTTGGCACAAAACATGCCTTTCAATAATTGTGACACATCTTACGCCAGCGAGGTTTAGATTAAGACCAGCATATAAAGCACAGATGTTAAAAGGGGCTGTACAGAGAACAGGGGTATAGCTATAGGGGGTGCAGTGGTAACTATCGCTACTGGCCCCTGAATCCTGAGGGGGCCCAAAGGACTCTGCAGTATAAGAAGACACCAGTGTTATAAATGAGTTATACTTTTTCCAGTTAATTTACCTTTCATCCTCCAATGGTTTCTTCATGCTGGACCCAGGGGTTCTGGCATGGTTCTTCTGACCCCTATCATATGATGGGAATCAGCCCCCAAAACCCCAATTCACTCTGCCCCCTCGCCCCTCTCCTCTTTCCACTGGTAATTACCTGGGCTATGGGGGGTAATTTACTATACTCCGAGGTAATTGAGAGGAGCGAGGTGGCTTTTTCCCATTACGTGACCCGGGGTTGGAACCAGGCCGGAACCCCTAAATCCACCAAGAAGCTGCTGAAAGAAGGAAGGTACATTTAACTCCCTGGAAGGAAAGTTCCCATGTCATAAGAAATTGACATGGTGATGTCTAGAAAGGTTTTGGCCCAAAAATTGTGTCCAGTCTCTAGGACACCTCTATACAAATGTCGGCAAGGCAAGCATGTTGTAACGGTATTACTGCATTTGGCATTATGCGAGCATTGTTTGCACTGTGTAGGCATGCTTTATGGCATGCTTTGGGCACTATTTTCACCAAGTACTATAGGGTATGATGTGAGCTCACTATTTGGCCCCATGTGGCACCAAAAAGTTGCAAAAAAGGGTATATTGACCCTTTGAGCTTAGTTGCGCTAATATTTTGCTCTTTACCACTCACTTCACATTTAAAATTTGGCGTGAAACTGGGTGTGACTAATCTGGTGAGCCAACGGGCACCAGATTTAACAAATATAGCATTACAACTATTTAAAAAGTTGCACAAAATTGTTGCAGTCTCACTCCAGTAATGGGGAGGTGTAGAAAGTGGAGTAACATTGAAGGACAATGTTGGACTTAGAAATGTGCCAAATTTATCGAATACTCTGCGACATTTGATAAATATGGTGCCAATTATGGCAACACAGACTCTAGCAAGACAGACTCTAAAATTTCTGTAATGATAAATTTCACACCAAATTCTTGACAGGCTTGGATGACAATGACATAAGTTAAAATGAAGAATGATCTTCCAAGCTCCGTCATGATCTTTTTCTTAGTCTGGCTTTCCATTGATGCAATGTAGATTTCATTCTTGTGGCCATCCAAAATCTTTAGTGGATGGCCAGCTTTAAGGTGTCCATACACTTTGCCGTTCTGTCTGCCAAAGACTCATTCTGCCGACAGCTAGTCATCTTGAATCCCATTTCCACGACTCATGCATGTGTTCTCAAGGGATACAGAATATACTACTGCTAGAACAAAGGATGGGGCATGTTCAAATTCAACATGCCCCATCCTCCTTCCCCCGCCACATCTGCCATCAGGGGAGAGTTGGGACACCACCATGCAAACATTAAATAGTTGGACTGTGACATTGGAATGAGTATAGGTACCTTTAGTGTAGAAGGTCCAATTTGGTGCCCTAAGTTTCCATAATAGTTGACCTTCAAAAACATCGACATTACATTGTCTTCAATATGTAAACTGATTTTATTGAAAATTATGAAAAAAACAATACACTACAAATAAAAGAAGCTGAAGTCCTCCTCGAGGGATGTCAAAGTGGCTATCCGCTTAATTCTTCTCTTTAAGTTTAAGGGCATCTTCTGAAGATAGCGGGAGCCTTCAAGTTCACATTCGAAAATTGAGACTTATTTGCTCAGTTATAAATATATCCATGACATGAAGAGTAAAAGTTCCTTCAGACGTTCCTGATAATTTAGGGTCCTCTTAGCAGAAACATTGATGACTTATTCCTAGGTGTCTAATACGTGTCTTTTTCCTGTGATCCCTGCTAGAATCCCACCAACTGCACCACCTATGGTGACCTTACACCTTCAATGTTCCTGAGCATTCATTGAGCCAACAGCTATTACTACCAACATCTTGGTCTTGGTTAGGCAAGAGTGCCTGTGTTCTCAAGGCTGAGAGGGTACTAAGCTGCTGTCAGGCACCAGTGGCAGCGGCTTATTTCACGTAAAAACCCAAAAGGACCATCATTGACATCTGACATTCCCAATCCTACAGTTAGTGTTGGGGGAGAGATTTTTGGACACTCCTGCTGAAATTGGTGGGTTGTGCCAAAATTAATCTATCTTTAGCCCCTTATCATCTCTGTTCTACTCTTCTAAGGCCACATGGTTGGCCCAATATAGTCAATAGCCAACTATGCAGTCTTCAATTGACAATTGACTTCGATAGAATATCCCAGTGATATGACATCAACTTTCCCTTGAGACAAACCCTTTAATCCTGACTGACCTTATCTGCATGTTCCCATTGTGACAATTTTTGGTTTATTTTTTGGCAAAACTAGAACATTGTGCGATGTTCTTAAAAAAGCACCAACCACAATTTTAACTTAATTTTGCAGTTCTTCTGATGCTTGTGTAGAAGGTCTGCATCTATGTACAGCAGATCCATACTCCACCATGACTTCTATCTGCTAGCCAACTCATGCTACCTTTGAAGTGAACATGGGATATGGCTCCTGCACACTGTTCCACAAGTCTGACAATCACAAAAACTCATGGCTATATTTCTGTATGCCTTATACAATGGGTTAAGCTAACTCCACCTGTGATCAATCCATCTTTGATGTTGATTTTTGAGACAGTAGCTAAGTTTTTCCCTCAGATTGATAAGGGTTGAGATAGTCAAGAACATTGTCTTTGACAACTGTCAAGTACCTTATGGCTAAAGTTGACTTCAATGTATGACCACCTTAAAAATAGATCCTCAAGACACTTGATCGGAATGAATGAATAGATAAAGGACTGTTCAAGTCAATCATCAAAATAGACTAATCGCTGAACCAGTTGATCAATCTTCAGTACGCAGGACAGAAAAAAACACAGTGGAGGGAGGTTCAAGATGAGTCAAGTCAACCGCACTGGTAACAGTCATTGAATATGGCTAGAGATAAATCAACCAGTTGAAGATCCATCTTTACAACTGCCTATAAGCCATTATACTTGTTCTTCTGATCGAGATGGGTCAAGTCTTCTCACAGGAACAACTTGTGTTGCTTTACAACATCCAGAACATATGTACTTCAGGAAACAAAGATAGGCACTACCAGAAATCACCACAGTCACAATAATGATTACTGTCGCACCAAACGCTGGTGAAACTGTGTCCTCTAGAACAGACTGGAGACCACGGTTTGTTGTTAGAACTGGTGCTTCTGTGTGATCATCTGTAAAAATATAAAAAATGGTTAATACATCTTCTAAAATATGCTCTACAAAAGTAAGGGGTGAAACATGATGCCAACTATAGAGAAGTCCAACCAACCTAGAAACCAACCAAGCAACTAGAGATGGGTGAACCACTAAAGATTCGTTTTGGGTTAAGATGGTTCAACCCAAAGATTTGTTACAGACATGAAATTATTATACTCTGAAATTATTATATGAAATTATTATACTCTAGGGCAGTGATGGCGAACCTTTTAGAGACCGAGTGCCCAAACTGCAACCCAAAACCCACTAAATTATCGCAAAGTGCCAACATGGCAATTTAACCTTTAACCAGGATCTGTTTTATATTGACCGTGCAATGTTATTACAGCCTGTAATAATATCACATGTCTGCTATAAAACAGATATAAATATAAATGTGATATAAATAGTGAAGTGCCCCATACAGTACAATGTGCTACGAAGTGGCCCCTAGACAGTACAATGCGCTCCACATTGGCCCTCAGACAGTATTATATGCTCCAGAATTGCCCCCACTCAGTATTATATGCTCCACAGTGTCCCCCATACAGTATTAGATGCTTCAGTGTCCCCCATACAGTATTAGATGCTTCAGTGTCCCCCCATACAGTATTAGATGCTTCAGTGTCCCCAACACAGTATTAGATGCTTCAGTGTCCCCCCATACAGTATTAGATGCTTCAGTGTCCCCAACACAGTATTAGATGCTTCAGTGTCCCCCCCACACAGTATTAGATGTTTCAGTGTCCCCCACACAGTATTAGATGCTTCAGTGTCCCCCATACAGTATTAGATGCTTCAGTGTCCCCCACACACAGTATTAGATGCTTCAGTGTCCCCCCCACACAGTATTAGATGTTTCAGTGTCCCCCACACAGTATTAGATGCTTCAGTGTCCCCCATACAGTATTGGATGCTTCAGTGTCCCCCCCATACAGTATTAGATGCTTCAGTATCCCCCATACAGTATTAGATGCTTCAGTGTCCCCCCTATACAGTATTAGATGCTTCGGTGTCCCCCATACAGTAGTATATGCTCCACAGTAGACCCCACACAGTAGTTTATGTTACTTACCCAGTCCCACGTAGAGCTGCAGTCCCACGGAGTGCGTCCTCCTTTTTCTTCTGTTCGCAGGCGCTGATGACTGATGTCATCGCGCCTGCGTCGGAGCAGAGGTCACACTCTGCAGTCAGTGTAGGCCGCGGTTCTGCGGACCGCGGCCTACAGTGACAGCTTTCAGCTGTATGTACATTTGCACATACAGCTGAAAGAAGTGATCACTTACTAACCGGGAATCCTATACCGGATTCCCGGTTAGTGAGCGATCATGGCGACGGCGCGCGTGCCAACTCAGAGGGCTCTGCGTGCCCTCTCTGGCACGCGTGCCATAGGTTCGCCATCACGGCTCTAGGGTCTCTACAGACCCCAGAGTATAATAGGGGAATACCCAGTTGTGGTGTAAAAAAATATTTACCTTTCCTCACCTCCTCTGGACTTCCTTGCAGCGTCTGGTGCTCTCTCTCTATCCTCTTCCGGCCTCCTGGGTGACGTCATGTACCTGAGGGTCACCGCTAGGACTCAGTGGTCACATGGGGCACACTCATCAGTGATGTCACACAGGAGGCTGGAAGGGGCCAGAGGAGAACTCAGAGAGAGTGCCAGATGCTGCAAGGAGGCCTGGAAGAAGTGAGGGAAGGTAAGTATAACTATTTATTATTTTTTACACCACCCCTGGGCCTCCACCTATTATACTCTGAGAAGAGACTTCAGAGTATAATAATTTCACTTCCGGTTTGTATGTGATGAACCTCCAAAACTTTTGGAAAATTCAGGTTAAATCTGATTTGATCCAAACTGGTTCACTCAACTCTGCAACCAGCTGGGATTGTCCTAGTTAAAATGTCAATAGCATAACACTAGGACATACCGGCGGTAATGTCTGACCGGTGAGGGTCCCACCACTGTGACCCCTCTGATTTATAGAACAAAACCACATTAGGAAAACACTTCATTGTCTTATGCATATATCAGTCAGTTCCATACATGATCAACCCATTATAGTCAATATTCAACCATGTAAACCAACCAACATGTAAAATAAAATGTGCAATAAAATACCTTCTATATCAGTGATATTTTCTCAATTGCAAGGCTTGGCCAATGGGACCATCCAATCTAACAATATAATAAGGGTGGATAAATCTATCCATTCCACATTGGCTACCTCGCCAGGCTAAATTTAGATCAAGTGGCTCCTGTTCTGGTGAAGGTGAAGGTTCCAGGCAGGGGCATAACTTGAGGGGATGCAGAGGGTGCAGTCGTACCAGGGCCCAGGAGCCTTAGGGGGCCCATAAGCACTGGCATCAGTATTGAGATTTCAGCTTCCATCTGGCCCATAAGCCAAGGAGACCTACAGATTACCCTAACCACACTAAGGATGATTAAACTCCTTAGCATCCGTAACCATCACTATCAAGAACTCGCTGTAGGGGACCCTGGACAAAAGATTGCACTGGGGCCCACAAGACCTTAGTTATGCCACTGGTTCCAGGAGTGGGACCCACATCTATCAGACGTCCTTTGGATACACAGATGTGACCAGACTTAACCGATCTTCAGTTTAGTTAACTAACACAGTAACAAATGTAATGTAAACATATTTGGGTCCATTCCAATTAAATTTTCTTCAGCAGAACCCTATTATGCCAACATGTAAATGGAACAATAATTCCTTAAATCATATCTGCTGGAAGAGTGGGGTTAAGTAATTTTGGCTGGAGAGCAGCTTGCTGTAGCAAAAACCTCCCCAGTTTTTCGTAATTTTGTCTAGAAAAGCCAAGAACAGTAGGGTCATCTTCAAAGAAAATGCTAAGTAGGTTCCCCGTCTGCTATTTTTAGATGTTTTTGTCATAATTCAAGGCCACATAATGAAACAATATGATTCCAAGATAATGCCACCCTCCAAAACACCCCCGCCTTGCTGAGCAGTGGTTTCCATCCTTCAGATCTCAACTTATACCAAAACTACAAAGTTCTACTGTAAGTTTTTTTTATTGATATTTTTTATGGATTTAATGCTCCATTAAGATTTATAAAGAAACAGTTTTATTGCGGAAGGTATTAACACTTATTGCAATATTAAAGGGATTGTCCGCTTTTCGAAGGGTTCCCAACCATAAGCTGATCCCATGATGTCCCACTGCGTAGACTCCCAGCTATCTGCAGTAATCTATGAGGAACTTGGTAGCAAGTATGCAATTTCCCAGCAGCGCTTCTAGAGGCCCGAACCCACAGAGCGAGACATGCCCTTTGTAACCATTATATGTCCAAGCTAATAGATGAAGGTCCTCAAAATACATACAAACTCTAATAATCTATTATGGTGGTGAATGTTCTCACCATCTCTAGATGTCACCACCAAAGAAGTTCTGATAAATGACTTTGGCACGGTCAAGGGTTGCAAACCGCCATCTCCCAACATTATAGAGAAGAATAGGAAAATTTCACTGTCATTAACAATCCAGATGAACGTTAACAAAGGTTGCAATGAATCATAGACGTCATGACCACTGAAATGTGACTGATCCACCATTGTCTTGTTTCCGAAAAAGTGGGAGAACTCAGCATTGTGTCCAGCTCCGGAGGAAGAATACAGCCTTTCAATGGCATGCCTCTTGACCTGAGACCTTGCCTTAACCTAGGAAACTAATACAAATCCTTGACTTTACCCCAATTATCTCAGCAGGTGGAGGCTGGAAAGAAACGGGACAGAGTTGTCACATATTCACAATGTCCTATTTCTTTGCCTCTTGTCCTTTCTGGTCTGTTTTCCGAATGGTCATCCATCCAGTTGGCCCACAACTAAATGTGAAGCTTTCAGCCATTACTTGTCTTGACCTTGGAGACTTTTAATATGGGTCTCCCGAAGGGGTGAAGCTATGTTAATTTTTTTTTCAAGTTGTATTTATTGGTACCATTTTTTGGTGTGTATAACTTTTTGATCAATTTTTATTGGTAATTGTGGGAAAGGTGAGTTGACCAAAACACATTAATTTGCTCATTGCACAATTTTTTTTCCCACACTGTTTACTGTACAGGATAAATTATGTTAATTTTGGATAATGCTGACTTATACGTAAATAGTGATACCTATTATGTTTGTTTATTTAATTTCTTTAATTTTTCTTTCGTATAATTTTTTTTTTTTTAAACTCTTTAAATTTTTTTTTACTGCCAGCAAGGGGACTTGAACTTGGGATCTTCGGATCCCCTGTACAATGTACTGCAATAGTTCTGTACTGAAGTACATTGCACATAGACTTCCTATGTGCAATACAGAAAGGCAACCAGGTTGTTTACTGGCTTCCTTTCTGCCATGGCAACCCCTCAATCCCTGCAATCTCATTGTGGTGGATATGAGGGGCTGAAAGTGGGGTGATCTTGCCCCCTAACAGAGGTGTCATGAGTTATGGGACTCTCCCCGTTCCTGGCATGTTGTGACTGTATTTTGTCCACAGCTATTACATACTTCGGAACACTGGGGAATATTATAAGGAGAGGTCATCTAACATCTGCAAGTATACTGAGTAACAACAATGAACTTTGAGTATAGAATGACAGTGGATGAAGCTGTAGTGCAAGCAGAAGCAAAAACTTGTGAATTGCAGGAATGTGAAAATTGCTAAAGTTTTTGGAGGGTGTAGCATAAGACAAAAAACTAGGACTGAAAACAATGCTTGTGTTGAAAACATCTGAGGCTGATGTGTTTTACTTTTATGTAGATTTTATAGTCTTTATGAACTATTAAACACTACCAATAAGAAAGTCATGAGATATAGACCTAGGAATTTAATTGTTAAAGTTTTCAGAGGGTGGAGAATAAGACAAAACGTTATGAGTAGTGACTGAATACAATGAGTGTACTGGAGATGGTTGGAGCTGAGACATGCACAAAGAAACAGATGAGCAATAGTCACAAAATAGAGAAATTCAGACGAGTAGCATATGCCCCGGTAAGGGTATTTATGTACAATAAGATACATTTTTCCCCAGGGGAAATAAGTTCACAATAATTATGGCTTTGCCTATTGAATAAATGAGTAATTTTTTGCCTCTTGGCATCACCTACATCATTTGGGACAATTGTCTAGCATCAAACACATCTTCTAGAGGTAGGGTTGGATCATCTTTGGGCCAATTGTTGGGGAAGGCTTCTTTGGGATGTCCCAATTTTTTGGAAATAAGGAAGAAGAGGATATTTCATAGAAATACATTTTTAAACCTTGATGGTAGATCATATCAAAGACCTATAGAAGTTGAATGGTCGAGAGGTAACAGTCATACCCATGCCCTGGAGCCTCAGGAAGCCCAAAAATTCCACTAGAGCATGACATTAATATTATAAATCCCATATGTTAGGCCCAGAATTTGTGTTGGGGTGCAGAAGCTTCCAGTTAGAACTCTTTAAAAAGTAGACTGATCGGAGACACATCATTTCTGCACAGAACATGTACATGTACACCTATATAAAACCTCAGAAAACACATCATGAGATGTGCTCAGCGGCTCTCCTACATCTCTATGAATAATAGATAATAACTTTGTCTAATTAAAACAATTACATTAATGATATCACGAACATCACTGTGATCACAAGAAGCTATGTCTGCGGGATGTGGCAGGCCGGGTAGATACTTCTGCAAGAGGATAATGAGAGGTGACTTCAGTCCCTTCCAATTATTTATCCTCATTGACATTTGCTTACTCATATAATTTATATCTGGTTGTTTCCTGACAACATGCATGCCTCATGTTCAAAGTAACAGCCCTTATCTGACATGGTAACAGGCTCCTAGTAATGGGAACAAAATGTGCTCTTCATCTTATTTGCCATAAGGGATACATTTAAAAGCAGGATAATGTTCTGGAACGTTGTGATGATGCATAGTTTATACAAGGCAATATTACAACATTAATAACACAAACTACAAAAATAAAAAAAAAAAACCCCCCCTTTTAAAAAAAAAAAAATAATAAAATTCTTTTCCTATTTAAAAAAAAAAAAATCTTATATATGTACTGCCACCTATGTACAAGAATATAACTACTATAATACTGCTCCTATGTACAAGAATATAACTACTATAATACTGCTCCTATGTACAAGAATATAACTACTATAATACTGCTCCTATGTACAAGAATATAACTACTATAATACTGCTCCTATGTACAAGAATATAACTACTATAATACTGCTCCTATGTACAAGAATATAACTACTATAATACTGCCACCTATGTACAAGAATATAACTACTATAATACTGCTCCTATGTCCAAGAATATAACTACTATAATACTACTCCTATGTACAAGAATATAACTACTATAATACTGCCTCCTATGTACAAGAATATAACTACTATAATACTACCTCCTATGTACAAGAATATAACTACTATAATACTGCTCCTATGTACAAGAATATAACTACTATAATACTGCTCCTATGTACAAGAATATAACTACTATAATACTACTCCTATGTACAAGAATATAACTACTATAATACTGCTCCTATGTACAAGAATATAACTACTATAATACTACCTCCTATGTACAAGAATATAACTACTATAATACTGCTCCTATGTACAAGAATATAACTACTATAATACTGCCTCCTCTGTACAAGAATATAACTACTATAATACTGCCCCCTATGTACAAGAATATAACTACTATAATACTGCTCCTATGTACAAGAATATAACTACTATAATACTGCCTCCTATGTACAAGAATATAACTACTATAATACTGCTCCTATGTACAAGAATATAACTACTATAATACTGCTCCTATGTACAAGAATATAACTACTATAATACTGCCTCCTATGTCCAAGAATATAACTACTATAATACTGCTCCTATGTACAAGAATATAACTACTATAATACTGCTCCTATGTACAAGAATATAACTACTATAATACTGCCTCCTATGTACAAGAATATAACTACTATAATACTGCCTCCTATGTACAAGAATATAACTACTATAATACTGCTCCTATGTACAAGAATATAACTACTATAATACTGCCCCTATGTACAAGAATATAACTACTATAATACTGCTCCTATGTACAAGAATATAACTACTATAATACTGCCCCTAAGTACAAGAATATAACTACTATAATACTGTTCCTATGTACAAGAATATAACTACTATAATACTACCTCCTATGTACAAGAATATAACTACTATAATACTGCCCCCTATGTACAAGAATATAACTACTATAATACTGCCCCCTATGTACAAGAATATAACTACTATAATACTGCTCCTATGTACAAGAATATAACTACTATAATACTACTCCTATGTACAAGAATATAACTACTATAATACTGCTCCTATGTACAAGAATATAACTACTATAATACTACCTCCTATGTACAAGAATATAACTACTATAATACTGCTCCTATGTACAAGAATATAACTATTATAATACTGCCTCCTATGTACAAGAATATAACTACTATAATACTGCTCCTATGTACAAGAATATAACTACTATAATACTACCTCCTATGTACAAGAATATAACTACTATAATACTACTCCTATGTACAAGAATATAACTACTATAATACTGCCTCCTAGCTGTGAGGTTGTGTTTCTGTAGCTCTCCTGAGTCTCCTGATGTCTGGAGAAAGCCCAGGGCGGGGCCACCCTGGGTGGGGCAGCTCCCCTAGCAAGGCCCAGGCTCCAAGGCCTACTCTGGGAAACAGCTCCCAGACAACTGAGAAAGTGGATGAAAATCCCAAAGTTTCTAGGAATGGAAGTAATGTCCAGTGTGTCAGCAGTCCCAGTGCAAGTCAAGATGGGAAGAAAGTTATTGCAAAGAAAGCAGTAACAGAAGCAAGCAGAGGTACGGTGCAACAACCTACCAAAGTAATTGTGCAGCATCCAGACAGAATGCCTGATTGTAAGAAGAAGCAAGCCGTGCAGCCTGTGCAGACGCCATTACAGGTTACAGGTGTCCCGTCCACTCCACCCTCCTGCAGACAGAGGAGAACGTCCCTGGAGAAACAGACCATGCTGGAGAACATGCAGCGGCCTGTACTGGTGCGGTCTGAGCGGACAAGATCTGGCAGTGGAAACTGCAAAACTGTAGTGAAGTCTGCGGATGAGACCAAAGTGAGACCAGCAGGAAGGCTTCATGGTACCAGTAGTGCGGTCACTGGGAACAAACTGGGACATAGTCCCCAACCTGCAGATTGTGGCCCCATGGCAGTGACAACAGCCGCAGCAGGCCAAAAGTCACAGGCTACACCGTCCAGAAGCCAAACTGCGAGTAGCCAGCCTGCAAAACTCCCCAATAATGCACAGACTGTTACAATGGCGGAGCGTGCACCTGAACTGCGCCTGGCAGACGAGATCCCAGCACTGGTCAGGAGACTGGAGACATTAAAGGCGGGTAAAATATATCTTCAGCGACAGATTGACTGTGCCTACAAAATAAGGGCTGCTAAACCTTGGTTAGAGGAAGGAGTGGACAAGAAGCTGAGCGCACTGGCGAAAGAGCTCGCCGATAACGTACGGGAGACCGAGACTGTACTGGAGCAAATGGGACTGGTGGGAGAATCGTACAGAAACCAGCAGCGATTCCAGGAATACCAGAAGTCACCATCATCTCGCTCTAGGTCTGAACCCTCTCAAGATGGCGGCCAGCAGTCCCATGCAAAGCCTATTCTGCAGCCAGCAAGTTTCCCTTTTAAGGAAGGGAATTTGTATGGGGAAGGAGCAGCTAATGCCAAGCCACAGCAAAGACCTGCAGCAGTTCCTGGCAAGGCACCACAAGTCCCAGCAACCAGCACTTTACAGCAAGATCATGGACCCCTACCTGATGTAGCAGCTGTGCAGACAACACAAGTCCCAGGAGGCAGGTCATCTCAGCAGGACTGTGGACTGTTACCTGAAGGTACTGGGGTAGTAGCATATTTGGGGTCTCAGGTTGTGAGTGTGTGGGACAGTCTGGACTCTGCTGTGCAAGTCACCAATAGTGACTATAATAACACTGTGGACTCTGCTGTGCAGGACTCTGCTGCCACTGACTATCCATCTAATGTGTCTGATATTATAGATAATTCTGTATGTGATAATGGTGCAGCAGGGGAAAGTGTTTCTGGGGGGGTCCTTCACCATCTTTGACATTAGACCCCTCTACAGTCCAGTCTCTGGAGTCTGGTGATATTGCAGACATAGAGGTTGATGGTGGGGCGGACACAGCACAGTCCAATGTACAGGACTTTCCCCCTTTAGATACTCACATAGTAACAGAACCTCCTAGTGCAGGTGCTCAGCAGCCCACACAGCGCCCACAGACACGCCAAGATGGCGGATCTGGCCATACCTCCTCTGGGAATGCCTGGAGCCGCGGTGCTCCTTCTTTTACGTCAGGCACGAACTATACAGGTCAGGCTTTCAAGAGGAGGAATGTAGTCAGGTTTAGGCACAGAGGTGCCAAGGAAGATCTGCCTGATAGAAGGTTTGTGGTCAGAGGGCTCCTATGTACCCAGATGGGCTTCCTGCCGACTGACATCCTGGCAGTGATAAACCTTCCTGACCGCCAGGGGTATGATGTCAGCTTTAAGCTGATGTCTGATCTGGACCGTTTCTGGGCTAATGTCACCAGGTTCAGAGATACTGAGGGTTGGAATAAGTTCAGCTTCATCCCCATCTCTAGGCCAGATACAGCAAATGTCACCATTGTATTCTGGAATGAGGCCGTTCCCCCTCAGGACATTGTCATCTGGCTCAGGAGACACTGCGACCTAATGTCCGATATAACTAAGAACAGGGACGAAGACGGGATCTGGACTGGTGGGTGGAAGGTCCTGGTTAAGTTGCGTCAGAACAACAACGTAACCCAACATCTGCCCAACTCATTTTTCATTGGCCGAGAGAAAGGCGTCTGCTTCTATGCGGGTCAGCCACGCAGATGCTTTAAGTGTGGGAAGGCCGGTCATATAGCGAGCGTGTGCACCATGGTAAAATGCAACTTGTGTAATGAAATGGGCCACGTGAGCCCTACCTGCCAAAACATCAGGTGTAACCTATGTGGTAAGATGGGTCACCCCCACAGGGATTGTCCTGACGCTTGGCATAACATCCATAGGGAAATCCCCGGGGGGGGGGGGGGGGGGGCGGGGGGGGGGGGGGGGGGGGGGGGGGGCGGTGGGCGGGGGCCGGGGGCCGCGGGGCGGGCGCCGCGCCGGGAGACGGGGGGCGGGGCCCCGGGGGCCGGGCCGCCCGGCGCCGGCGCGGCGGGCGGGGGGGGCGGCCGCGCGCCCCCGGCCCCCGCGGGCGCCCCCCCCCCCCCCCCCCCCCCCCCCCCGCCGGAGGGGAAGGGGGGGGGCCGGGGGGGGCGGGGGGGCGGGGGGGGGGGGGGGGCCGCCGGCCCAAGGCCCCGCGGGGGGGGGGGGGGGGCGGGGGGGGGCCGGGGCCGGGGGGGCCGAGCGCCCGCGCACCCCGGGGGGGGGGGGGGGGGGGGGGGCGGGGGGGGGGGGGGGGGAAGGGAGGGGGGAAAAGAAGGAGGGGGGGGGGGGGGGCCCCGCGGGGGGGGGGGGGGGGGGGGGGGGGGGGGGGGGGGCGGGGGGGGGGCGGGGGGGCGGAGAAAGAAGGAGAAGGGAGGGGCGGGGCGGGGGGAGGGGGAGAAGGGAGAGGGAAAAAGAGGGGAGGGGGCCAAAGGGGAAAAAGAAAAAAAAAAAAAAAAAAAAGAAGGGAGAACCCGGACCCGCCACCAAAAAAAGAAAGAAAAAAAAAAAAAAAAAAAAAAAAAATAAAAAAAAAAAAAAACATTTTAGAGTCCTTAAAAAAATTGCAATCTAAGTAGAGAAGTTATTTACAACAGGTCAAAAAAAACAGTCTGGAAACTTGTGGTGCGTGACGGAGGGATCAGTAATTCTTGCTGTTATCTGTTTGCTATCAGGAGGTGATTTGTGACCCTCACAGGTCACACATAGTGTGATTTGAAGCTGGCATGAATATTGAGTTCAGTTCATGGTTCAAACATAGTGTGACATGAAGCTGGCATGAATATTAAGTCCAAATTGCAGAGTTTGAAATTTTTGCATAAATTTATACTCCATTTCTTTTCTTTTCTCCTGTGTCTTAAAATGTCCCAATACAACCACACCCCGCAAATATTCAATAGGGTGGTTTTCTCGGGAGGAGTGGGGGGGGTGGGGGGTGCGGTGCTCTTTATAATATAAATGTGGGGTGTGTGATTTTTTGCGTGGTTGCTGTCCTGGCCCCCCTCCCCCAGAGTGGTGGGTGGGGGGGCACACAATATAAAATATAAGAGGTCCACATTGGAAGACCTGCAGGAAAATGTCCCCCTAATTATGTGCACCTGTTGTGACTTTGGGATAGGTACACTGTCAGCGGTGTGGATGTGCTTGCAGGTCATGCACCTTTTATGTAGGCAAGGTGAGGTGCCATTTTCAGTTGGGGCCTTCAGGGCACTCCGGACGATAATACGCCTCAGGTTTGGTGGTTGTCGAAAGGAAAGGAGAGGGGGACTGGAAATATGTCCTTGAGTCTGTTGTCCCTATGTAGTACAGGTTGGAGCTCCTTGGCAATCCTTCGTAGGATCTCCAGCTGTGGGTTGTAGGTGACAACTAGGGGCACTCGGGCTTCTTTCTGGGTCTCTCTATATGTGAGCAGACTGTCTCTGGTAATGGCTGCCGCTTTGTTTAATTGGTTGTCCATGGAAACAGCAGGTCACCGGGACAGCTCTGATTCAGATCTATGATGGAGGGAAGTTGATCTAGTTTTAAGTCTGATCTATTTACTTTTACTGTATGTTCTTTACATTTTCTTCTCCAACAGGTGTGGACTCTTTAGGTTAATTTTGCGTTAATTATTTTCTTGTTTGATTCTTCCTTGTACATACAAAATGTCTGAAATTACTGGAAGAACTTTTGTTTAATTGTATTTATGTTTTGTTTTTACTTTAATAAAAATTGCCTCCTATGTATAAGAATATAACTACTATAATACTGCCACCTATGTACAAGAATATAACTACTATAATACTGCCACCTATGTACAAGAATATAACTACTATAATACTGCCACCTATGTACAAGAATATAACTACTATAATACTACTCCTATGTACAGGAATATAA
Source organism: Leptodactylus fallax (assembly GCA_947044405.1). NCBI lineage: Eukaryota > Metazoa > Chordata > Amphibia > Anura > Leptodactylidae > Leptodactylus > Leptodactylus fallax. Next base: position 3,386,216 of record CAMRHE010000224.1, read on the forward strand.
CTACTATAATACTGCTCCGATGTACAAGAATATAACTACTATAATACTACTCCTATGTACAAGAATATAACTGCTATAATACTGCTCCTATGTACAAGAATATAACTACTATAATACTGCTCCTATGTACAAGAATATAACTACTATAATACTGCCCCCTATGTACAAGAATATAACTACTATAATACTGCCACCTATGTACAAGAATATAACTACTATAATACTACTCCTATGTACAGGAATATAACTACTATAATACTGCTCCGATGTACAAGAATATAACTACTATAATACTACTCCTATGTACAAGAATATAACTGCTATAATACTGCTCCTATGTACAAGAATATAACTACTATAATACTACCTCCTATGTACAAGAATATAACTACTATAATACTGCTCCTATGTACAAGAATATAACTACTATAATACTGTTCATATGTACAAGAATATAACTACTATAATACTGCTCCTATGTACAAGAATATAACTACTATAATACTGCTCCTATGTACAAGATTATAACTACTATAATACTGCCCCCTATGTACAAGAATATAACTACTATAATACTGCTCCTATGTACAAGAATATAACTACTATAATACTGCCCCTATGTACAGGAATATAACTACTATAATACTACTCCTATGTACAAGAATATAACTACTATAATACTACTCCTATGTACAAGAATATAACTGCTATAATACTGCTCCTATGTACAAGAATATAACTACTATAATACTGCCCCCTATGTACAAGAATATAACTACTATAATACTGCTCCTATGTACAAGAATATAACTACTATAATACTGCCCCTATGTACAGGAATATAACTACTATAATACTACTCCTATGTACAAGAATATAACTACTATAATACTACTCCTATGTACAAGAATATAACTACTATAATACTGCTCCTATGTACTAGAATATAACTACTATAATACTACCTCCTATGTACAAGAATATAACTACTATAATACTGCTCCTATGTACAAGAATATAACTACTATAATACTGCCCCCTATGTACAAGAATATAACTACTATAATACTGCTCCTATGTACAAGAATATGACTATTATAATACTACCTCCTATGTACAAGAATATAAAAGTGTTAGATTAGAGGTTTTAGGAAAAAAATGGCTGCAGCAGTCAGACACCTTAATACTAGCATTGCGACTCCCTTCACCTGTAGCTGCTGCAGACTGACTCTCAGAGAGTTAACAGTGAAAGGACCAAGTATGATATCCAACATGGATGTCAACTTAAAGGGATACGGCGCTTACCCCAGAAATGGTTAAAATGACAAGTTTATTGTTCACACAAAGACATAAAACACACTACGTGTTTCAGGGACCTCTGCCCCTTTATCAAGTGTGGTAATACTACTATAGCTGAATCTAAAACAGCACTGACATATATACAGTCAAACGTAATGGCAATCTTCCAAAACAGGGAGGGACTTACACGTATACACATATATGCACACATGGACAAAATTGTTGGTTCCCCTCGTTTAATGAAAGAAAAACCCACAATGGTCACAGAAATAACTTGACTATGACAGACTGGAATTTGCCAAACTACATGTTGACAAGCCACAAAGCTTCTGGGAGAATGTCTTATGGACAGATGAGACAAAAATCCTAATTTTTGGCAAGGCACATCAAGGACCGGGGGGGGGGGGGGGGGGGGGGGGGGGGGGGGACTCTACAGTCATGGCCAAAAGTTTTGAGAATGATACAAATATTAATTTTTACAAAGTCTACTGCTTCAGTTTTTCTAATGGCAATTTGCATATACTCCAGAATGTTATAAAGAGTGATCAGCTTAACAGCAATTACTTGCAAAGTCAATATTTGCCTAGAAAATGAACTTTATCCCCCAAAACACATTTCAACATCATTGCAGCCCTGCCTTAAAAGGACCACCTAACATCGTTTCAGTGATTGCTCCATTAACACAGGTGTGGGTGTTGATGAGGACAGGGCTGGAGATCAATCTGTCATGATTAAGTAAGAATGACACCACTGGACACTTTAAAAGGAGGCTGGTGCTTGCCATCATTGTTTCTCTTCTGTTAACCATGGTTATCTCTAAAGAAACACGTGCCACAAAAATGGCCTAACTGGGAAGAGTATTGCAGCTAGAAAGATTGTACCTCAGTCAACAATCTATCGCATCATCAAGAACTTCAAGGAGAGAGGTTCCATTGGTGCCAAAAAGGCTCCAGGGCGCCCAAGAAAGACCAGCAAGCGGCAGGACCGTCTCTTAAAAGTGTTTATAATAATAATAATAATAATAATAATAATAATAGTCCTTTAATAGTCCCACAATGGGGAAATTCAGTGTGTTACAGCAGCAAAGATAAGATAAGCAGATACAAATACAAATACAACATGTACAGGAATGTTCCAAGGTGAGAGGCATTACATTAATAGCAGACAGACAGGTAGGACGTAGCAGAGGAGGGGGGGGGGATTTAACAGGCAGAGAGATATTTCAGTTCTCTGTATGTAATGATCTCCGCTTAGGTCGGTGTTGGTTGTACAGCCTAACCGCGGTGGGGAGGAAAGACTTCCGATAGCGCTCCTTCTCACACCTAGGGTGGAGCAGTCGGTCACTGACAGTACTGCCCAGCGCAATCACAGTCTCATGCATGGGATGGGAGTTATTCTCCCGCATGGAGCTCACCACGGACAGTATCCTTCTGTCACCCACCACCTGCACTGGGTCCAGTGGGCTCCCCAGGACAGAGCTGGCCCTTCTAATCAGCTTGTCAAGTTTATTTCTGTCCCTGGTTGATATACTGCTCCCCCAGCAGGCCACTCCAAAGAAGATGGCTGATGCCACTACCGAGTTGAAGAAAGTTCTAAGAAGTGCCCCCCGGATTCCAAAGGCTCTCAGTTTCCTAAGCAGGTAGAGCCTGCTGTGGCCCTTCCTGTACAGGACCTCCATATGATCTGCCCAGTCCAGCTTATTATTAAGGAGCAAACCCAGGTACTTATAGGTGTTAACAATCTCGATGCCCGTCCCCAGGATGTCCACTGGATTTGGAGGGCATCTGCCTTTTGGAAGTCCACCACCATCTCCTTGGTCTTCCCCGCGTTAATCTTCAGGTGGTTCCGGTGGCACCAGTCCACAAAATCCTGGTTCAGTTCTCTGTACTCCCTGTCATCATCATCTGTGATGAGACCCACTATTGCAGAGTCGTCAGAATACTTCTGTAGGTAGCAGCTGGATGAGTTGCACCTAAAATCTGCAGTGTACAGTGTGAAGAGGAAAGGGGCGAGAACCGTACCCTGAGGTGCCCCCGTATTACAGATCACGGTACCTGACACACAGTCTCGGGCTCTCACGTATTGAGGTCGATTTGTGAGGTAGTCTAGGATCCAGTTGGAGAGGTGGTGGTCCACTCCAGCAAGGCCCAGCTTGTCCCTCAATAACCTGGGCTGTATGGTGTTAAAAGCACTGGAGAAGTCAAAGAACATTATTCTCACTGTGTTCCCTGGTTTCTCCAGGTGAGACAGAGCCCTGTGCAGAAGATGGATGATGGCATCATCTACCCCAATGCCCGGCCGATAAGCAAACTGGAGGGGGTCCATAGCGGGGCTCACTAGAGGGCGGAGATGTGTGAGAACCAATCTCTCCAAGATCTTCATCAGGTGGGATGTCAGTGCTACAGGTCTGTAGTCGTTGAGGTCCATAGGGTGGGGTTTCTTTGGAACTGGTACCACACAAGAAGATTTCCATAATTCAGGGACTATTTCCTGCCTCAGGCTCATATTATACATATATGTAATTATACCACACAGCTGGTCCCCGCAAGTCTTAATTAGCCTTGCACTGATGTCATCTGGCCCTGCGGCTTTCCTCGCCTTGATCTTTTTCATCTCCTTCCTTTTCAGCTGCGGGATGGGGCTACCAGCAGTGCTGAACTTGCTGAGGAATGGCAGCAGGCAGGTGTGAGTGCATCTGCACGCACTGTGAGGTGGAGACTCTTGGAGCAAGGCCTGGTCTCAAGGAGGGCAGCAAAGAAGCCACTTCTCTCCAGAAAAAACATCAGGGACAGACTGATATTCTGCAAAAGGTACATGGAGTGGACTGCTGAGGACTGGGGTAAAGTCATTTTCTCTGATGAATCCCCTTTTCGATTGTTTGGAACATCTGGAAAACAGCTTATTCGGAGAAGAAGAGGTGAGCGCTACCACCAGTCTTGTCTCATGCCAACTGTAAAGCATCCTGAAACCATTCATGTGTGGGGTTGCTTCTCAGCCAAGGGAATCGGCTCTCTCACAGTCTTGCCTAAAAACACAGCCATGAATAAAGAATGGTACCAGAATGTCCTCCAAGAGCAACTTCTCCCAACCGTCCAAGAGCAGTTTGGCGCTCAACAATGCCTTTTCCAGCATGATGGAGCACCTTGCCATAAAGCAAAGGTGATAACTAAATGGCTCAGGGAACAAAACATAGAGATTTTGGGTCCATGGCCTGGAAACTCCCCAGATCTTAATCCCATTGAGAACTTGTGGTCAATCATCAAGAGACGGGTGGACAAACAAAAACCAACAAATTCAGACAAAATGAAAGCATTGATTCTGCAAGAATGGACTGCTATCAGTCAGGATTTGGTCCAGAAGTTGATTGAGAGCATGCCAGGGAGAATTGCAGAGGTCCTGAAGAAGAAGGGTCAACACTGCAAATATTGACTTGCTGCATTAACTCATTCTAACTGTCAATATAAGCTTCTGTTACTCATAATATGAATGCAATTCTATTTCTGTATGTGATAAAAACATCTGACAAACACACATAAAAACCAGAGGGCAGCAGATCATGTGAAAATAGAATATTTGTGTCATTCTCAAAACTTTTGGCCATGACTGTAATGAATTATAGCATTGACATAGATTCTATGAAGTATAAAAGCTCATAAGTAATATCTACAGACACTGGGTCTGCGTTAGGTTTTATAGCATAGCAGGCTGCTGTAAGTCTGTTTAATCAAAGGAGAGCTAGAATGGAAATAAATATACTTGGCTTGTTGAAGTAGCAATAGGAATGCCTGTAAAACGGGATGTATTATATGTTAGTAATGTGAAAAACTCTATAGAAGATGGTGAATAAAACTGGAAAAAAAAATAAATAATAATAATAAAAATTATAATAATATTAATAAGTAAAACTAAAAATCTAAAAAGAGCATTAAGAGTAGTCACAGACTGATGAGACGATATTGTAGATAATTTCATATTTACTAACAAGTTCAGTTTAAGTTTCCAAACATCTCACATACCGCCACCTGTCTCACTGGCAGCTGTACAGCCGCTGACATCTGTAGTGTGAATACTTAGAAAACATCCATTCCTTCTGATGATTCCTGCCACTGCCGCCGCTGCTCCTACTTCTAAATAATCTGTTCTGGGTTTTGACGGACTGTAAAGGTTGTGATGTTAAGTCCTCTCACAGAAGGATCTGCAAAATTCAGTATGGCAGCAAGTACCCCCAAGTGCCTTATGTGAATGGTGCGCGTATGGCCTCCTCTCCATACACTTCTATCAGACTTGTAGAGATAACATTCAGGAAGAACATAGAAGTGAATGGAGCAGTATCCAAACCTACGCACCCGATTCCATTGCTGTGGCATTGCTGAGGCAGATTTGGTTCCCTATTCTTTTTTTCTCTTGGAATTTTAGTAGTTTGACCCCCGGATATCAAACATTTTCCGACTATTGTATATGTAGGAATAGTTGGAGACCCCTTAGAATAAATTTTTATAAATTGAAATATTAATAATAATCATAATAATACTATATTTAAAAACACCCACAGGTTCTTATGGACCGAGGATTTAGTGTCCCAAATAGCCCTCTCTTAATGCCGCCTTCCCGGTCCCTGTACTCTCAGCGCCAGAGAAGGAGTACACACTTTTTTTTTTTATGTGGGCACAGATGGCGTTGCTACAGGTCTATATGGGAACTAAACCCCTAGTCTTTAAGGAACTGTGGGTGGTCCCATATGAACCTGACAGGTTCCCTTTAAATAATAATAATAATGTAAATAATAAAATAATTATAATAATATGAAATATCTACCTACTGATAGCCACCATTAGGGGGCGCTTACTGTATACTGTTATTATGGGGCACTGTGAGGCGCAGTCAGGCCCCTGGCTATCTTTCCCCCTATCCTGTACATAGGGAATAAGTGTATGTAGAGGGAAACTGCTTAAAATAATACATTTCTCTAAATGTAAATAATTCTAATAATGATGATAATAAATAAAAAAAATAATCATGAAACTAAATAATTTTATTTAAATACTACTAATAATGCTAATAATATTAAATAACAAAAATATAGTAAATTATATAAATATGAATGATATAATAATAATTGATGATAGTAAATAAATTAAAATAATGAATAAATCATTTATTTCAATATACTACTATTAATGATAGTAAGTAATAAAAAGATAATAATGATATTAAAAAAGTTTAAAAAAACTACTACTGCTAATGATAGTAAATAATAATAATGATAGTAAATAATAAAAATAATGAAAGTAAATAATTTATTTAAATACCACTACAAAAACTGATAGCAAATAAAAGATAATAACGATAAATTAAAAAATTATAATAATAATTAACGTTAATTTATTTAAATACAACTACAAAAAATAATGATAGTAAATAATAAAAATAATAAAAGTAAATAATTTAAATACTACTATGAAATAATGATAGCAAATAAAAAGGCAATAATGATAAATTAAAAAATGCTAATAATTGACGTAAATATTTTATTTAAAAAATTTAAAATATGATAGTAAATAAAATAATAATAGTTAAAAAAACATTTAAATAGTGACAATAATAATAAAAATAAAAGTAAATACATTTAAATAATAATAATAATAATAATAAAATACTTTTACATAATAAAAATATAAATAAATAAATTTTACTGGAATCCACCACTGGGGGTGGAGCCTGTTTATTGCTATTACCTTGAGCTCACTAGTAATATAGTATGCAGTCGGCTCCCTATACACGTGCCTGAAATTCTCTCAACAATACTTCATTGCTTTTGGAGTTGTGTGTAAGAAAATACCCAGACTGCTATAAAAATCTAATATGAAAAGATTTAGCACAGAATAATGGCTGATTTTGGCAAAGTTGGAATTTTTTCTCAGCCCCCACCATTTCTGAGCAATCAGTGTAGTTTAGTTTCCATCCCTGATATGCTAACTAGACTCTTTAATGTCAAGTGGGTGGTGTATACAAGGGGGGCGTGATTCAGAGCTCCAAACAACACAGATGGTGCAAGACCTCTGAGTCATGCCCCCTTGCCTGCTCCTGCCTGACACCACCCACTTGACATTAGGGATTCTAGTTATCATATCAGGCACTGAAACTAACAGAGTTTGTTGTCCAGGAATGGTGGGGGCTAGAGAAAAATTTCCAACTGCGCCGGAATGAGTGGAGCGGGGCCTATTAAAGGGTGAAACGAGATTGAGTTAGTGGAAGTGATGAATGGTCCTCTTGAAAATGTGACCAAAGTCACCAAAATTGTAGGAAAATGTTTGTGCATTTTATTTGCTATTTAGCAGGTGGTGGAGACAACAAATGTGTCTAGGATTTCTGACCAGTTGTAGGAAATGATACAGCATAACCCGCTATGATACAGTTGGTGCATCTTCAGACCACTGTCTAAATATTGGATAGGCTTAATAAATTTGCCTTAATTCCTCTGTTAATAAAACATAGCTTGGCTAAGGACCCCCATCTTATCACCATTCTTATGCTTGTTCTGATCAGTCAGGTAATAATGGGGAATGAGATGAAAACTTTTCTGTTTTGTTGGTAACCTTTCTAGGGAACTATCAATGATCGGTTTATAAATCAGAGTGCTCCACCTAGTGGTTTAAAGAGGAAGTGCACCATTAGCTAGAGGGAAAAATGGGCATTCAATGTTTTGTAATAGTCATATTCAGATTCTATTTTTCCATAGATCACAGAAGAAACCTCTACGGTCATGAATAAAGTATAAATCTGAAATCCCCTATTAGGGTGTATGGGTGTTATATGAGCCAGAGAAGAAAGCTCTATGAGAGTGGCTCACCTTCTGGAGGACTTCCTCGTATTGCATAGACGGGCGATCATTTGGACTCTGTGTCATGACATTGGCGCATCCCACATTACCGCTGAGACCCAATCACAGACCTCAGTGATGACCCTGGACACATGTCATTAGCCAGAGACTGGAAGAGGATGCTGTTGGGCCGCTGGATGAGGCCCAGGAGAGGTGAGTATAACTGTTCTGTTTACTCACCTCCCCTGGGCCTCCACTTATTGTACTCTGTGATCTGAAGAAACCGCAGAGTATAATAGTGTATCATGGGTGACAAACCCCAAAAGGTTTGGGTTGAACTTGAAACATTAGGAAAATTTGTTTCAATTCCGGCTCGATCCAAATCAGTTCAGTCGTACCTAAATATTACCAATTACTGTGTGATTTCTATATATATATTTGAGATAGATGAATAGATAGATATGAGATAGATAGATAAATAGATAGATAGACAGATAGATAGATATGAGATAGATAGATAGATATGAGATAGATAGATAGATAGATAGATAGATATGAGATAGATAGATATGAGATAGATAGATATGAGATAGATAGATAGATAGATAGATAGACAGATAGATAGATATGAGATAGATAGATAGATATGAGATAGATAGATAAATAGATAGATAGATATGAGATAGATAGATAGATAGATAGATAGATATGGGATAGATAGATAGATAGATAGATATGAGATAGATAGATGATAGATAGGATAGATAGAAAGATAGAAGGATAGACAGATAGATAGATAGATAGATATGAGATAGATACAAGATAGATAGATAGATAGAGAGATATGAGATAGATAGATAGATAGATAGATAGATAGAGAGATATGAGATAGATAGATAGATAGATAGATAGATAGATAGATAGATAGATAGGAGATAGATAGATAGATAGATAAATATGAGATATATAATGATAGATAGACAGACAGACAGATGTAGATAGATATTAAATACATACTGTGTTTCTCTGAAAATAAGACAGGGTCTTATATTATTTTTCTCTCCGAAAAAAGGGCTAGCGCTTATTTTCGGGTTAGGTCTTAATTTTTTCCATGAACAACAATCACACATTTGATCACTTTTTATTTCAATTTTTTTCAAAGGTGAAACAGCAAAAAAACGGCAGTTTGGAACTTTTGATTTTTTTTCCCGCTACAGTGTTCACCATAAAGGAAAAATATTTTTATAAGTTTGTAGACCAGTCTTTTTCGGACACAAGGATATCTAATGTGTATGTGATTCACAGTAATTTTTTAGTTTTATATGTATTCTAGTGAAAGTGGGGGGGATTTGAACATTTTTTTTTATATTTTAAAAGTTTTTTTTGTTTTTTTTTACTACTGGACTTGAACCTGCAATCATCCCATAGATTGCAATACAAATGTTTTGCAGTCTATGGGAGAGTCACTAAATTACTATGACAGGCCTAGGAACCTTCATAAGGCTCCCGGGTGTCAAAGGAACAGGCGAGATTGCGGGAGCTGGCCTGCAATGAGAAAGGTACAGGCATTTGTAATACTTTGGGGGGGGTCACACTCAACAATGCCCGCAATCACAGTAGACTCTGATCGCGGGCATTAGCTCCAGGTCTCTGCTGTACACCCGGTACGATAGCTATGGTGGCCTCTCTGCAGCAGAGTGGCTGCCATCTTTAAGGACACGGCATCTGCCATAATTGCACGGCAGATGTCGGGAAGGGGTTAAACCCAACTGTAGCTAGGGCTTATTTTTGGAGTAGGGCTTATATTTCAAGCCTACTCCAAAAAACCTGGAAAATCTTACTAGGGCTTACTTTTGGGGTAGGGCTTATTTTTGGAGAAACATGATATAAAGATAGATAGATAGATACAGTAGATAGATAGATAGATAGATAGATAGATAGATAGATAGATAGATATTAAATACATAGATATACACACGTGGACAAAATTGTTGGTCCCCTCCCTCGTTTAATGAAAGAAAAACCCACAATGGTCACAGAAATAACTTGAATCTGACAAAAGTAATAATATATAAAAATTCTCTGAAAATGAACATATGAAAGTCAGACATTGCTTTCCAACCAGGCTTCAACAGAATTTTTTAAAAAAGAAAACTCATGAAACAGGCCTGGACAGAAATGATGGTTCCCTTAACTTAATATTTTGTTGCACAACCTTTTGAGGCAATCCCTGCAATCAGACAATTCCTGTAACTGTCAATGAGACTTCTGCACCTCTCAGCAGGTATTTTGGCCACTCCTCATGAGCAAACTGCTCCAGTTGTCTCGGGTGTGAAGGGTGCCTTTTCCAGACGGCATGTTTCAGCTCCTTCCAAAGAGGCTCAATAAGATTAAGGTCAGGGCTCATAGAAGGCCACTTCAGAATAGTCCAATGTTTTCCTCTTAGCCATTCTTGGGTGTTTTTAGCTGTGTGTTTTGGGTCATTATCCTGTTGCAAGACCCATGACCTGTGACTGAGACCAAGCTTTCTGACACTGGGCAGCACATTTCTCTCTAGAATCTCTTGATAGTCTTGAGATTTCATTGTACCCTGCACAGATTCAAGACACCCTGTGCCAGATGCAGCAAAGTAGCCCCAGAACATAACAGAGCCTCCTCCATGTTTCACAGTAGGGACAGTGTTCTTTTCAAGATATGCTTCATTTTTCCATCTGTGAACATAGAGCTGATGTGCCTTGCCAAAATTTTCGATTTTTGCCTCATCTGTCCATAGGACATTCTCCCCGAAGCTTTGTGGCTTGTCAACATGTAGTTTGGCAAATTCCAGTTTTGTCAGATTCAAGTTATTTCTGTGACCATTGTGGGTTTTTGTTTCATTAAACAAGGGGTACCAACAATTTTGTCCACATGTGTATATTAGATAGATATTATATTAGATAGATTAGAGATAGTAAACATATCTGAGATTGTCACTACATTATTACTAACAGAGATGTGTCTTATTCTTTTCTCTCTTCTAGATGGCCTCTCACTTTCCTGGCGTACAATGTTACTAATAGACCATCATCATCCACCATGGTGTTATTACTTTGTTATAATTCTACATAATGTCCCCTTTAATGTCTAGGCACTCTTCTATCCGAGTCATCCACTCGTGTTCACTATTCTTTGCTCTCGTGTCCCATTTAACATTCCCTTTAACAGACAGTAATTTTAATGCCTTTCATATAGTAAATGAAATGTATTTCTCCCATGTTAAGGAGGATAGTGAGATAAACATCTTATTAATGGATTTCTTTGGCTGGCTTGCCTGAAGGTGTGCCGGCCTTCTAAAGACATTAGAACGCTGTAGATAGAGAGAGAGTTGTCAGGGGAAAGCTTTACATTAATAGCAATGCATTAAACCCAGAGCAAATGTACAACGGAAAAGGTAAGTTTAATGTATCCATAGTGAGATGAAGGCTTTATATAATAGAATACACTCAGAACATCTTAAGTACCTTGACACAACACCCAAGTCCGCTACTATACTATAGTGTATGTGCATTCAACACATCAGCTGGACTGGCAGGTAACCAGGAGGGGACTGAAACATGGCAATAGGGTAAAGCAAAAGTGGGCAATATTATTTGTGTTATCTGAAGATCTTCAAGCAGATTTGTCCAAATTCACCTAATGCATTGGAAATCATGTGGAAATTATCCACAAGCACTGTGTCATAGCCTGTCACAAATATTCAGTAAGGAATATAGACAAGAAAAAAATTGATGAATCTGGAACATGTAAATTCACCCACAAGTCTCCTGTGTGGTGTAGTATATAGAGGATCTGTCCTGTGTGGTGTAGTATATAGAGGATCTCTCCTGTGTGGTGTAGTATATAGAGGATCTGTCCTCTCTCCTGTGTAGTGTAGTATATAGAGGATCTGTCCTGTGTGGTGTAGTATATAGAGGATCTGTCCCCTCTCCTGTGTGGTGTAGTATATAGAGGATCTCTCCTCTCCCCTGTGTGGTGTAGTATATAGAGGATCTGTCCTGTGTGGTATAGTATATAGAGGATCTGTCCTCTCTCCTGTGTGGTGTAGTATATAGAGGATCTGTCCTCTCTCCTGTGTGGTGTAGTATATAGAGGATCTGTCCTCTCTCCTGTGTGGTGTAGTATATAGAGGATCTGTCCTCTCTCCTGTGTGGTGTAGTATATAGAGGATCTGTCCTCTCTCCTGTGTGGTGTAGTATATAGAGGATCTCTCCTGTGTGGTGTAGTATATAGAGGATCTGTCCTCTCTCCTGTGTGGTGTAGTATATAGAGGATCTGTCCTCTCTCCTGTGTGGTGTAGTATATAGAGGATCTGTCCTGTGTGGTGTAGTATATAGAGGATCTGTCCTCTCTCCTGTGTGGTGTAGTATATAGAGGATCTGTCCTGTGTGGTGTAGTATATAGAGGATCTGTCCTCTCTCCTGTGTGGTGTAGTATATAGAGGATCTGTCCTCTCTCCTGTGTGGTGTAGTATATAGAGGATCTGTCCTCTCTCCTGTGTGGTGTAGTATATAGAGGATCTGTCCTCTCTCCTGTATGGTGTAGTATATAGAGGATCTGTCCTCTCTCCTGTGTGGTGTAGTATATAGAGGATCTGTCCTCTCTCCTGTGTGGTGTAGTATATAGAGGATCTGTCCTCTCTCCTGTGTGGTGTAGTATATAGAGGATCTGTCCTCTCTCCTGTGTGGTGTAGTATATAGAGGATCTGTCCTGTGTGGTGTAGTATATAGAGGATCTGTTCTCTCTCCTGTGTGGTGTAGTATATAGAGGATCTGTCCTCTCTCCTGTGTGGTGTAGTATATAGAGGATCTGTCCTGTGTGGTGTAGTATATAGAGGATCTGTCCTCTCTCCTGTGTGGTGTAGTATATAGAGGATCTGTCCTCTCTCCTGTGTGGTGTAGTACATAGAGGATCTGTCCTCTCTCCTGTGTGGTGTAGTATATAGAGGATCTGCCCTCTCTCCTGTGTGGTGTAGTACATAGTGGATCTGTCCTGTGTGGTGTAGTATATAGAGGATCTGTCCTCTCTCCTGTGTGGTGTAGTATATAGAGGATCTGTCCTGTGTGGTGTAGTATATAGAGGATCTGTCCTCTCTCCTGTGTGGTGTAGTATATAGAGGATCTGTCCTCTCTCCTGTGTGGTGTAGTATATAGAGGATCTGTCCTCTCTCTCCTGTGTGGTGTAGTATATAGAGGATCTCTCCTGTGTGGTGTAGTATATAGAGGATCTGTCGGCTCTCCTGTGTGGTGTAGTATATAGAGGATCTGTCCTGTGTGGTGTAGTATATAGAGGATCTGTCCTCTCTCTCCTGTGCGGTGTAGTATATAGAGGATCTGTCGGCTCTCCTGTGTGGTGTAGTATATAGAGGATCTGTCGGCTCTCCTGTGTGGTGTAGTATATAGAGGATCTGTCCTGTGTGGTGTAGTATATAGAGGATCTGTCCTCTCTCCTGTGTGGTGTAGTATATAGAGGGTCTGTCCTGTGTGGTGTAGTATATAGAGGATCTGTCCTCTCTCCTGTGTGGTGTAGTATATAGAGGATCTGTCCTCTCTCCTGTGTGGTGTAGTATATAGAGGATCTGTCCTCTCTCCTGTGTGGTGTAGTATATAGAGGATCTGTCCTGTGTGGTGTAGTATATAGAGGATCTGTCCTCTCTCCCGTGCGGTGTAGTATATAGAGGATCTGTCCTCTCTACTGTGTGGTGTAGTATATAGAGGATCTGTCCTCTCTCTCCTGTGTGGTGTAGTATATAGGGGATCTGTCCTCTCTCCTGTGTGGTGTAGTACATAGAGGATCTGTCCTCTCTCCTGTGTGGTGTAGTATATAGAGGATCTGCCCTCTCTCCTGTGTGGTGTAGTATATAGAGGATCTGTCCTCTCTCCTGTGCGGTGTAGTATATAGAGGATCTGTCCTCTCTCCTGTGCGGTGTAGTATATAGAGGATCTGTCCTCTCTCCTGTGTGGTGTAGTATATAGAGGATCTGTCCTCTCTCCTGTGTGGTGTAGTATATAGAGGATCTGTCCTGTGTGGTGTAGTATATAGAGGATCTGTCCTCTCTCCTGTGTGGTGTAGTATATAGAGGATCTGTCCTCTCTCCTGTGTGGTGTAGTATATAGAGGATCTGTCCTCTCTCCTGTGTGGTGTAGTATATAGAGGATCTGTCCTGTGTGGTGTAGTATATAGAGGATCTGTCCTCTCTCCTGTGTGGTGTAGTATATAGAGGATCTGTCCTCTCTCCTGTGTGGTGTAGTATATAGAGGATCTGTCCTCTCTCCTGTGTGGTGTAGTATATAGAGGATCTGTCCTCTCTCCTGTGTGGTGTAGTATATAGAGGATATGTCCTCTCTCCTGTGCGGTGTAGTATATAGAGGATCTGTCCTCTCTCCTGTGTGGTGTAGTGTATAGAGGATATGTCCTGTGTGGTGTAGTATATAGAGGATCTGTCCTCTCTCCTGTGTGGTGTAGTATATAGAGGATCTGTCCTGTGTGGTGTAGTATATAGAGGATCTGTCCTCTCTCCTGTGTGGTGTTGTATATAGAGGATCTGTCCTCTCTCCTGTGTGGTGTAGTATATAGAGGATCTGTCCTCTCTCCTGTGTGGTGTAGTATATAGAGGATTGTGGGGGGGGGGGGGGGTGGTGGGGGTGGTGTGTGAACCGAGAGCAAGGCAGGTGGTTTGGACTCCGCAACCAGAAATGAACGCACACGCGGTAGTTCAAAGAAAAAAAAATATATATTTACTATAAGTTAATAAAGGCTAGTTAAAGGTAAAATGACAGGGCTAAAGACAAGCAAAATATACAATATAGCATGAACAATAACAAAAAAAAAACTGCAATAATTTCTAATTTTACCCCCTCCACTTTTGCCTCATTATAAAAAAAAAAAAAAAAAAAAAAAAAAACCCCCCCCCACCCCCCCCCCTCTTTTCTGCGCGCCCCCCCCCCCCCCCCCAGTGGTCCAGGTGGACCGCTTACAGTCCGTAGAAGCGCGCGGTGGGGCCCAAAGTCGTTCCTTTCTTTTATAGTGAAGCGTCCTCTCCTCACGGTTATCAGGATCTTGGGAGAAATGAAGTCCTCTTTAACAGACAGGGAAACCAACTGAATGCAATGTAATCCAACAGCAGATTCCACTCAGCACACTGACAGTCCTGCCGAATCCATACACTGAGCTGGGATGTAAGCCGGGATTTAGCAGGTGCCGTCCAGTACATCAACAGCACTGCGAGTCTCTATCTGTGGTATCCATATACACAGTCATAATGTCAGTCTCACTGATCAGCCACTGAGCACAGTTCCTTTCACGTGGACTCACTAGTCCTGTTGTCTCTTTACACTCTGTTTGTCTCTGGACCAAGATACAGCTTAGCTGTACAGAAAAATCTCCACACCAGTTCAATACAACACTTGCCAAAATGGCTGCTGCTCTCTGTCTCGTCACTTCCTGCTTCTCTGCTCACACTCTGTCTGCAGAACAGGCAGGCTGACATAAAAGGGGGGGGGTCTCACTCCAGCATCATGTCACAATTACAATGGGGCTGTTTTAAAAGGAAAAAAACAAAAAAAAAAAATTAAAAATAAAAATTTATAAAAAAAAAATAAAGTTAAAAAAAAAATGGTGGTTTTTAAAATCCCCCCCACTTTAAATTGGGGCCCCGCCTCTGACTGTATAATATGATTGTGTTTATTTTTATGGGGGGTGTTGTAGTAAGAGATATATGGGGGGGCAAAAAAACCCGCGCGCCAGAGAGAGGGGACCAGGGGGGACCGGTGGTATATTATGGGGTGCTGCAGCTATGGGCTGAGAAGGACCAGCGGATTCCGCACCAGAGGGGCACAGGCCGGAGATACAGTAGTCACAGGTGGAACATCCCCAGGAGCAGGGATCGGCCAACAATCATCCTCCTCGTCGGAGGCCCATTCCGCACCTCCATTCTCTGACTGTGGGAGCTCATTCACATTGGCAGGCCCATCGTGATTTGTCCCTTCAGAATGACACAGGCGCAACATATTTCGGTGAAGTACTCGAACACAATCAGTTCCTTCTTTCTGGACCTGGTACACTGGCCCATTCGCATACTTGCGGCCAACAACACGATACGGCAAAGCCTCCCATCGGCTTTCCAATTTCCCTTGGGGTTTCTTGACACGAACTAGCACCAGGTCGCCTGGTTGCAATGGTGCTTCTTGCACTGGGGTCTTATCAGGATGGGGATGTTCTTGCAGGCGCTGCCGCACCAATCGATGGATCGTCTCAAGTCTCTGCCGATGCGCCCGCACCCAAGAGGTTGGATCCCTCGGAGGGAACCCATCCACATCATTCAACTGTAATTCTCCTATACTTCGCCCAGACCGCCCAAAGAGAAGTGTATAAGGAGAGTACCCCGTTGTAGAATGGACCTGATTGTTATAGGCCCACACCATTTCAGACAAGAACTGAGGCCACTGTAACTTCTTGTCTTCCTCCAGAGTCCGCAGCATCTGTAGCAGAGTTCTGTTGAATCTTTCACAGGCCCCATTTCCCTGAGGGTGGTATGGAGTCGTGTGCGACTTCTTTATCCCGTAGATACGTTGAACTTCTTTCATTACGTGTCCCTCAAAGCAGGCGCCCTGGTCGGAGTGGATGCGTTGGGGGCACCCATATACTCGAATGAAATCTTGGCACAGAGCATGAGCTGCTGACTCAGCTGTCTGGTCCTTGGTGGCGGTTACCACCGCAAATTTGGTGAAGTGATCCACCATTACGAGGCAATACTGGTGTCCGCTATTGGATGGGCCCACCATTAGATAGTCTATCATGACGATTTCTAAAGGTTCCTGGGTCACGATGGTTTGCAGGGGGAGCTCTCTGTTCTATTGCCTTATGGATCTCACAAGTTCGACAGCTGCGGCATACTTCTTCGACCATTTGACGAAGACCAGGGCAGTAAATCAGTCGCTGTAACCAACGAAAGGTCTTCTCATGACCAAAATGTCCATTCTTATTATGAGCCTCAACTGCCAAGGAGCGAGCCAGTTCACTAGGCACCACAATTTGGTATCGAATGTCGATCTCAGAAGGTAAATAGACCTTTCGGCATAGCACTCCATTTTTCATCTCCAACTTTTCCCACTGACTCAAAACAGATAATATCTCACGCGTCAGTCGTTCTCTTTCCTCTCTACAGGGCTTCTGGCCTTTCTCAACACACTTGATCATCTGCGCCAGCCCCTCATGGGTCTGTTGTATCTGTGCCCATTCCTGTCGTGAGGGACCAAAGAAAGGAGCCATTTCAGTCCCCTCCATCTCAAACTGATTAGTGGCGGTCAAGGCCTGTGAAAATCTGCTGAAATCGGGCACCTCCACATGCTCCAACTCATGATCCACGTCTTCTGTGGGGGTCTGGGCAGTTACCCTAGAAAGTCCGTCAGCATTCTGGTTCTCTGTCTTGGACCGATACTTAATGCGGTAATTGAATGTAGACATTCGGGCTATCCACCTCTGCTCTAACGCCCCGAGCTAGCATTTTCCAGGTGAGCTAGTGGGTTGTTGTCAGTCAGTACTAAAACTTCAGCACCGGTCAAATATTCAGAGAATTTCTCGGTCATGGCCCATACCAGTGCTAACAGCTCCAATTTAAATGAACTATAATTCTCGGGGGTTTCTTTCAGAATCTCTCAAAGACCGGCTGCCGTACGCTATGACCCTCTCTGGCCATCCTGAAGCTGGGAAAGCACTGCTCCAAGACCATACAGGCTTGCATCTGTATATAGCTGGAACGGCAAGTGGTAATCAGCATATGCCAAGATTGGGGCTGTTGTCAGTGCATCCTTCAATGCCTGGAAGGCTTGTTCCTGTTCAGGTCCCCACTTCACGGACCGGTTCTTTGGACCACCGGATGTGCCTCGTAGGAGAGCATTAAGTGGTGCTGCTACCTTGGCGAAATCCTTAATAAACCGTCGATAGTAACCGGCTACTCCAAGGAACGCCCTCACTTCTCGCAGGGTAGTCGGTATCGGCCAATCTTGAACAGCCGCTATCTTGTCTCTTGATGGTCTCACCCCTTCTCCTGATACGCGGTGACCCAAGTAATCAATTTCAGATTGGAACAACCGACATTTACTGGGTTTCAATTTCGAGCCCATGTTCCCGCAATCTTCGAAATACTTGCCCCAACTGGTGGAGATGGTCTTCAAAGGTCGCAGAATACACTATAATGTCATCCAAGTAGATGAGAGTGAACTCAAAGTTGAAGTCACCGAGACATTTCTCCATCAACCGCTGAAACGTTCCGGGTGCATTTGTCAACCCGAAGGGCATCCGGTTAAATTCGTATAGTCCCATGGGCAAGATGAATGCCGTCTTCTCCTTGTCTTTTGTGGCCATCGGCACCTGCCAATACCCACTAGCCAGATCTAGTGAGGAGAAGTACCGGGCTCTCCCTGGCGCTGAGAGGGACTCCTCAATCCGTGGCAAGGGGTAGGAATCTCGTACGGTGCAAGCGTTTAACTTCCGATAGTCTACGCAAAATCGGATGGACCCATCTTTTTTTCTTACTAACACCACAGGAGCTGCCCAGGGACTCTGGCTTTCTTGGATGATCCCACCCTGTAGCATCTTAGCTAACAGTTCTTTCACTTCCTGATACAACTGTGGAGGAATTTGTCGGTAGCGCTCTCTAATTGGAGGGGTGTCTCCTGTGGGAATCTCATGGTAGATCCCTGTGGTACATCCAAAATCTTCAGCATACCGTGCAAAGGTGGCTTGGTTCTCCCACAACAGCTCATCTACCTTCTGCACCCATTCCAGAGAACATGAACTTGCATCCATCTTCATCTGTTCTCGAATTGCACAGCCATTCCATTCAGAGGTGGGTTCCTCATCTTCTCCCATGGACACAGTTACGGTCCACTCATCCCTTTCAGTCGGCTTCAGCTGCATTGGAGTTACTTTCCTTACTTCCTCCGGAGTCACATAGATGTTAGCCAGCTGCCTCCCTGGGGT